>JAGFPH010000020.1:1661135-1678862 GCA_018207615.1 Philaenus spumarius
CGTTAAACAGGACACTTTCATTATTTTTACAGTATAATACTATGTTTATTGAAATCTCACTGGTGTTTTGGAACCTGACTACTGGTTATAGGTTTACCTGCGATGTACGCTGCTACTCCAGTCTGTCTGGACCTAAGAACGTTAAACAGGACACTTTCATTATTTTTACGTCATAATACTATGTTTTTTGAAATCTCACTGGTGTTTTGGAACCTGACTACTGGTTATAGGTTTACCTGCGATGTACGCTGTTACTCCAGTCAGTCTGGACCTAAGAACGTTAAACAGGACACTTTCATTATTTTTACAGTATAATACTATGTTTATTGAAATCTCACTGGTGTTTTGGAACCTGACTACTGGTTATAGGTTTACCTGCGATGTACGCTGCTACTCCAGTCTGTCTGTACCTAAGAACATTAAACAGGACACTTTCATAATTTTGACGTCATAATACTATGTTTTTTTAAATCTCACTGGTGTTTTGGAACCTGACTACTGGTTATAGGTTTACCTGCGATATACGCTGCTACTCCAGTCTGTCTGGACCTAAGAACGTTAAACAGGACACTTTCATAATTTTGACGTCATAATACTGTTTTTTTAAATCTCACTGGTGTTTTGGAACCTGACTACTGGTTATAGGTTTACCTGCGATGTACGCTGCTACTCCAGTCTGTCTGGACCTAAGAACGTTAAACAGGACACTTTCATAATTTTGACGTCATAATACTGTTTTTTTAAATCTCACTGGTGTTTTGGAACCTGACTACTGGTTATAGGTTTACCTGCGATATACGCTGCTACTCCAGTCTGTCTGGACCTAAGAACGTTAAACAGGACACTTTCATAATTTTGACGTCATAATACTGTTTTTTAAATCTCACTGGTGTTTTGGAACCTGACTACTGGTTATAGGTTTACCTGCGATGTACGCTGCTACTCCAGTCTGTCTGAACTCAAGACCGTCAAACATGACATTTCCATCGATGTTTCCGTTTCTTTTTATTTTCCGTTTTATTTTTTAAACTAATTTGTTTTTATATTTTTCAGGGTTTCGTTTCTAAAAGTATCATTTACTTGTCTACCTAAACAGTCATATATCTTAGATACGGATAAAGGTATTATAATGAAATTTGGTTTCGTTATGAAGTATGATAACTTGTATATATATTTCAAAAATCATATCTTTAAAACTTTTGTTGAATGTGTTATTTTGTGAAAGTTTTGTAACCAAAAATGTTTGCCACAAAATTTATTTGAAATCTGTTACAAATAATAAAATGTATTTCCTTAATTGTGTTTACTTCTCTTGATAATATTCACAGCTACATCCAACTATAAGAACATTTCATTCGCTATAGTATAACAATGATTGAGGAGGGTTGTGCGAGTCCAATTTCTGAGATTTTATCTGCATAGCGTGCTTGGCTCAAGGGGGATGACGGGAGGATTTATATTATTATCCTGTAAATGAAGACAACAATACATAGTACAATCTGCTATACGAACAGAAACTGGAGTGGAAAATAGTACAAATAAAACATATTAGTTGGGTTTTTATTCTGGCTATACACTCTTTGACCAAACCAGAAACAAATAGGACAAAAGACTTAAAGCCAATATCGTCAGAAGAGAGATTGGGTGTAAAAATAATGTGTTTATTATTCAAGATTGGTAATGCACAAAAAAAAGTATAAAATTGAAGTATACATTTTGTTACTTAACACATTTTTTACATCTCTTCTTTTTTTTCCTTTTCGTCTTTTATATTTCACAATCATAATTTATACTGACGCATGACGTTTGAAAACCAATAATATTTGGTAAATATTTGTAGAAATATTTTGTCTCATTTTATACATTTCCTAAATTAAATGTGTAAAATAATGTTATAAACATCGGTTAGTTTAATTTCTTATTCTACTGTTCACACGAACAAAATTACAAGTATTTTTTGCAAATATAACTAACAGTTCTTTTAATTTTAATTATCTTAACTCCAAAAAGATGAAATTAATGTTATCTCAACAATTATAATATATTTAATTTGCATTGTTTGCTTCGTACGCCAACAACCATATTGGAAGTATTTTCAATACACAATGCATTGCGTACTTGTGCGCCTTAATTAGAGAGTGTATCTAAGCCTCAACGTTAGAGGGGTTGCATATAGCCAGAGAGAAGGAGTAAAAATTAATATTTTTAGTCAATGATGATTTTAAACTGTGTTTGTATTTTAGAATGTATTGCGAATGTATTTGTGAATGTATTTTTTTTTATCCTATTGCGTATGCGATAGGATCTAGGATTCCGCAAACCCACCACCCTACCCGTACCAAGTGACTTAGTACTAATCAATCCTGATTTGAATAAAAATATCGGTTTATACAGTACAGAAATATATTTCAATTTGGTTCACCATGTGGGTACGTGGTGAGCGAAGCAAGCAAGGGTGGATCTCCTAGTATTATATTACAGGATATCCAGTAGGAGAAATAAAACAGAAATCTTACAACTATTTCCTGCTGCAAGGAAACTATTTTTTGACACATGCAGGAAATTCGCCGCTCATTTTAAAATGAAGTGTTACACTACTTCAAAGAAAACTTTAATTTCAATATTACTCATTCTTATGTTTTTTAGAAAACCTTGCAACAACTTGATATTAACATTTTGTTTGGTTCAAAAGCGTATGTCCAAACGTCTAAAAGTACTAACTTACTTCCTTTCAATCACATACCAATAATAATAAGACAAACTATGCGATAATGTGTACACTATATTAACTTTACTAAAAAGTAAGCGTCATAAATTTCCGAGCACAGTCACTTGTAAATATAAAGGTAGGTTTTAGTTTTTAACAATATATAAATGTTGTTATTTTTATTATTTGTATATAACTAATTAAAGTAAATAATAAAGGTTTAAATACCTTAATTGACCCCCTCAGGGTAACTCTTTACTATTACTGGGTCAACTTTAAATTTTATGATTTTTTAGCTAGAGTACATATTGAACAAGAACTAACGAAAAAACAAAAAAGTAAATGTCGGAAATAATTAATAATGATGAAAACTTACATTAAAAATCGTCTGGATCAGTTTCTTTATCAGACTACTGTGTACCTGAACAGTCCAATTCGTCGGGGTTTTACCGCTATAAACCTCGCCGATAGCACAAAAAAGATAATGTAGCCTTTCCTTATAGTACGACAATAATATCTAATATTAGGCAATAATTAATATACTAACTTATATATGTCAAATTGGAAACATATTGTGACTAAAGACTATAACTTAGAAGTTCAGGCTTCTTTTTTCTTAATTCTCGCGTATGTGCTGAACAAGAACTGACGATGACACACAGAAACTAACAAACTTCAAAAAGAAACGGATTCACTTTAGAACAAGACACCATTACGTGTAAGACTGATAGAAAGCAAGAGTCAAAATTGATAATAGCTTTGAAAATATGTATTGCCATAGCAACTAGATCAACAAAACAACAACATGGTTTAAACTTTATAACAAAAATGGCTGACATGACTAACCTAGCTCATAAATTTAACCTATAACTTAAAATCCCGTATAACTTAGAATTAAATGTATGTACAAAAACTACCGTTTGCTAACGTAAAATTGATTTTATTTTGCCTTAAACAAAATACATTAATTAAATGAAGAAACCTTTGCAATGTAGGCGGATTATACAATATAACAAAAACATGTTATACCTATGATGGTGGTCAGCTGAGACAAAAGAGTTAATAAAATATAAATATATTGCTTAGTTTGACCAACTAGTCATAGTCAAAAGGACTCTTTACAAATTACTGTATTAAACTAAATCAATGTGAGGGGGTGTGGAGTGGGTGTGTTGGTGTGTGTGAGTGTGTAAAAGTAAACTATTCCAGTTGTGTAAAGACAACGTTCTACCTAATATATACAGGCAACGATTAATTATTTTAGATTAAACTCGTGCGAGAACGGGGTTGAGTTAATTGTATTGGGTGTAATATTGAGCTATTTCAGTTGTTTCAAATATATAACTACAAAAGGCTGATATTATCTGATTTTCAAACAAATATTTTTAAAACAAAATTGAAACTATTAATATAAATTGCATTAGATTATTACCACATAACAACAATAATTAATTATGTTACAATGATTGACTCATTTTCAAACCCTTGTCCGGAAAAGACATCTAAAATATAAAACGAAATCAAAGATAAAATTAGGAGCACATTATTCCATTATTCAAGATTTAAAACTATTATTTATCCTATAAAACTAATATTATAAATGGCGCTAACAAACAATTGCATTTATTTCAATATTTGTCTTCGAAATGAAATACGTTCTCCATTAGTTTTATGTTATTTAAGTGAGTAAAATAATTAGTTTTCCTCTCTTTTTTCACTCTCACTTTGTTTATTTGTAGGTAGTTTAATTGTTTTTCTGTTTTAGTTGTTACAAGTTATTTGTTATAGTAATAGTTATTTTAAACAAACGTATTATATAAAATTTAACTAAATATGTCTTAATAACGAATATTTAATGTATTTTCTATCAGTTCTATACAATTGTGTAGGTTTTATACAAGCTTCTAATTGCACTTAAAGATATGTCAACATCTTCTTTGTTTTCCGAAGAGGTTTTAAAATATTAATTCATTATCTATAATTAAATGCAATTAAATGCAGCAATCGAGTGAAAATTATTGTAAATTATTCAGATTCATTCACAAGTGCATAGTATATGTGTGAATGCTCGGTTACAATGACGTATTCTGATGTCCTTGGCCATTCCAATTGCATTAATGCAACACTCGCATCGGCCCTTAAACTCTGTTCTATTCACGAACAAAAATCTACATAAATTGTTAAGATGAGGTAACAATTTTGAAAACAAGTTTTAATAGTAAGCAATGCATTTCATAACTAACTCTTTAAAAAAATGTAACTACATAAAAAAATGTATTCTTAAAAATTAAATAACTAAATAGGAAATGTTGGTAGAAAACTTAATAAAAGGTTTTTGAAAATACAAAAAGTTATGTTTCTTAATTAAGGAAAACATTTAGAATTTGAATTTTTGTTAGATAAATAGTTGCAACAGTACAATACGTTCATTTACAGAACAAATCAATGAATTATATTTGACATTTATATGTGAAGTACAATCATTATATCGTATACACCCTAAAATACATATATTTTTGTAACTTGAAATGCCATCATTGTGTTAAGTGTTCTGATTTTTCAAAAATAATGGAGATTACTAAAAGTTTACTACAATAATCTTCACTTTTAAATGATTACTATCCAACCTCGGTGTAGCAGAAAGAAAAAAAAACTGTATTTAAACTGACTTTATTCCTTCGTAGCTCTGACGCGACGTCCCAACACATTTTAACAAATGAGTTGTCGGATCTGACATAGTAGTTTAGGTAATATACCATTTTTGTCTAAGCTAAAATATGGTATTTGCAAACCTTATTTTAGGAATATAGTTTGATCCATTTATCAAAATAGTATTGATCGTGTTTTATAAAGAACTTCTGGTAATTATTTACGTTTCGAATATGTAACCATTTCGTCGATTAATTAATTAATTTCTACTCACTAATTTTTTAATTATTCTTGAAAATATATATTATTTTAGTTATTCTTGAAAATGGAACTAAAAATCGCTTTAAAAGTATATTGTTAATAATAGCTTTAAAAAACAAAAATGAACGTGACAACAAAATATCTACAAACTATTTATTTGTCCTTGATAACGTGCCTGACAATGTAATGATTTTAAATATATTGCTATTTCATTGTTTATATTAAAATATTTATATTGAAAATCCACAACATAGTCGATGGTAATAATCATGAGCACAGTTAATAAGCAATATATAAATAAATTAGCACAATTCTATAATAAATGTTTTCTAATTTGCATTAGTATCGCAAAAATTAAATTCTCGTCAATCTGCTGAATCTTGTAATAATTTTAAATTTACTTATTTATTTAAGGTATTCTTTATTTTTAAATTTATAACTATATATAAGGACATTTAAATGTGAAATAAAGTAGAAAATATTTAAAAAAAATTAAACCTGTTTTAAATCAATAAAATATGCCCTAAAAATAACTCGCTTACATATATATGGGTTTTTTTATGTTGGTAAGCACTCTATGCAATGAGCACGGCAAAATAAAGTCCTCCGGACAAGAGCACGTGTCGGGGAGTCTTAAATGTACTTAGACCATTAATTAAACCGAAGTAACTAATGTTGTAAATCTTGACGGTTACATCAACTCAAGCCACATTAACACAATCGTTTGGTCAAGTGAATCATTCATTACAACTGTGTTGATTCATCAGTGTTAAATGA
Source organism: Philaenus spumarius (assembly GCA_018207615.1). NCBI lineage: Eukaryota > Metazoa > Arthropoda > Insecta > Hemiptera > Aphrophoridae > Philaenus > Philaenus spumarius. The sequence continues at coordinate 1,667,530 of JAGFPH010000020.1, forward strand.
ATCATTGCAAGTGTAACAATTAGTAGGTGAACTTAGGTTAATTTGAGGCATAAATAACAATACTAAAACTGTAAAAACATCTCAAACAGTTTAGATTTGCAAAATAAATTTGTATTCCTTTTTTTAAATCTTACAATTTATGTTTAGTAAACAATTCTATTATAAAATTTAAAAAATAATTGTGAAATATTCAAAGTAAAACTAGCAACGAATACTTAGAATCTACTTAGTGATCTACTTAGAATAATGAAGCTGTTGGATTACAGGAACTCATAAAAGCCGAGTGCCAGGAATTCGATCACGAATATAGTAGAATCATTTTAGTGTTTCCAAAATAAATTTGTCATATTATAAGCAAGGGAATTTGTACAAATTTTCTCTGGGACATCCTAATTGAAATTCTATAAAGTCTCCGAAGAAAAAAGTTGTGCTCAAGCCTCAAGCCGCCATCTTGTAAAATGGTGGACAAAATACCATTTTTTGCTAACCATTGCCTAACCATTGAATTAAGAATAATGTTCAAGTCAAATTTGTTCCTTATGTAATTATTAACAAATTTGGTACCTATAATTTTTTCTTAGACCAACCATAGGGGCACAAAATGGCGCTCTATGTCTCAGTTCTATGTCTCTATACCCCAACAGTTTTACAAGTAGTCGTACATGTATAATATGAACTTAGTTTCACCATAATCTGTTATGTAAAAGCTGAGAACTATTTACTTCAAGGGATTAAAGCAGTACAATATAATGATTGATGAATAAATAAAATGACTTGCAATGTTCGCTTGCAAAACACAGAGTTAAATTTCAATATTACAAACTGTATGACTTAATCATTTCTCCAACCAAGTGTTTACCTTAATGAGGTTATACATTTTTTTTTATGTGTAATGTGAGTTAAAAGGATCTCAATATCATGTACATCGAAGCACAACGATCTAATGCACCAAGTAAATAAAGCTAATCTATAATTAATTCTCCTATTGGACTAAGTTCTGAACGCAATTATAACATTTTCTCGCAGAACGAACGACTGAAAGGAAACACGACATTTCATTACTTGCGCTTGAGTAAATTTATTTTCGTCATGCCTTCTAATGGCCCCTTAAAAGTTGTGTCTGACTTGTTATAAAACTGTGTTGGTTTTCCTTAATATTTTACATAATATTGTGGTAATGATTTCTTTGATATATTTACTTTTCTTCAAGCTGTAATTTATTTCATGAATAACGAGAAATTCAAGAAATAAGGCTTGAAAGGTAAAATTTCAAAATAAAGTTGCCATTATAAATGATTGATTTGTTTTTCACTTGAAAATACAGTATTTGCTTACGGTGATTATACATTAATTTGTTATTATATATTCCACAGAATCAAAAACATAAACACAAAAACAGTCCCTATCATAAGTTAAAATTTAATAATAATTACAATAGAAAAATATGTACGTAGTAAAATTACACTCAAATTTAAATAATTATTAATACTACATCTACTGGCTCTGAGGATAATTTGCAGAAATAGAAGGACATTCAAAATACAAATAGGCTGATTAAAAACCTAACTAGTAAATTTTGTAGAATTGTTGGTCGAAATCTTCTTGTAAACTATTAATTACTTAAATCCCTAAAACAAACTTCTTTCATTTTGGTACTTATTTTACATCTGTGTTTAAATTGTCTCTTGCTAAGCAATTCCATTATTACAATTATTTGTAATGTTATGCACAGATATTATTCTATATTCCCATCTAAAGTTGTGTTAATGCATTTTTTATACGATTTTAGAGGCACAAATTCCTATTATTATTTTTTTTATATCCAGGTTACTTGGTATATTTTATTTTAAATCAGATTTAACTTCAGTTGACGTTAGCGTTAAATGTGTGTTTTCTTTCTTTAGAGATTCTTATTTCAGAAAGTCCACAAAGTCAGTAAAAAACAAACATTGTACTTCATATTTTCGTTGAATTCTACACTAACCCAACACCGCTCTTTTGTTTTGGCAATAACACAACATGTATAACACGAGAGTAATATTGGTTCCAAAAAAAAGTAAATAATACTATGGCTTTATTGGATTTTCCTGTTTATTTACTCGGAGAAGTTGCTATTCTCTCTCTTTCTCTCTCTCTCTCTCTCCCTCCCTCCCTCCTCTCTCCTTCTCTCTCCCTCTCCCTCCGTCTATCCCCAACTCCAAATTTTTCTTCTTCAGTTTTTAATTTACAAAAAGCAAAACAAATACATTTTATAGATATTTAATGAATACAAAATTAATTAGCAAACTGATTTTTAATTAAAACTGTTAACAGTATATAATGTACTGATTACAATTCAAACAGTTTATAATTTTTTTCGATTTTTTAATTATTGAAATAACCTGAGATGATCTCATTATAGCCATTCATTATACAAAATATTACCCCAAGTATAGTGGTTGATTGAAATGAAAACAATTTACACATCAAAATTTTATAGAACTCGGCATTTTTCATAGTCATGTTTAAAATTATAATAATATATGACTAGCTAGGTTGTACATATACTATGTCTCATGTCATAGTTTATTCTCTTTTCCACCTGGTGCGTTTCTAACTACAAAATGTATTTCGTATATACTAATGTATACATGATCAAGTCTTTTTGTATTTCATTATGAATATTGGTTGCTTTAAACTAATAAACAGCGATAGGTTATCTATTTTAATTGACGTTTTATCAAGCATTCATATAAACTAAAAAATAACAAGGCTATATTTTTCCTATCCGTTTAAGTACGTAAACATTTGTAAAATATATTTTCAACTAATCTACGACATCTCTTAGGTCCAATGATTTACCTACTTACAAAGACCCGCTAACAAAACAATCATTCAACAAGTAAACCATGTACAAACAAAAGTAATAAAATTGAACCATTTCCAACACTAAGCAGTCAATAACCGTCGAAAATCCTACTATTGAAGAAAGAAAACCAAGAAAAACTAATAATAATTGATTAAAAAATTGTTTCACATATCTATGTTCGACTAACTGTTTTTAATACTGAAACACTTTTTTTGTTTCTTATAATTATTCCAAATTATATTATTCCACTATTTAATACTAAAATATGTCACTAAACATAATATATACATGTAATACAAACATAATATATATAGATCACAACTCAATTGAAAAAAATCTGTTATGACAAGCGTAGAGTATTATTACATTTAAAGTGCATCTACGTATACTGTCAGATAAACCGCGGTGTTATGTTACTTCAACTCATTGATTTAACCTCCTACCTAATTACACCTTGCTATATAATATACTGTGCAATTAGCGTAGGATTGTACGTAGTAGTACGACATCGTAACGATACACTGTCAGACCCACGCGGTGATTGGCAAACCTTCCGTCAAAGGATAACCGTATCCTAAGGTGCGATCCTTATGGCCTTAGGTCTTAGCATTTATGTAAGTAAAAGGAATGCTCCCAACCATTGGGCTGCTATAGCAAAATCTGTTGGGAAATATTTGTGTATTAATCATAACGCACTACTTAGGCTATTGGTATTTTTATACAAGTTGTATCCGTGAGTTGGCCTATTTCTTTATTCCGCTCTAAATTAAGCAGGGCTTAATGAGGGCAGTTTTGTCATGACTTAGGATTTTAAAATCTCAGACTTATTAAAGACAGCCACAATAGATATGAAAACCGTAAGTCAACAACAAAAGGCTAACCTTATACTTCAAATGTTTACTAATTGGAAAATTAGAACATGCTACAGTTAAATACTCATTTATAAATGTTCAGGGAATAGCATGTAAACCCTTTTATTCACGCTATCATCATCATCATAGCTGATCATTTGGGCTGGTTTGAAAAATCATTAATAAAAAAGAGTAGGAACATTGAACATAGCTATGGACATTTCTGTGTGTTACTTTACAGTCATTCTTTGTTAGTTGTATGGAAACAATCTGAGGACATTAAGCAACAAAAATACCAATAATATCTTTATTAATCATTTTGTATATATACGAAGCGAAAGTAGTAAATCATGTTGAAACATTAATAAATATCATTAAAGTAACATCGTATTTGTTGGATATTTTAATGTAAAGTTTCGACATATGAATTGTATTTGAGTAATTTTTGTTATGAAACCCTATTTTACAATATAATTTTGTGCTACTAATAATAGGACACATAAGAAAATACAAAACAATGATTATTAAATGCGTTTATTATATTAGAATAATAATTGAGTATAAACTAGGAACCACGAATATTTGGCCTGTTGAGTAATTACCATCAATTGAAAATAAAAAACCCAATTAAAAAAAAAGAGAAAGTGCGGCTAACAAAACGGGGGGGGGGGGGGGGGGGGGCAGCATTCAGGTAAATCGATCACCAGTAACTTAGTTTTAACAATTACAACTATATTGGAGGCTGTAGCAGACTGGACATAAGCTTCTCGGCCACTTTGATTTCTCTCCCGTGCGGTGAATATAGAGTAAACGATATACATTTCTTTTTACAAAAAGGAATCTCACAAAATATTTAAACAAGTTTTTTAGTTCCAATTTTTAAATGGATGGAGATATTATTAGATTAAAATACAAAACTGTTCAAAATAAGAGGTCTTCAATTTAATACCCAAATCTACCTACATTGCAATTTAACATTTTTAGATTTTGGCTTTTTCGATTCCTCAAAATTCTACAGTTTTTGTAATGTTGAAAACAAATTGTCCTTTCGCTGGTTCAAAAGAGTGTAATGCAATATTTGGTCAGTTCTGTGAAGTTGGTATATAAAAATAAAAATATTTTGTATAATTTTAGGATTGCCTTCTTGAAACGGGACAAAGTAAATAAAAACTATGTTTTCAAAAGCTTAAACAACATTTAAATTAATGTAACCCACAACCTATTACGTTTATATTTTCCAAAATTTCTTCAAAACCCACCCGCCCTCTCAAATTGTGGCTGTTGGGTAAATATTTTTTTCAAATTCTGTAGGTACAAAGTAGTAAAGTTGAACAAAGTGTTAAACTGATTTTGTTGACTGTAAAAGTATAGCACACCTGTATGTATCAAATTATAGATATATTTATAGAAAATGTTTGCTTCCTTAATCGTTGAAAAGGCATTAGATAATACAAATATCCAAATATAACAAATAATTCATAAAATATAATGTTTAGATTTATGATATGTAATACTCTTTGAAACTGATATTAATACTTTACTTTGGTCATGCTTACTTCGACGTATGCATATATTTAACAGATATACAAACAATAAATAAATTCTTCCTAAGTTTAGTTCCACAAGGAAAAACTTCTACTAGCTTATAAAAGAAATTTTACAAAAATCGTAGAAGTGAGTTTTTCACAGATTCAAGTATTGTGATAAAATGGTGGGTTTACCCTTGGCGAATATAAACACGTAAAAGGTTCCGCACGTGTGTTTCGGATTATGCTTCAAAACATCGTAAATATCTCAATATCCACCGCAAAGCTTCAGACAATCTTATACAACCTTCTACGGTAAAATATATTCCGAGTATAAGACGTAATCTTTAGTCAGGAAAAATATATTTTAGAAATTTATTTATTTATCTGTATTTGTGTGTAAAAAATTATTTAGCAATATAGGTATGTTATACTATCCTTTTAAAATTTTGAGAGATAGTTTTTATCTCTGTTCTGTATTTACCAACTAGAAGTCATAAACGTAAATACAAAATTTGATAATTTTCTTATATATAGTGTTTACGCTATAAATATGTTATAAATTGTACATGTTGTGCCTGTTGTAATGTACGTGCTAAGAAGGTGTATAAAATATTGTTGATTTTTCGCCAATGATCTGAGACAGGACATTAAAATATATTTGTATTTCATGTGTGCATTTTATGGTATGACTTGATACAATGTGCCATTTTAATTATCTTTGAAATTTGAATTATTGTTTTATTTCTGTGACTGACAACCAATGACAGATTAAACTGGACTGAGAAATGCAATAAATTATTTGCAAGGATTCAATCTTTAAAAAAAAAGAAATATTTTTTGCTATGTCGTATTAGATTGCTCTAAGTAAATTGTTTCTTATGCCACACTTTAACCTACTGTGACACTGTAGTCAGTGACATGACTGATGAATTGGCTAATAAATTCCAACGCGATCAAAATTAATTACTGTATACGTGAATGAATTTCCAAAATTAAGTTTATATGTTTTAGGGTTTCAACCAACCGTTTGGGAAATTGATTGATTCAACTCACGAAGGCGTTGAATAAAATAAATAATAGTTTACAATTTGGAATTAGATAACAGCACTCACCGGCTTACCTACAGTGACTATATAGATACAGTGCGGCCAAGTGATGTCTTGTTTCCTTTTTTCCGTATAGCCACATTGTCCATTTATTTTTTATTTAAAACGTGATGATCATGTTAGTCCCTATTACAAAGAATTATATATTTTAAAACTTGATGAATTTAGATCTTTTCATATTTTAACTACGTTTCATGGTGTCATTCAAACTAGAGTGGCGACTTACTTGTCAAATAAGTTTGTTTTTGCCTCGGATATAAGTACAAAAAGTCAAAAAGTCACTGTCGGAAAGGGGTCGACAATGCTAATCATTATTTTACCGTAACGGCATGTCGCTTGTGGAAATCGCTACCATATTCACTTAAAACTATTGATAGTCGTGCTCAATTTGCAAGATCATTGAAACTTTACTTCACGAATGGTATAGACGTGGACTGATATCTTTGCTTGGGGTGTGTAGGAAAGGGAATTTGTTTATTTATATTATTTTATAATGTATGAATGTGAACATGAATGTTTTTATACGTAATTTATTCTTGTACTTCAATCAATATTTTATTTTTTAAACTTTATAAAACTGTATTAGTTTAGGGTTTTTCTTTTTCGTGTTTATGTAAATTATTCTTAGTTTGTATTGTGAATTTTTGTTTTGTTTTAAGGTAGGATATATTTATACAAATTTGTAAATGTATGAGGGTTAAGTGTAAGAGAGAACCTCATTGCAACATTCAATGTTTATATTACTCTCTTTTTTAAATATTTTATAAAAAATGTCTCTTAAAAAACTCTGTTGTCTTTTTGAAGAGATAAGTCTGAGATCTGCAACTTCGACTAAAATAAAGACGAATTTCTACCTATACAAAAAAAATAGAGCCTTTCAAAAATCTAAATAATTTTAAGCCCAATTTACGGTTGGGTTTAGCAGAAAAATTTAAGAATAAAAATACTTCAAATGTGTATACATTCCGAAACGTAATACAAAATATGTGTTCCGGCTGGAAATTTTATAGTTAACCAATAAATTGGACAAATAAAGCTTTGTCTCAATTTAAGGTAGGCTACCAAGTTTAAAAAAAACAAAACAATCCTTTAAAATGAGAAATCAAATATTTTTCTACCTTTTTTAGGAGCTGAGAAATCTAGCCGTTTCCAGACTTGTTATCCAGCCGAAATAATAAAATATTTGTATTACAACAATAACAATACTAATTGTTACTGCCCCAACAGGTGTAACACCCAATTAGCAATACTAGTTGTTACCGCCCCAACAGGTGCAACACCCAATTAACAATACTAGTTGTTACCGTCCCAACAGGTGCAACACCCAATTAACAATACTAGTTGTTACCGCCCCAACAGGTGCAACACCCAATTAACAATACTAGTTGTAACCGCCCCAACAGGTGCAACACCCAATTAACAATACTAGTTGTTACCGCTCCAACAGGTGCAATACCCAATTAAATATTACCCATTTTATAGAGTTACACAATCATATAATAAAATGTGCACAAACTAAATTTAATAATATAAAAGTAACTCGAGAATACAACGTTCCGTACACCTATCTACCTCTATCACCAATTGTTATGTTCAATGGGTATTTCAGAGACAAATATTTATTTTTATGTGGTGACATCAATCACATTTTAAGTTAAATATTCAAATAATTGATCCTACTAAACAAAACAAATTAGCCGTGGGTAACTAAGTATTAGTAAGGAATTAGTCAATGATATTAAATCCAAATCAATACTCAAACAATACATGAATAACAAATATAATTATATATATATATAACTCTCTTCACGTTTGTAAACAAGTAATGCAAAATACAGAACTAATGTATATAGTTCACGACAGTGAAACACCAATTTTATATTTGTGAATAAATACACTGTTCATATTATTTCATTTACTTCAATGCATCTTCAAAAACATGAAATTAACTAAACTAACGGAAGCACCTTCTGAGTAATTAAAATTTATTTTTGTAAATTTTAATTAATTACCACATAAAAAGTACACTTCTTTTAGCCCGAGATAATTGTATGTGTAACTTCAACCATAACAGTTTTAATCATCCACAGTTAGACGTTAAGTGTTTGTTTTGAGTGTACATTTATCTATTTTGCATAAAGCTTCTTAAGGCAACTTTTTTCATCTTAGTTCTAATTCGAAAAAAAGACAATATTAAATCGTCGTTTAATGTAGTAAGAGAGTTATTTTCTTATTTTATAATATTAAAATGTACCTACAAATATTTAACCAGCTTGGGAAAATACTAAGAAAATTGTCCTCATTAAAATGAGTTTTTAAAATAGTATCAGATCTTTAAATGAACTATAAGCTATAATATTGATATGAAAATATAATTCTAAGTACGTGTAATAGTAATGGTCTCCAAAATCTGCAAATGATCTATGTTGGATGTTTAGTAATACATACATAAATGACTGCTATGTGCAATACAATTCACTGTTATAAAAATTGAGAACAGTTTTAAACTTTATAATTTGAAAGTCTTTTTAATATCTGTTTTCAAAAAATACAAGAGGAAGAAGAAGGGAAGTATATAAAGCAGTTAGTTCAAATTTGTTGTCCATATAAGAGTTCAAATCTTTGAAAATGAAACTTTGACTCCTATAATTATTTGTTAAAGGCTTTAATTACATATCCACAGTGTATTACTTTAATAATTCTATACAAGTAGAATTAAGTAGGCCTATAGCATTTTTAACAGAACAAATTATTTATTGTTTTGCCTTCCTCAAAATTAATCACAACTTCTTGACTGATGTCTACTTTGAAGTTGTAAGATTAAGCTTAACGTTTGTTATTTATTCATGCCCTTTAGCATGTAACGTATACAGCTACTTCCGACAGTATAGCATGTAAATCATGCGATTCCTGTAGTTTATGTTCAACGTTGAGCATTGTGTACTAGGGTTATTATTGTGATTCAATTAGTTTTAACATAACAGAATATTTTAAATACATTTAAATTCTCTGAAACAAAATAATAGGTATACCATTGGTAATAAGAAATTATTTATTTTATTTGACTTTAAAAATTCAATTATAACTAAACATAGTGTCAAGTTAGCGTCAGCTTAACTTTTTAACAGCAAAATATAAAAATATTACCAAAACCAAATATAATCATTCAATACAAACTAAATGAGAAACATAACTTTTACTATTTGTCTTCTTGCTTATCCGCCTTTCTTAGCTTTGTCTTTCTTTCGCTTTTACTATCCTAGTTACAGGTACTGTAAAATAAAATGGTGGCAACAAATCCTACATAGATTTAATAAAAACGGACTGGAAAAACTACAAACTTAAAACACCTCAACTCTTGAAATACAAATTAGGCAGTAAAAGACGAAACTTAAAAGTTTCTGGGTCTAACATGAAAAAAACTATCCGGGTAAGAAGGCAAATTTTAATATAGTAATACAAATTATAAAATTATCGTATAAATATATACATCTTAGCCTATATAGCCTATAGCAGATATAGCCTAAACATATATATTTTTAAATGATTTAAAATTAAAAAAAAACAAAATCAATCTTTACCAAAATAAATAAAGTACGTCTTCCAAAAGAACTAAATTTCTGTTTTTTTAAGTTGGCTACTAATCATGAATTGTTCATAGCAATTTCTCCTCATTTTGTTATACGAAATATATAAACTCTCGTTATCAAGCTGAACCCTCTAGGCTTTAGGCTTACGGTTCATATTAGTTTATAATGTCTTAACTTATGGTTTTCATAGTTTCGAAAAGTTCTGAATTATAGTTATTAAAGACAAAATGTCTTGTCATATAGTTCAATAAATCCGACAGTATAGTATAGACTACCAATGTTTGTATATTTTCGTTTATGAAAACGGCTATACAAAGGTTTATGCAAATTCGTCTTTACATGATTTTTTTTCTCAAGAAACTCCATTGATTTTACAGAGTTCCCATGGATCTATGGAAACCTCGTTCCATGAAAAATAAATTAAAAAAATTCAATTTACCCATTTAAAGTACAGAGCTTATCACACGAAAGATTTTTTAGTGACGGTTCATTGATTATTCAACAAATGTAATTAATCATAAGAGAGGTATGTGATACTTAGTTGTTGTATATACTGTACAAATAAATACCAATTAATAAGAAGCTAAATGTTTCTTATTATATAGGTTAGATCTAAAATATCTACTATAGTAAGTAAAAAATACGTAAATAAACACCAATTTAATATTTGTAATACATTAAACGTGAAATACATTCATTTATATTAATGTAATAAGTTTAATTTGGAATTATATTACATATTTCGGGATGGGTATATGTGTGGGTTTACACATTTATACCGGGTGGACCTCAGTCAACCCTAACATGCAATTTGATATAAATATTTGTATGTATAACGTGAAAACGTTCAAGTGACAAGACAAATATTGTTAAACATTTAAATAAATATTTTAGGTTCTTTTTCGAGAGATTTAAAATCCTTGAATTTATTTCTGTTGAGCCATTACTCCGAACTAAGGTAGCGTGTAAATAATAACAGGAGAGAAATTATTAAGAAGTACATCCAACATTAACTTTTTCGTAGCCTTTTTTTAAGTAAAAATAACTTGTTATATTTTTGTATCATTGTTTAAGTTTTATTTATTTCTCCCCACTAAATATTTGTAGTAGTAATATTATATAACATAACATAACAAATACAAATTATTATTTATACTAACGGTCAAAGTATATCTACCTTAGAAATCCAAGACTATTTCCCGTAAATAAATTTTATTGTATTTTTCAAATAGAGTAATCGTTGATATAAAGAAAAATTTAAATTAATGGACAGTATTACTATTACTAAAATGTCAGATATTATGAGTTAAAGTTTCATCCTTCACACAAGTTATATTCGGGTTCACCAGTTCCTGAAATAAGGGTAATCCTGGCTTGCATTCAACCCTCCAATCATTGCCATTCTTCTC
>JAGFPH010000020.1:1678962-1697838 GCA_018207615.1 Philaenus spumarius
GGCTTAGGCGCAAACAAATTCTACTAATATATTTCGTACAAACAGGCAGCGATTCAGCACCATCATGAGTAGACCTATTTCCCAAATTGTTGGTTGAAACCCTAAAACATAGGCCTATAAACTTTATTTTGGAAATTTGCTCAATTCATGTCAGCGGTTCAGCTGCGTGGTCAATTATTTACAGTCGCAAACGATCTTTTTTTTACAATCTGACTTGGTTAAAAATTCATCTGAAGGTAATCAGCTGTTAAATTACAATCACATTTAAAACCGTTGTAATGCAAGTTGGTCAGCACTGGACCTTTGAAAGCGCCCTATAGAAATAAATCAAAGGCTAGGGGGACGAAGCCCTAAATGAAATGAGCTTTTTAATTGCCATTCGCCGGTCATAAGCTTTAAAATGACACCTCAATCGTAAAAATCGGTTAAGTTGGACTGGTAAAAAGGGATGTAACAGAGAAAACCTTTATTGAATTAAGTATATGATTTTTCGGTTTAGCCTACAAGGACAGGTATGAAATTCCTATTTACTCGCATAAACAAACAAGCATTAAACAGATGTATTCGCTCCTTGCAGCAAGAGTTGGAGCTGTCCAAAATCCAAAAAGTTTTCAGACAAATGTTTTGGGTAGTATTTAGAATATTTACTACGTCTAAAGTATTGTTCTGCGACCTGGTTTTGGTCTCCCTTACAGTAATGGTTGGTAATATCAAAAATAGTTTCAGACAAAAGTTGTAGATATAGTGTAGACATTTAAAATAAATTGAACGAGTTTGATACTGTGTTAAGGGAGTATGCATTTTTTGTTTTGTTATTTAACTCTTTTTTAGTTGATTTAATAATGAAAAGACCGGAAAATATATTTTAGTACCACTTTTAGGAGTTATAATACTATAACTTTAAAAGAATGAAAAGTTGTTTACATTAACCGTAGTAAATTTTCAGTTTTTCCAAAAAGGTATTCCCAATTCCTACCATTTTGCCCACTAAAGAATTCAACAGAGATTTTCCATCTAATAATTTTATGTATTAGTACGAAAGTAATTTTGTGCAAATTTACTGTTGTTATCGTGTCCGTAAAGAAGTGATATAAACACGTTAATAACATTTTAAGTTCACACAATGGTTTTAGAGTTTAGGGACCATATTGGCACCATGGTATCGACTTTCTTTAAAATCTACCTAAAAACAAAATAAAAGAATTGTTCACTAGAATCAATGTAGTCCGTGGCTGATTGATGCGCAATAGATCTTGCATTACCTTTGTGTACTGGAATATAAACAAATTCCTAAATAAGTACGAATTTAGTGCAAACAGCAAAATATGTCAGAATAAATAATCAAATACACACACCCTCACAACATATTGTAACATCCATGTCGTTTTATATTCAAAGAAATTAATAGCGTTATGATAAAATAAATCTATATACTGTATATATAATCGAAATACCACCGACTCACTGATGATCATTTCATCTCAAAAACGACAAAACATATTATCTTGAGACGTAAAAAAGTGGTTTCCCTTATGCTTTAGATGTGCAATAAGACGGGATTTTAAAATTTTTTGCGTTTAAGGTTAAGAAAACGTAAAAGGCGTTAGAAACATAGAAAAAATCCAAATACCACTGACTTTCTGATGATCACTATTTCTAAAAAACTACCAAACATATTATCTTGAGACTTAAAAAAGTGGTTTCCCTTATGCTTTAGATGTGCAATAAGACGGGATTTTAAAATATTTTGCGTTTAAGGTTATTAAAACGTAAAAGGCGTTAGAAACATAGAAAAAATCCAAATACCACTGACTTTCTGATGATCACTATTTCTCAAAAACTACCAAACGTATTAACTTGAGACTTAAAATAGTAATTTCCCTTATACTCTAGATGTTCAATAAGACGGGATTTTAAAATAATTTGCGTTTGAGGTTATTAAAAAGTAAAAAGCGTTAGAAATATAGATAAAAGCCAAATGCCACTGACTCACTATTCATCACTATTTCTCAAAAACGACAAAACATATTAACTTGAGACTTAACATAGTGGTTCCCCTTATGCTCTAGATGTGCAATAAGACGGAATTTTAAAATATTTTACGTTTAAGGTTATTAAAAAGTAAAAAGCGTTAGATATATAGATAAAAGCCAAATACCACTGACTCACTATTCATCACTATTTCTCACAAATGACAAATTTACTAACTTAGAACTTAACATAGTTGTCCCCCTTATGCTCTAGATGTGCAATAAGATGGGGTTTTAAAATATTTTGCGTTTAAGGTTATCTATATATACATAATTGAAATACCACTGACTCACTGATGATCACTACATCTCAAAAACGACAAAACATATTAACTTGAGACTTAACATAGTGGTTCCCCTTATGCTTTAGATGTGCAATAAGACGGGATTTTAAAATATTTTGCGTTTAAGGGTTATTAAAAAGTAAAAAGCGTTAGAAACTAGGTTCTTTAAATAAGCATATAAAAAGGCTGCCCTTCGACAGGGATTAATAAAACTAAAAGATGACTATTTTATACACTTAAGCTAAAAAGGTAGTACATAGAGTAAATAGCGTATTAACAAAGAGTATACGGGATGCCTTTGAAATTGATATTTTTTGTTATCGAGCTTAACCCGTAGCGAAGCACGGACACCCAGCTACTAAAAGTATAAAAAGTTAAAGCAAATAAATTGGCTTTATTTCGTGTCTTTAGCAATGTCACATACTGTTGAAGTGCATTGTGAGAGGCATTGTGATAAAGAATATGGGCAAGGTAATAGAATTATGTAAAACGTAATTGTGGCTTAATCTATGCTTAAAATACTTACAGTTTTTTATTTTAGAATATTGGTGGTTGGAGTTCTGTAAAGACGTTGTTTTTGTTATTCAGTGTGTATCTATTCAGTCTAATAGATTTCGGATGAACAGTTGATTAACGGGCAGTTGTATAAATACGGGGCATGGAGCTTTGCTAGTTTAGTTGTAGTTTGGCTTTTGTAGCTTTATCACTGAGGATGGCGACTTTGTCGTTGAAACGCGTTTGATTTATTAAACGTATTTTTTGTGAGATTTTGTGTTATTGTTTTATTTCATCTAGTTGTTTAACGGTTAATAAAGGGAATTCTGAATAAAGCAAGCGTGAAGGATAAATACTGTTACTTCTTAGGATAGTCTTGATTATAGCTCTCTGTGTTTAGTTCTGACAAAACTCACAATACCCTTAGGAATTTTACATATTTGTTTTTACATATTACAGTTTCACTTAAACATGAGCTAAATGTGTTTTCTATACTTTACAAACTATCCAACGTGTCTGTAGAATAGTTTTGTGGCCTTCTTATTGTTTCAATAGGTGGCAGAATAAAATAATATACAAATAATAGCATGAATGTTTGACGTTATAAAGTATAACCAATTAGTTCCCAACAGTTTTAACTTAGATATAAAAAACAAAAAATAATGTTTTTTCCAAAATAAAATAATATATTTCTGCTTAAATAATAAATCAGTGTTTTCCGACTATAAAATAATAGATATAAATCAATATGCGGAAAATGTTTCGTTTTGAAATCTACCAAATTATTAAAAAAAATAGGTCATATATTTAAATAAGTATTAACTGTTAAAATGAACACAATCTAATTCACCAACAGCTTACTTTCTACTTTTAACTTCAGAGATAATTAGACTAATTTTACTGGCTTTTAAATTGCAGTAACAATTACGTCTCAGAACAGCGCCATCTATCAACGCTATCTGCACTACCAAACCATTCATTACGTTTAATTTGGCTGAGTAAATACACTTCCAGATCGATTAAATTATTGGAACTCGAAAAATAAAACATCGATTAATATTTAACAACTTTGAAGCGAATTACAGCCGTGAATAATTACAGGTGTGAGTTTCAAGTTGGAGAAGAGTGTAATGTGTGAAAATGGGCAAATTAGGCCTTCAGGCTGGTTAAATGTGTGGTGTAAAAAGGTAGTAAATGTGTAGAAATCAGGCTCTAATTGGTAATAATTGAAGGCTTTTAAACCGAAACTGAAACTGAGTGGTATGATGAAACTAGGGACTGCGCAGATAACTAATTCTTTACTTCTTAATAGGAATTACCATTCATTAAGACAACGTTTAAATTGGGTTTTATACAATTTCAATGTGAAAGAATTTTGATCAAAATACAAAGCATTTTTATACAAACTGAATATTAGAAATAAAACCGATAGTTTATTTTCTGCCCTATTATCATCTTCTGGAATTTCGTAAAGATCATTAAGGAATTAATTGCTATCAGATTTGCACCAAAACGACAATTAAAACAGTTATGTTAATTAACTATAACAAATTTAATACATTACTGTGAATATTACTCAAATTATTTTTAACACCTTTCTAGTACAATTTTATTTTTATTTTTTATTTTTCATACACAAACATATTACAAAGAAATTAGTTGATATTTAAAATCTTGGAATAAATTGTGTAGCTGACAACTGCGACTGAACAATGAAATTGCCCGCGTTAAGTCAAACAAAACAATGGTGATAAAAAAACTTGCAACAAATGTCATAAAAAATGCTGAGTTTTAATTCGATGTTATTTATCTAATGTTATATTAAACCACCCAAGGTAACTAAACTGTTTTAAGGGAAAAACATTGAAGGAATAAATTAATCACCAAAATTATAACTTATTAACTCTTTCTTTATATCTCATACCATCTTCATACCTTTATTAAAAATATATTTACTTACCAAAAACTATGTATACAAATGTGATTATAATACATTAATTTGTTTATTATTGAATATCTCCTAAGAACTGTTCAAAACAGGCTTATTACTTTTTGTACAAAATTGTATTTTAGTATTTAAAAATAATCATACCTTAATAATATCAGTAAAGTTATGTGCACATTCAGTTGTAATTGCTATTTAACACATATATATTCATACATACATATCTGACTGGGTCCATCATATTTTAGTTTTAACATATAACTTAAAGGTTCAACTACGTAAGTATAAAATGGTTGTAAACTATCGAATAAAAAACACGTACTCCGTGAAATGTCAGTACAAAGTTGTTTAATTATATTAATAAAATATAATGTTATTACAAATTATTAGATTGTTTGATATCGGGGTGAAATGTCTTTGATTATTTGCTATATTATTCAACCATAAAACACATTTTTTGAAAATTTTCAATAAAGAAAATATCTTAAATAACAAAACTTATTAATTAATTATTTGAATTTCTAATTAGTGATTGGTGATTGATATGGACTGATTGGTGGGAGATTTTACAAGGGTAAACTTCAAATAAGCCATTAAAATAAAAGGGAGTCTTTTTCTTATGTACAGGAGAGAGGGATAAATATTTGAGGTGTAGAAATTTAAGATTTAAATTTTAAAAGGTTCGAAGATTTTTATGCGAAGTGCTGAGAATGTTTAAGGGTTCAAGTTTGCTGGTGGTTTATATTATATTGTACACGTTTTGTAGTCTGGTCTTTTGAAAAAGGTGAAAATTGTTTAAAATTCTTGCAGGTTGAAGCTGTTTTTTTGGTGCAAATTAATTTATATAAAAGTGAGAACTGTCTGAATATAAAATGTGGTCTGTGTTCATTATAAACATTCGTCTTTACTTTAACATGATTCCTGTTTGATCTACCTCTTTGATTGTATCTTCTTACTTTTGTTGCTGGCTTAAATTATAATTATGATGGTTATAATACTTTTCATGTATGATGTTATAATATTAGATGTTGGAAACATGTTAGGTGGCTGTACATGGTTTTCTTTAATTGGTGATTATGATGTCTTTGGGTGCGTTTAGAGTCTAAACGCTAAAGTCTATGAAATGTTTTCCTGGTATGATTTTATTTTTATAATCTACAAAATCAATCGAATGTTGATTATTTGATAATCTAATTTGTCACTTGTTTTTAATTTCGGTATAGTTACGATTACCCCCTTTGATTTCAGAAAGACGCACTGTATTCTGAAATCAAAACTAAGGATATCGAAAATCTGAATTTTGTTTGTTCCTTCTCTTAACAAAAAGTTGGTTTGTGTGTAAAGATTTGAACTTTGTAAGCAGTGCTGTGTGGTTTAAGTTCGATGTTTCTGTGTTATAGCGTTGTATGTTGGTTTTCCTAACTTTTCGTATATAACGTAGATCTGTCGTATAGCTTGGTTGTCCAGTATTTTAATACATTCTACAGCCTTACAAGAACGTGATCTTCTTCATGGAATTAGTAAAGTTTGTGAGTAACGAGGAGTTTATTTACGTGTATCTCGCCAATTTAAGCGATGCGTTCTCTCCGAGTTTAATTTGATATCTGAGTTCAGAGAAGTGCTTGAACCAAAATCTTGTGGGAATTGTGTTTCGGTATTCGTCGAGTAAAGTTATGAGTATGAAGTCTACCAAATTCGTGCAGGCATCTTCCTATCCTCTGCTCAACCTGTTTGTTATGTGGGCGTCGTATCACCGAAAAGATCGGTTGAATACCATTTTATTCAAGTGTGTTGGTCCATCTGGACACTTGAATTGAGTTTCGTGTTAAATTTGAATGCCCAAACATGGGAAAGTAGTCACATAATAACGCCTACAATGTGGCTTGTGTAGTCGGATGACAAATGGGATCAATTTGTAAGAATTTTGAAAATGTGACCTAAGCTTGCCAGGAGATCAAAGTTTGCCAATTAAATTATCGGAAATTTGTTATGTCCAGTTTTTATTTTCTTCATCTGTTAATGGAATATTTGTTTACATCCTTAAATGTCTGGCAATTCGACGTTCATTTTGCAGAAGATGGGGTCCTCTTGTAGTAATTGAATGCGTGTACAACGCCAGTAGTATTTTATGTGTTTCTGTAATGAGATTGTCAATCTCATGTTGTGAGAGATATAGATTTTCTAAATGTTGGGTTTAGTAAAGAGCTTGTTTGAATTAGTGTATGTTGGTTGTTAAGTGGCATGATGTTTGTACCACTGGCATGGCGTCCTCCAGTTGTATGATTGAACCCAGTTTAGCGTCTTCTCTCGTCGAGAGCTTTAATTCAAGTATGAGGTCAAGGGGGTGCCTCATAGTTTCCCTAATTAAGTACGATTACGGGAAGTGCCTCATAGTTAATGTCAATGAATCGATGAACCCGTCTAGCTTTTTTAAGTAGATGGTTCTTCATTAAATGTAATGTGTATGTTTGTATGTTTGTAACTAATGATTAAGTAGAGTCAATAGAGTTTTTTTTTTGCATCAACCAATTACCCATTAATGATTCATAATTTTTGAAATATTTGAGTAAATTTAGTTGAATACTTACTTATTGGTAGTTCTAACTCTTATTTAAAAACGAGCCAATTAAACACGTTAAAGTGACTACAACATCTGATATGGAATCGTTTTTTAAGAAAATTGCTAATTTACAGGTTAGTATGAAAATTCATATTCTTCAGTTTGTCGAAGCTAAAATTGTAAACATTCCCTAAAATGGTTTACCCATTGTGGATGAATGGGGGGGAGGGATGTTTTGTAAATAACTCTAAAAGTATTGAGTTTAATGAAAACAGACGTAGTGTAGGCTACACATTAGAGTTCATAAAAAAAGGAGAAAATGCATTTTTGTTACTTTCCTCAGTGTTTAGTTACAAAGATAAGATATTTTATAGGTGTCGCTCGAGCTAAAATAATAACTTAAATCAAAATATTTTTGATAAAAATAAGATTTTTAATTGTAAAATTATTCATTTTATTACTACAGTTAACACAAATAAACAATAATACTGACTCATAATACTCTTTTTTTATTTTTTATTTCGATACTCATTAAATTGCCTTTAAGTCATTCATACAAAATATTTAAAAATTAACATCTTGAAGAATGTTATCTACAACTCTACTGTAAAATAGAATTTTGTGTATTTGTTGTAAAATTTTGTTTTTCGATCTTCTTGAAAATGATTGAAGTTAGCAACAACAAAGTGCAAACGTAAATAAAGGTTATGCAAAGACAACATGTTGTTTTTATTTTTTAAACAATTTCGAAGATTTTTGATAACTAAAGGTGAGGTTTAAATATTTAGAGGTCGGAAAAGAAAGATTTCACCTCACTTAGATACAAAACGATGCTAAGAGGGCTCATAATAAATAGCGTATTGTTAAGGACTGACATATATAGTTATATATCTCATCACTAAAAACAATAATTAGTGACCGCAGTGATTGAAACACTAAAACCTCCTCAGTTATGACAGAAACAGTTTATATTATCAGACGCTAAGTAGGATAACGGGGTGTCTCAATGTTTGATTTTCTATAGCTTGATAGTTTTCTAATCAAAATGCCTTAGATCATTAGAATTTGACAATAAAAATATTTTACAAAACCTACAGTAATTTAATTTATTAATACAATTTTTGATACAAAATCAGTAAGGTATAATTTAAATACCTATTTACAGACGGAGAAAATTAATAAATTATTACACCATTTTGTTTCTGCAAGTGTTTTTCACACAACATTTTTAAAGCCTCTATTGTGGGGTGTGTAAAGTTTCAAAAAGATCAATGCATTAATGGGCATACCCCCTCGACCTGATACTTGAATTAAAGCTCTCGACGAAAAACCATTAGACAAATTTCTAGAAGTTAACATTTTTGAGATTTGAAGGCACTTTTCGGGCGCGAAAAGTAAACTTTTAAAAAAATTTCCACTGCGAACGTGTTTTATAAGAAAACAATAAAAGATAGCAACAAATGTTAAATAAAAAAGTTGTAGAAAATTTAATTTCAAAATCACTATTTACCTTCAGATTTAAGATCCAACCATCCGTTTAGCCGCTATTCACCCGAGATGGAGCTCCAGCACACAATCCGTCAACTTTCCCATGTTAATCTTATGGAGATAATGTTTAATGAGTTTGAGTCAGCTTCTAAATAAAACAGCTGATTTATGCTTGGTCACCCTTGTACAAACGAGCCAAAGATTAACTAGATTCTTTAGCGAATTTTCCAACTGATATTTTGTTTATATCTAGTTTAAAAATATAGATTGTTTTATACAATGTTAAAGAATGAGTGGTTTAGGCCTAGGGAAATGCCTATGATAGTTAACAATAAACTTAGTTTAAATTACTCTTTACAAACTACTAAATTAGAGTGCAAGTTTTTATTTTAAGAGCAAATTATTCCTCTATAAGGAAAATTTGCTCCCAAAATTTAGCCGTTTTTTATTATCTTGTCCACACTTGTCTTGTGAGAGTGTGTGAACTCAGGGGTTAATATGCGAAGTATACATAATATATTTCCGCTAAGAACTCATAAATGTATATAAGAAATAGCTTCAACATCCTCAATGACATTAAGTTAAGAAGTCTACTTAGAGATGTACTAACCAAAAGATAAATCATCAACACTAACGATCTTCCGAAGAAGAGATCTCAGACTGTGGATAATTATAGAGGCGTTTGATGAAAGAAAATGAGACAAGTAACTTGTAAAAATGAAGACACAAATTAAGCCTGCAAGCTACATTAAATTGCCGTTGTTATAAAGCTATCAGCACATACTTAAAGAAAACGCGAATCCTTATTATTCTAATGCTTAAAGATAATATGACATGCAACCAGTTCTGCCCAAAATTATGATTTTGTAACACATTGAAGAAACTCGTTAGTAGTGCATTGTCTGCTTTAAAAGCATCATTCAAACATCATCAAATATAATGATTACGGAATATAATCTAAACAATTTATTAAAATATTTGTGTTTACATGTTTTATTAAGACACTTTAGGATTTAATAGCCATTCATCCTTTCATTATACTTTACATGCGTTATTTATCTAGGTGGCGGTGTGAGTCTAAAGCAAAACGAAGTAATGTTAGAATTGTATCATTAACGTTATACTGTTTAGGTTATATTTCATTATGCTTTTGTCTGGGAATGTATGCCTGCTTGAAAAACAAAAAAAAACTTTTTTTGCCAGGAATTGATGGAGTCCTCAGGAATGAATAGGCAGATCTCCTTGCCAAAAACGAGCGACATCGTTATATTTAAGCCATTTTTCAGAGATCCCGTGACTTGAATAAACATTCTGAACTCAGGTGGTTTCGTATTATTTTAAAACAAGAAATGCTACCAAACACAATAGCAGGATTTATTTCGGAAGCTACATAGAACCTTCACAAACAAATATATTCAACGTTACATCTGAAGTAAGTAACATTGTAACGAATAGACTGAGCATTGGAATTGCGACTCCTCCGACTGCTAAAGGAGAAAAGAAGACATCTTGACTGGGTGTTGTCCACTTCCTTAATAACAAGAAGTCTATTTGGTTAAGTTTTAGAATTCCAGATAGGCTCAGGAAGCTAAATTAGTCTTGACTGGGTGTTGTCCACTTCCTTAATAACAAGAAGTCTATTTGGTAAAGTTTTAGAATTCCAGATAGGCTCAGGAAGCTAAATTAGTCTTGACTGGGTGTTGTCCACTTCCTTAATAACAAGAAGTCTATTTGGTCAAGTTCTAGAATTCCAGATAGGCTCAGGCAGCTAAATTAGTCTTGACTGGGTGTTGTCCACTTCCTTAATAACAAGAAGTCTATTTAGTCAAGTTTTAGAATTCCAGATAGGCTCAGACAGCTAAATTATTCTTGACTGGGTGTTGTCCACTTCCTTAATAACAAGAAGTCTATTTGGTAAAGTTTTAAAATTCCAGATAGGTTCAGGCAGCTAAATTAGTCTTGACTGGGTGTTGTCCACTTCCTTAATAACAAGAAGTCTATTTGGTCAAGTTTTAGAATTCCAGATAGGCTCAGGCAGCTAAATTAGTCTTGACTGGGTGTTGTCCACTTCCTTAATAACAAGAAGTCTATTTGGTTAAGTTTTAGAATTCCAGATAGGCTTAGGCAGCTAAATTAGTCTTGACTGGGTGTTGTCCACTTCCTTAATAACAAGAAGTCTATTTGGTCAAGTTTTAGAATTCCAGCTAGGCTCAGGAAGCTAAATTAGTCTTGACTGGGTGTTGTCCACTTTCTTAATAACAAGAAGTCTATTTGGTCAAGTTTTAGAATTCCTGATAGGCTCAGGCAGCTAAATTAGTTAACCCGAGCAGTTATTATTTATGATTTCCTTATTGTCTATTGCAATTTCCTATGATCAGTCATGCTATGTAGTTCTTCTTGTCGTACTACCCCACTTAAAGGTGTTACGCGAATGTCTGCTCATTAATAGAAATCCGTATACACCCGTCTTGTCTAACTTCAACTTTGATGATATACTAAGTTGATGGTAAGGACCAGGGGGAAATAATAAAGGCATACGTCGTTATAATAACTTAAACTTTTGTTTACTTCTATTACAATCAGAAAGAAATAACTTGTAAGAACATCAAAGCATCAATATAAAGAATTATACAATGGTTGTCAAACGATTATAGCATACTACTGTTAAACATTTTATGATTATTAAAGTTTTATATAAACATATTTAGACATAAAATTTGTGTAGAATTTTGCATTATATAACATTCTTAAATATATTTTGTAAATACAAAATACCCAGACTATCTCTCCTTCGAATTTTTATCTGAAAACCCTACCCATTTTTTTCTATTTATTTATTAGATATAAAAAAACAAAAAGATTGTAACTATTATATTGTAACAACTATGCAGAAACAATTTGTATAAATTTAAATATACAATAATATAGGCTATGATTGCACATAGATATATTAACCCAAGTTGTACACTAAACTTAACGATCGTACTCTGTTATAACGATTTTAAAGGAAAGACATTAAACAATCGGTACTTAAGTCTGTGGAGAAGAGAAACATTTATTAAAATGTTTATGTTAAATAAAACTGTTCATTATTATTTTATTTCAGCTTGCACATAAATAAAAATGCACATTAACTACACTGTAGGAATAAATTTAGAGATTTAAAGTTATGTAAAATATTTTATTAGAATATCTAATATAAAGTCAAAGAGTTAAATTTAATATGTTAATATGTACATTTTAATGTGGCCGTCAAGTAATTGACTTATTAGCAATTTACATTACCGTGATTTTGGATGACTCATGTATCCACCTTCAGGTGTCACTTTTGAGAGCTCAACACATAAAAAAAGTCCAACAGACACAAAAACATTAACCATCACATTATTTATATTAAATACATTAAAATGAATTGGGTATTAATATTATTATATTTGCCCATAATGGCGTTGAATTACTTAATGGTATTAGGACAAAACTGTTATAAATGCCAACTGCAGTCGTACGAAACCTACATCGTGTTTTGCAAGTGCAATTTAGTTGTATAAGGAAACTTTGTATCAATGTTATATATGCGTGTTTATAAATAGGACGAAATAGATACTTGAATTACATGAAAACAGAAAATCGTCTTTACGACTTTGGTTTCTGCTGTTAATACATTTTAGTTTTCTTAAAATTTTACAGTTTGTAAATCCTGCTAAGATAAAACCGCTATTTGCAGGAGCTAAATTTTAGCTTCTGTAATGTCGTTGAATGATTTACTTATGCACATCTTAACGTAGCAGTATTATTGAAATAAAACATTATATGAATTACATTATAGCCGACTCTTTGTTATGAAAGGGTAAAAATAATGGAAAAGAGGGATCGTAGCTCCTAATATCTTAAAAAGACATATTAAAGTGTTACGGTTCAGGCTTGAGCAGAATACAAGTAAAACATAATGAGTAAAACACAAGTACAAATAAAAAAGATGGTTTGAAAATTATTAAGAAGCTTAATTTGTGAAATTGAATAAAAATGTAGACAAAATATGTTATTGCAGAAAATATCTAGAGTACCGATGATGATGAAATTAAACTAACAAATATAGATTTTCCTGTAAAACAAATACGCATCATAATAAGTACTGTATAAAGTACATACTATAATCAAAATAAACTATTTGTACTAAGCTAATTGAGATAACTCCATTGTATCAAGTTATGATTAGGTATAAATTACCCATGGTAGTAATAGCCTCGAAACATTATATCCCATTACATACTGTTTACTGCAAAATACCACCAACATTAATTTTATCGTTCTTGCAATAGAAAACTAATTCAATAGAAAGCAATCAGTGAAAGTGGCAGGGCGTCGGAAAAATATCATTACATAACTCAAACGTGACAAATATGATCTATGATATGAGGATCGTAAATAACATTTTAAATATCTCCTATGATATTAGCAGGTAGGTTTAGTTTTGGATTGTTGTTGTGGATTTAAATTAAAACTAACTCAACTTTATTCATGAAGGGGCATATTTTAATGATCATCAGTGTATTACTACACCAGTTGAAACGGTGATATGATCACTAAAGATAATATTACTCAACTAGTAAGCCCCCGTGAAAAATAACAGACAAATTAATTAGAAACAAGCATCATAAATACACCATTAAAACAAAATTATTTTAAAACAACAGACTTTATCTAGGCCTACTTAACTATGCTGACGGATATTTTAACTCGGTAAATGTGTACAATTATAACGGTTATAAAACTGTAGGACTATTTGTTAAAATTTTATATTTATATACATTATTATATATCTAAATAATGATACAAATATTTTCTTTTTTAATTGCTTTTTATTTCATAATGATAGATTGAATGATTTAGAAGTTATTAATATTATAACGAAGAAATTAATAATGGAATATGTTTATATGTTATACGAAGATGTACACATGTTTCCGAAGTTAAACGATGAGTATCTCTTCTTTAAATTGGTATAATTGAATACTTTGATAATAAAAGGTTGTATTTATATTCATTGTATAACCTCAAAACAAATTTTATAACGTATTACAGCTTGCATTAGTTCTTTAACTCATATTTAAAAAAGTCAACTTCACAAGACTTATATTATTGATTGAAGTTGTAAACATAACCCAACCCCAGAGTATAATCTATGCTAGGTTTTGCTTAATTAAGTACAAATGATTGGTGAAATCAGCTGTTATATTATATTGTTACTCACGTACGTACGAACTTACACTCGCTTTTATAGGAGTTGATTACTTCATTAGTTATGGTATATACGGGAGACTAATAAGTATTTGTAACCCTTTCTTACAGTACAACTTATAACTTTGATAAAAAAGCAAGAAATCCAAAAAGTACAAAAACACCGTAATTAAAAACATCTATCTCTCTCATAAAATCTACTAGTATATTGTTTGTGAAATCATATAAATTTTTAATTATATTAAAGATATAATAGTATAACTTGCACTATAAAAGAAAATATTAATATAAATATATTAAGCTCGGCCAAACATCGCGACCGACACTTAAATATTTTAAATGTGTTAATTGAAATTTTGAAATTGCAATATAATAAACAAAGTCTAAAAGTTTAAAACTGAAGATTTTTATTTCCCTTATTATTTACATATATTTTTCTACACTTTATTTCTACTTATATGAAAAGGAGATATGATAACAAAATATTAAAGTTTACAATATTTTAACTTCATCAGCAATAAACTTTAATGTACAAAGTTATTGCTCAGTTCTTACAGAGTAGTTAAGATAGATTCAGTAACTGCATTTACCCACTTCATAATATTAATTGCTCCATTACAGTGGTTGTCTTAAGTTTAGTTACATAATATTATTGTCGACTGTGCTTTAGGTTGGGTCTACTTTGTTATGTTAAATGAAACAACATTAGTTGTAAGATACAGTTAAATCCTGTGATTGCAATAGTGTTCCATTCATAGTTACCAGATTGTAAAGTGTCTGATATCCATGAATTAATCTTTATAATATATACAAATTAATGTTTCTTTGTCCTATATAGACTCAAAAGCTATTCGACCGATTTTACAAAAACTTTAACATAGGCCTATTATCCATATTAATGTCAGGAATGGTTAGACTTGACAATTACAACAATCTGTGTTTAAATGGGGTTACTACCCCTATAAAATAAATATAAATTGAACTTATTATCTACAAGCTATAAAACTCAAACTGTGCAATATTATTCTTAAGTAATATAAAAACCATTTACAATTCCATTACTCAAGTCAAAGGTATGAAATGGGATAACTACGCTTAAAATTAAATAGCCCTTTAGTCACATACTTTTTCTATATACTCAAAAACGTTTCAACTAATATCACTAACCATTTCACAATTTACACATATTAGTACCAGGGTTGTTTAGAGAATACGGTCACTACAATCAAATATATAAAATTGTGTTAGCTACCCTTAGCAATAAAAATAAATTGCACTAACTTCCTACAAGCTGTAAGGCTAACTTTGTGTAATATTATGCTCAAGTGACATAAAAACCATTTCCAATTCGATTACTTAAGTCAATGTAATGAAATGGGATACCTAAAATTAAAATTAAATAATCATTAAATGGGATAGCTACCCATTTAAAATAAATTACATTAACATTAAACAATCATATGTTTAATACGCGCTCTACCACCTGCCTTGATCATAAGAATTAGTATAACTATATATTTATGTACTCAAATCAAGCAACAGCGAATCATTGCCGGGTCCACTAGTTTACTATAAAAATAGATGAGCTTACAAAATAAGATTAAGAGAAATTTGTATATAATAAACATATCCCAAAAAATTATAAGAATTGTGATATTTACATTATAATATAATTACATAATTTAAATCACAAAAGTTATAAAGTTTTTTGTTCGTTTCGTTATTACGAACTAACTCAAAAACTACTCATACAATTTTAACTAAATTGTTATTGTTTGTAAACAATTATCTTCAGTGTATCACTGTCTATGTTACTCAATGATACTGAAACTACTTTTGTTAATGGAACAAAATAAAAATGTCTTATTTGATTTGTCTTTACGTGCACATTAATTTTAAACTCGCTCGCAAAATGTGTGAGCAGTGGACTGAAATGTATGGGTATGATAATTATTGAAATACGTTCATCCATTTTGGAATACGTTCCCAGAATGGAGCTTTTAGAGCTGGTGCTGAAGTCAGAAGCAATTGCAAAATTGAGTTTTACAAACTAATCAGTATTTTTTTTAGGAAAGTCCACTTTTCTTTAGGAATTGTTTTGCAGCTTTCCTAATATTGAATTTTGTATCCGAAATATACTAAGCAATATAAAGTACAGTTTGAATAATATATCTTTTTTATATCAACATTAAGAACAATAAAGCTTATATATTTAACAACGTTTGTTTTTTACAAACAGTATTAAATATTTAGGATAGTGGTAACTTCTTTCATTGGGTTATTAATAAAATTGAACTATATACAAATCTTCATTTAGAAAAATAATATGCAAATTTAGGTCACAAAGAAACAGAAAATTTATTTAGATGAACTAAAATGTCGTATTTGGAATAAAATTACAAGTGAATTGTAATAGTTTCTACGTTTATAAATATGATTAACTTTATTACTCGTGGAATTGAAATGAAAATCAAACAAAATGAAATGAATCGCAAAGTAAGTTGCAGCTGCAGTAAATAAACAATTTCAATATTCTAATCATAAGACAAACTGAAATCTCTTAATTAAGCTGAAATTGACAGTAAGTTAAAATGCGTTGGTTAGTAAAATAAATAAACCAATTGTTTCCAATTTATATAAATCATGAACATATATTAGTTTTTAGTCAATGAAGGCTACTGCGTCAATTTTAGTGGAAACCCAAAGCTTTACATAAATCAATACATTTACATTCTTAATAAGATACAGCTTACCGAAAGTTACAGGAAACCAGTATTAATTCCTATATTAAGTAAGACAACAACTACAGAAAATCATAAATTTGTTTAATAGAGAACACAGAATGCATTACTTTTACAGTTATTTATAATAGTTTAACTTGTACCTATTGTTAACTGGCTGAAAGTCACATCTCTGTAACGATGTTAAAACAAAGGATAACTACCGTTAAGCGGTTGGTTTCCATTGCAACAAATTTGTTCTGAAATCAAGTTGAAATGCATTAAAAGCAATTGTATTTAACGCCTACGTTGTAACAGCGTCTTAAACAGTTATAGCAGCAGAGGCTGTTCTATTTGTGGAAAGGTCATTAATTGTAACTTTGGTTTAATTACGTGTGTGAAATACTGTTATTTCACTAGTAGTTACAAAGTTAAATATGTGTTTGTATACAGTTCACTGGAAATACTGAATACAAAATTATGGTATATTTTAATTATAATGAGTATATTACTTTTATCCACGGGTAAAACAAATATTATAATGCCTTATTAGGATGACAAATTTTGTATGCAATTAATGGCACCGATGGAGGAGGGAATACGTGCAAATTAAGGTTATTATTTTGAATCTCCAGAAATCTATTACGAAAACTAATAATTTCTTAGAGAAAAGACCTAAATATATTTTACATTTGTGTCTATGGCCTTCACTTTTTGTTAGCTTCAATAATGATGACAAGAGGGATAACACAACACATGAGCACAAGTATTAAGTTCAAACCTGCGTAGATTGTTTTAGAAGTTCAAATTAAATTGATTTGAGTTAAGCGCTTTAAGCAACTTCGCCAGAAACGAGATGTAGCCAATTGAAAAACTCTTAGAAAAATGGTAAATTATAGATAACTACTTATTTAACTGTGACCACTCTCAAAATTGGACGTTACTAGGTGCAATTGTGTACTGCATGGCCGGATTTAATAATTTGAGTATACAAGGCTACTAAAATGGTCTCATCTGTCATCAATACCAGGCTAATGTTTAAAATCTTATAATATTAGGTATATATAAATTTAAAACTAATTAACGTTTTGCCATTCAAGTCAACAAAATATATATTTTTAAACATAAACCTTTAAATAAGTTTGATTTCTTGACTATTTATCCTGGGGTCTTGCTCCCTCCGAAACGTGAACAAATCGTGCGGTGAATTCAGCTCTGGATATGTGGGAATAGAACTTTAAAAACAATGGAAATGGTAATTATAAACAGAGAATAAAAGAAAAATAAAGTCAAAACGGAGGAAAAATATAGCCAGAAGATGGCTGCAAGGAGCTAGATTACAATGATGTGATAAAACTGATCAGAATGTTAGTTTTTAAAGAATTTTTAAAAAAATGGTAATACAAATGAATTGCAAAACTGAAAACCCGGTAATTTTTGTTAATTCTGTACTTATGATTTATGATATACACTACAAGGAACGTACCAAAGGAGGATTAATCCATGTAACGTGGTATAAGTCGTGTTTGATCATTAAGCCTTCAGGGACTGCTCAGAGATGAAGGTGTGACGTCACATGAAGTAAACAAGGGACGATGTAATTATGTAACAAGTATCTGTGCTTAGAGGAGCCTAAACATAGCAAACTGTATCAAATATATTTTACAAGCAATAACAAAAAGTTTTATTTTAACTTAAAATATAAGTATCATAGTTTAAAAAATAAACAAACTTTATTTCTTTAATTCTGAAGTTTAAAACTGGATTCTATTGATTTTACTGGAGACGTCAGGGTTACATATTTATTCAATCTGGAGATGACAGAGTTACATATTGATTCTATAAATTTTACTGGAGTTGACAGAGTTAAATATTGATTCAATTGATTTTACTGGAGATGACCGAGTTACATATTGATTCAATTGATTTTACTGGAGATGACAGACTTACATATTGATTCAAATAATTTTACTAGAGATAACAGAGTTACATATTGATTCAATCAATTTTACTGTCGGAGATGACAGGGTTACATATTTATTCAATTAATTTTACTGGAGATGACAGACTTACATATTGATTCAATTAATTTTACTGGAGATGACAGAGTTACATA
>JAGFPH010000020.1:1697848-1729199 GCA_018207615.1 Philaenus spumarius
GAGATGACAGGGTTACATATTTATTCAATTAATTTTACTGGATATGATAGAGTTACATATTGATTCTATAAATTTTACTGGAGGTGACAGAGTTATATATTGATTCAATTGATTTTACTGGAGATGACCGAGTTACATATTGATTCAATTGATTTTACTGGAGATGACAGACTTACATAACAAAGCTAAAACGATTTCCAAAGAAGTACAATCTTAGTAATAAATGAAAATGCAAATTGCATTTACTTTTAGTAAATTGCACAGATCATATTTAAAAATAGTCAAATTTAGTTGTTTAAGTATAGTTATAAAGGAAATTAAGCCTACAATGATTTAGTGTTTTCACTTACACAACCTAATTTAACTTATGTTTTACAATGAATTGTAATGTATAATGCATACTCTTAGGAAATATAAAGTTAAAATGTGCATGCAAATAGAATGGATTAACTACTTAAAATTACAATACTTCGTCAGGTATTGTAATACAGTAATATGTCAACACTGCTTTTTATGTAACTGAAATATATTTATTTATCATACAGTTTTTAGCAAATATTTAAACTATTTTCCATCTATCAAACTTTCTTTCACCAATAAAAGTACTAAATAAAGTAGAAAAATTTTAAATAGTACTTACTAAATCTAAAGTATCAAGAAATATAGATAAAACTATTAAAGAAATCTAATAATTGTTTTATATCAAGAATTTAATTTGTTTCGTTATACGTTATACGTTTTATTGTTATTAAAAAAAATTGCTTTTTAAGAAATATAGATAAAACTATTAAAGAAATTTATAACTCTGTTTCGTTATACATTATACGTTTTATTGTTATTCAAAACAAAATTGCTTTTTAAGAAATATAGACAAAATTATTTAAAAAATCTAATAATTGTTTTATGACAAGAATTTAATTTGTTTCGTTATATATTATACATTTTATTGTTATTCAAAACAAAATTGCTTTTTAATAGTTGTTTGACTCTGTGTACATAGTACAGATTTTATTGTTTATTATTTTTATTTTCTTCGGAGTAATATTTTAATCACACAAAACAAATTTCAACTATCATTCAACAAATACAATATTGTCGTGTTAAAAATTTTCTTCTTTTGGATATAGCAATTTTACCACTGCATTGCATACGTATTGAGAAAATTAAATTTTGACTACATATAGTACGCATTATGATATTGTGAAATGTTATTTATTTCATATGATTATAATATTGACACTTTATGTGTAAAATCTATATCCTATTACTTTAAATGAGCAATTCTTGTGTCTATCTTTGTATCTATCTTTGTATCTACCTTTGTATCTGTCGCGGATCTCGAAAACGGCTCTAACGAATTCAAAAATATTTTTATTTAGGTGTAGTTTTGATTTTTAAGTACACCCATATAGTTGTATTTCGTGTAAAAACGCAATAATTTTTTGAGAAAATCTAGTTTAAAAGTTGAAAAATTTTAACATAGGGTCTTATGAGTTGTCATGTTGGTTAAAAAATAACAACGAAATCCTTATAAATAAAACTGAGAATCTGTGTGTGTGTGTGTGGGTCGCCGTACGGACAAATTATAGAGAGTTAAGCCATGAAATTTTCAGGAAATGTTCCTTAGGTAATGTAGTTTTGCACCTATGTCTTAGTTTTTTGTATTTCCTCTAGGGCTTTGACCCACGGGCACCCAAAAAAATGCAATGTTAATCTTATGGAGTGAAAAAGACGTAAAAATCAAAACATTTGTCTGCTATTAAACTAACACAGCTGTGGTATATACTGTTTATTTTAATTCACTGCCATCTAAATTAGACATATGGGTTAAACTGCATTATAAATAAAACATAACGTATGTTTTTATAAGGTACCATTGGGGGTTGGCGTGCGGAGCACGCAGGGGTCTCCCCTAGTAGTAAATAAAGCGATCAAAACAGCTGTTTACAAGCAAGCCAATTTATACTGTTTTAGCACGTTGGAAATAGAGTGGAATAGAACTGAGATCGAGTATTATCCAAAATCAGCTGTTAATTGGATAGTTTTTAATTACTGTTAAAAAAACAAGCTAATTTATACTGTTTTAGCACTTTGAAATTAGAATAAATTGGGCCTGATTTAACGATTTATTTTGTCAAAAAAAAAGGTAAACTTGGCAAAGATGGATAAATTCTAATAGTCAATTTTGTAATATAGGCCTGGCTCATTTCTGAAACATAGTATTGAGGTTATGTTAATCCTGCAATAATTGTTACTATGTTTAGGCCTGGTTTCAAAACTTTAGTTTGACAGAAGATAGTAGAACTAGGACTAGAATCGTAATGAAAACCTCTCACGTTTCTAAAGCATGTATTTGAGGTAATAATTAATCTTGCAATTACTGTTAATATATTTAAGCCTGGTTTCATAATTTTACAAACCTATTTTACAAACGAGCCATAGTTAACGGGATTCTTTAGCGAATTTTCCAACTGCGAGCGAAGCGAAGCAGCCATCTGAGGCCGAAGGCCGAGGCGAGGTTGAGACGCGAAGAGTCCAGGGTCAGAGCCTCTAGTATATTATATACTCATCCTTGTAGAACTGAATTTATTTAATTATTATTTTAATTGTTGTCATTATTGTTATAGTATTGTCATTATTATTATTCTTTTTAATTTTACTGCAAATTTATTTTAATACACATATTTTGTAAACTCCTGCATGCTTTTAAATTTTGTTCTTCTGTGGTTTTTAAATTATTCTCATCTTTATGTTTAGATAATAAGGTAACCCGTTTCCGGAATGTTATTTCAGTTTTCTGACTTTCAATATGTTACCCGCGGTAAAAAAAAACAATCGCTTTAGTAGGAATTAAGAGTTTAAAAGGTTCAGATTGTATATTATATATATAAACCCATTAAAACTTGAGTTCTTTTTAATAGTCTTATTTGAATAAATTAGTATTAGGTTTGATTCAAAATATAAAAATGAATACCAGTGTACCATTTGTAGACACTATAGACACAATTTAAGAACTATGAATTTCATTTTATATAGGCCTATTAAGACCGATTAGATGATCAAACTGTAACAAATTAAGAAACCCCCCTCCCAGCCTGAAGTAGGCCTATATTATTTTCCTGAGTATTAATTTATGTTTGTATTAAACAGTATGTTTAACTGTACAACATACTACTCATACTCTTTCCTTTCTATGACTTGACTTGCTCAAAGTATTATATTACGGTCTACATACATCTGGCCATTTATATGTCTTGCGATAAGACAGTGTGATATATATACCTATAAATATATTGCTTTATGCTCTGATACTCATTCATTTTAAAAATTGCTTTGTTGACATATCACTTTCAATATATATGACACTGGTTTTAAATATATGACTTTGTCTTAGGTGTAAAGGAATAAAATGCATATGTTTTAGTTTAATTTATTGTTATTATTTTGTATTTGTTTTACTATTTTCGTCAACATTTTACAAAGTTATAAATTATAAAGCTCAACTTTTAAATTGAATGGTTTAAACTGCACAATATACTGTAAAATGAATAGGATCATTACAAATAAAAAGTATTTACACTTATACTTTAACTCATCATTTTTAAATTAGTACACTTTACGTTACGTAAACTACAATTTACGTTACACTTTAAATTACACTTTACGTTAGATTTTAAATTACACTTTACGTTACACTTTAAATTACAATTACGTTACTCTTTAAATTATACTTTACTTTACACTTTAAATTACACTTCACGTTACACTTTAAATTACACTTTACGTTAGATTTTAAATTACACTTTACGTTACACTTTAAATTACAATTTACGTTACTCTTTAAATTACACTCTACGTTACACTTTAAATTACACTTTACGTTACACTTTACCTACTAATTATTTTACTAAATAAATATTACCTCTTATTAAAATATTTTATTTACTACTAAATAAAATTTTCTAGTTAATATATATTGATCTTATATGTTTGATTGTTGTAGCTCGTACACTTCTGAAAATTGCAACATTGTCGTTGAAACGCGCTTTAGCTAGTTAAGGATTTTGTGTTCGAGTTTTATTCTATTATCTTCTTAAAATTCAAGGTCAATTGTTGTTTATTTTACATTGTTTCATTCGTATTATTCAGTTAAAGTAAATTTAATTATTTTTTTTATTTCATTGCACGGATTAAATACCAAGAATATACACTTTTTTATAATCATCACAGTTTATGAAATTATTTCTCGCATATTTCTAAAATGTTCCTCTCCGTACGTTTAACAATTACCTGAATTTGCAAATAACACCAGTCCATAACTAAGTCGGCATTCAAACTAAACTGATATGGATATTAAAATTGTTTTGTTTAAATTGTGTCCGTTTTATCTAGATTTTGAATAAGGGTACTGTTTTTACAGAATTTATAAATTTACAGAATTTATAAATTTACAGAATTTGTTTATTCTGTAATTTTCATTCTCGTAAAATAAACAAATTCAGATCTGCGGTTTATTGAACTTTAACACAAGGTTCATGAACTGTGCAATTTCAAAATGAAATATGTTATGTTAACAATTAGTGCAAACTAATTCTTTAACTTTAACAGAGTATGAATTCCTAAGAGTAATATAACCTGAACAATTCTAAGAGTTGTAATAAAAGCTCTTAGTACGATATTTATTTTAGTGAAAAAGTATATTATAATTTGATGATTTCCTTACCTATTGAAAAGAAACATTATTATTTTTAAAATGACTTTTCTGTACCTTGAAATACCTTTCTGAAAAAAACTTGAATTTGCAGGAAAATCGAAAGAAACACACATGCTTCTAAAGAACACGAATTTAATTTCTATCAGATCCTGCAAGCAGCAGTAAAACGTTTGAAGAAATAAATATAGAATAATTTTTCTTTGGTATGAAAGAATGCGACCGAAGAATGTTCTGATGTCTCGTAACTCGCACAGCTAGTTGTTAAAACCATGTTCTTGTCTTTATGTTATAATTTATTGTTTTATGTAATGAATAACTTTAATTAGTCCATTGCTAGTTACTTACTTCTTTTGTTTGCAGCACTTGGCTCCGCCTAGGTAATCCAAATCCTTGGGTGGTCTCCGCCACGACTGTTACCTCACTTCTTTAGCTAAATGAGAACTGAATAAAACACTTTCCAAATAGGCCAGCACTGAATGAAAATTGCAAAGAACCCTGTTTCTCAATATGCAAATGGGCTTTAGTTCAAAATTTTATCATTAAAACTTGATTGTTTCAAACTCAAATTCCACATTTTTAAGGTTGTTTAAGGTTATGTGTTAATAAAGTAAAGCTTATTTACAAATTGGTAATTCATATATATATAACTACTTACTCGTCATGATGCTTGGTTGGTGCTTATCTGTTATGAGTTTCAAACCTTAAAATCAGACACAATGAATGACTATACAAATATAGTGATTCTATGTTTTAATAAAGGTAATAATGTCTTGTCGATCAGTGTTAGATAAAAATAATACTCTCTGATAGAAAGTACGTAGTATAGAATTTGTTTTAACTAATTCGTCTTGTGAACAAAAGATTATTCATACAAAAAGTGATGAATTATTTTGTAATATGACAAAGCATTATACAATTTCATTATTTTTAAAGATTTTTAGCTTTCTGTTTTAAACTAATATTAAAATAGTTGTCTTACACCTATCTACTATTTACCAAGGAAATAAAAACTGCGTAATTAAGGGTAAACTTGAAACCTCTAATGTCCTATAACTTAAATCAATATAAATAAATGTAATGATAGATAAAATAAAGTTGATAGAAGCTTAAAACTTAAAATGCATTCTACATAGAAGTATTTATTTCATAATCTGGTAAACTACCACAGATCGTCGATATGAATACCAGTTTGAAAAAGAAGAAACTAATATAAGTAAAACATGGTTCAAAAATGTAATTTACTTTATCTGATCTCTTCTTTTAAAAAAATCGTTAGAAATACGTTTAAGTCAATAGCGTATAAGCGCATTAGAATTACAAATGTCTTACACAATCCTAATATAGTTGCAGCACATCATCTTCTGCTTGCTATAATTTGGGTATCTTACACTGTTATACAAAACAAAGTTCGCACCGTAACTCTAATTCTAGTAATCGATTTTTACCGATACCTTTCCAGAACCCTTGGGGCAGTTCCCTCCCTAATTGGGTATTCCTTGAATACCATATTATTGCCAATTACTAAATGCCTAACGGTCGTCATTTACCATTCCTGATGATAATGTAAGTTGGGAGGAATAATTTAGTTATTAAGTGAGCCCTGTAAATGATATATGTTCACCATCCGACCCATTTACTGAATGCGGCTGCTAACAAAAGTGTTAAGGAATTATTACACTCTTTGTCACTGATAACTTCTCTCCTCTCAATTGCAATATTTATGCATAGGTGCAAGCCTTTCTCGGTTATGTATGTATATTTCTTTTAATAAAGCAATGTACAAGAATTATCTCCGTGAATATTATTTAGAGCAGAACACCAATAACACAATTTTGAACTTTCTCTTTAACAATTATGACTTTAGTTTTTTTACTTATATCGAATTTTTGAAAAAAACCTTAATTTTGTTTTACAATATTCTAAGGGCAATTCAAATTGTTACATCTTTAATAAATTAAACCTTTTTTATTATATTTTATCTTGTGACCGCAACATGTATTTATTCCGTTTTTTATTTTTCACTTTGATTAGCCAGATTTTCCTTCTTTTAAATTTATTTTCCATTCCAGAAATTTTAAAAGAAAATTAGTTTTACATAAAACACAAACATTCAGAATAAACATTGGGTTTTTTCACATTTGATAATCTTTATATGCTGTTGGCTTGCCTAATTTTTAGTATTAATTAGATTGATTTTAACAACATTGAAAACATTTCATTGATTGAAAACACGTTAAATTTTTACAAAACTGTAAATGAACGACTATCTGCTTTATCTCACATATATCCAAGGTGAAAACGACATTAAGGATATTCGAAAACAGTTTTATTTAAAATCAAAAGAAACCCATAAATTTAATATTTTTAAGTACCCATGATGTAGTGGAAGATAAGTCGTTCATTTACATTAATAATTGGTTGAAATAGGAATATATATTAAATTACATAATAAATAGTCAGAAATTGTATTTACTAAGAAGTAGCAAATATTACAAAATTGAAGTAAAAAGCTGTCATGGTTGTTTCACATTAGGTTTTTTTTATTTCAAAGATGTAAGAAAATAATTAATAATAAAGTTAAAATCACTGTTCATAAGAAAGTTGAAGGCTTGACAGGGATTAGAAAAACGTTACAAGTTTTAACAGCTACAACTTGGCAGTTTTTACAAATTGAAGGTAGTGTTTTCATTTTAAGTAATTTTACTCTTATTAAAATAGCAAGGATTATACTTTAATATATTATGTAAATTTACAATTTAACTATACTAAACCAAAATAAATACAAAATATATTTCTTATAATAAGTAAATGTCTATTACAAATACTCTCATAAGAATTACAAATACATAATTCAATGAAGAAAAAGACTAACAATGTAAATTACTTATTAATATTTCTCAATCCCAAATCAAAATTAAGCGTCCCAAATTAAAGGTAAATATTTTACTCGGCAATTGTTGTTGGTTTAACGAGTATTATATTAGGGAGTACTAACAAGTAAGTTTATTTTGGTCATGTTGAGTTTATATGAAATTTAAGTACTTAAGAAAACAACGACCCTACAGATAATCCAATAAGCAACAAAATCAATACATTCATTTTAAAGTTGCATTTTATTTCATTTAGGAAATAATTTATTTCTAAATCGCCTGTATCGGCCTTATTTCAATTTAAATCCCATTCATCCTCACCCAATTAACTTTCAATCCAAACTCGCAAAACGGTTCTTACTGCAGCGAACAAGTTTTGAATTATAACCCGTCTTGAAACTAGTTCCTGGACGAAGCAATAAATACAATTCTGACAATCAATAAGTTATATAGATTTATTATTTAAACAAATATCTTGTTCAAACAGCGAATTACTTGCACTTGAAGTCATTATTTTTAAACTAACTTCTGGTTTAAATAAAAACTGGAAGTAATTTTAGATAGTATTTTTATCCTTACAAATAAATGTTATCTATTAAGCCTGAGTATACTTTTCTTCACATTTCCTTATTTTCTACTTCCCATGTTTTTGACAACTACTAAAAATTGTATTCTTTTAATTTTAGTGAAAATATAACCTTGAAAACAGTAACAAATAAATATACAAATACTGATCAATAAGATAAAATGAATGTGTTAAAGTAACACATTAATATGCTATGTTACTTAACATTGTTCTATGAGATTTATGACATATAGAACTCAAGAGCAGGCAATTTTAAATCATTATGGTATCCTTTTGAACTGGGGTTCTCAACATTTCAGGATCTGTGCGCCCCCCCCCCCCCCCCCAATCCAAACACAGTGTTAGGTCACGCCTCCCTCCCATATCACCACCATATGTGGTTAATACAAGAAGTACAATCGGAATTTGAAACTGAAGCTGGTTAGGATAGCTAAAACTAGTTATTAAATGACAATATAGATAATTTCACACACAAAATTTAATATTACTACACATTACTGTATTTTGAACATATTATTATCAGAACATATCAAATCAAGGAACTAAATACAAATTTATTTGAGGTAATCTAGGATCTATTTTAGGTTGATATGTATACCAATCATTTTCACAACATTAATGAGAGGGCTGGGACTGTTTTTTCTTTACAATATTTTGAATATTTTTAATACACTCAAGCCTCCCTTGAAATTCTTCTACGCCCCCCAGGTTTGAAGAATATGCTGTTATGGACACATTTTGCCAAAGCCTTCATAAAATGTATTTACGTTGATTTGTGTGAGCTTGTACACTATATTTTGCATGTTGTCGGTACTAAGTCGCTTTTAATGAAATACTACATTATTGTAAACTTTTCGCATTTAGTTCTGTGATTGCAATAAATACTAAAATGGTGAGCAGTCAGAGCCTTTGAAAACGATATAAAAATATCCCCGAAATAATATCGAGTTCAATGAATGTTATGCTTGCCACCAACCATATCGCAATTGACATTGATTCAACTGTCGAAGCCGTAATACGATTACCAGAAGTTAAATTAACTAACACTATAAAACAATATAAGAAATTAAGCGTTCAAAAGTAATCCAGATAACATTGTAAATTACCAACTGCAATTAATTGCACAAGCAGTAGTACAAACTTGACAAAGTAGGATGCAATCACTGGTTTGCAGTAGGCAGTATAAAGTTGAAACGATTTTCGATTGCTTAGAGCTTAAAAACTAATTCTCGAAAAACTAAGATATTTTTTTCTAACGAAGAAGATTCAAATGAAAAGAACGTTGCCCTTTCAATAGTGAAAGGCTAGGAATAGTTCCAAGCGAGAAATATTTAGGTCTAGTATTAGAAAGAAAACGTCTTGAACAAACAGATAAAAGCCTATTACATTTAAAATGATGGAAACGGTCTTAAACTGCCGAAAACGGATGCAAATTGCAGTGAGATTATTTCGTCTGGAACGCAATCAGAGGTCGTACAAATAAATGTGGTTAAATATTAGGATGTGTTGAAAAGAGAGGGGAAGTGGAATTGGTAAATAAGGCATTCCGTTATCAAAAAGCAATAATTACTAATTATAATTATTTTAGGCGAGATTAACTATGGACTGTTGGTTAGGCTGTATCTGATACAAGTCAGTATATTGCAAGGATATGTGGACAAAATACAGTTTGCGTAGTTAAAAAACATATTCGATATTCGGCAATAAAAATTTAGAGAGAGAAGTCAAATGTAAAAAATCACTCACGATTTTCAAAAGATTTAAAAGAAAAAAATGACAATCAATGCATTGCTGATTGCAACATAGCTGGAATGTTCGCAGTATAAATAATGTGAAGTCAAGGCTTTGTATTCCATCCAAAGGAATGTTAAGCACTGCGTTGAAACACAATGCACAATTCTAGAGCCATCGGTAGGACTTGGTGAGCAGAGAGATTACTAAAACAGTTAAAGCATCTAACAAAACCATTACAGTACTATAATTATATATAATATATTATAAAGAAAAATGCTCAAGTATTTGAATCAGTATTGATCCGATTAAAATTAATTGTTTGTGAAGTGAATTTTTCTTTAGGCCCACCGAGCAGTTTTTGGATGAGATAAAATATACGGATTCGTGATACATGAGATTAAGTGAGACACTTTGCGTTTTTGATTTCGTCGATGATTTCTTTTTCTTTATTTGTTTGCAAACGTACTAATATAAACCAAAAGTTTAATGTAACAGCTGACGAAAAAGAAGAAGAAATCGACGAAATAAAATAGGCAGTGTTAAATTTAAATGGTTGAACTCAATAGGTGTATTCGTCACGCTTCGATGAAGTGGCCATTTGTTTCCTTATTTTGTAAGTTGTATTAAAATAGTTTACTTGGTAATACCCTTGAAATGGACATTGCACTTCCTAATTTTGTATATATATTAAATTAGTGTATTTTACCTCTAAAATGGAGGTAAAAAAATTTCTTCTTTTTTTTAAGCTACACCAATAATGTTTTAGTTCTTTTTTGTGATAGTATTTTTAGGAGAGAGAAAAATTATGATATTAGTTTTATTTATAAAACAGTAATAATAATGAATGTGAAAAAATTGTATACTTAAGTATACACGTATTTTTCCTATTGTCAATTTATGGTGTATGTGTGAGAAAGTAGATAAGGCTAGGAGGAGCTATGTGCATGCGTGTGTATGTGTAAATATATGTATAAACTAATGCATATTGTTCTTGTATTTTTAGATTATATATTTTATTTATTTATTATTCTAATTTCTTCCAGTTATTTGTAAATGTTAAACTACTAAACACAATGCAATGTTGAAGTATATAAGGTATACGGTTTAAATGTGTACCTATTTATATAAAAAATGTGTATACCTTCAGTTCAGCTAATAAATAAAGTTAGTATAGAAAAAATACGTAAAATTCACTAGGCCATCTTGAATAACTTAAAATCTCGTAAGTTAAAGAATACCATATCAACGGCGTACCCACCTTTCCTATGATTAAAGTGTTTAGTGCACAATTACGTATAATATGGAGTGCGTTATTTTGAGAACTTAATATTTTTATTTGCTATCATCTCTTCTCAGTAGTTTTTTTTAAATCTAATGATGAATTTACAGCTCCGAAACAAGTCCTCTTAAATAATCTACAATACGACATATGGGGGAACAGATAAAGTAATATTTTGTAACAAAATGTACAGGAATAATTTTATTATCTCAGTAGAAACTTGAAGTTTTAAGCACATATATGATATATGTGACAAAGTTAAGCGGTGAAATAACGGACATACAGTAATATCTCTCAGCATTTCTAGTGATTGCGATTTACTACTCCAGGCAACAAACTCCGAAATCTAAATTTATAAAGTACTTTTAGTGGACTCGAGAAGATCAAATACGAAATACTGGTAGCATTACGATCTGATATTATGATACAAGAAATTAAGATTTCATAAGTTTTATTTACTTAATGTAAATGAATGAACTTAAGGCTCTTCTTTACCTTAACTTCTAACGCCATATGCGTCGGTAGAACCAATTCATATGCTCTAAAATGAATCAAAGTAAAGTTCTCGTCACGAAGAAAAGAAATAAATATTCACTAACAATCTCTCTACAACTGAAGCTAATCTGGTTCTCGTTGTAAGTTATGAAATATGGTTTCATCTGTCAATGGCATCCTACTTGCAAAGTCCCCTTGACCTCTGGGAATGTATATAAAAGATTTATGAGTGTATTGTCAACTAAGCATTCACCAAGATTGCTTTCAATGTATAACTCACAACTCTGTTCATGTGTACGAACAAGCCGTTAAAATTTGCTTTATATTTCATTTATTTTGTAAGTACTAATTACTTAAATATCATCACCTGGTAGAAGTAATTATTCCTTATAATAATTTGTGCAGTATAAAAAGTTCCTT
Source organism: Philaenus spumarius (assembly GCA_018207615.1). Classification (NCBI taxonomy): domain Eukaryota; kingdom Metazoa; phylum Arthropoda; class Insecta; order Hemiptera; family Aphrophoridae; genus Philaenus; species Philaenus spumarius. The sequence goes on from JAGFPH010000020.1 coordinate 1,709,947, forward strand.
ATAACACATTTGATCAAATCGATACTTAAACGATATAAATACCAATGTGACAATTAAATTTACATATAAAAATTACATTATTCAAACGATATTTACAAAACATTTATAATGGTCCAAATTATTCCCCATGCAAAGATATTAAAAAATCAAGAATAAAAAATGAGACTAGAAAGCCAATTTAATCAAAGAAACTTAATACTACCAAGTAATTAGTTGAATAGTCAGGCCAATTTGACTAAGATGTATATTAAGTACATATGTACATTTAGGCCTTTTTAATGCATATTTGTTAAGGCTGAAATACATTGTAACTGCTATTTTAGAAAAGCAATTCTACAGCTGAAGCGTCCAGATAATATCAGACCAATTATATAAACCATATACATAACTATATTTAGCTTAATATTGATAAATACTTACAATTTACATTTTTAGTTGCCATCGACCAATACCATAAACCTTCTGATTTACTCGTACTCGTTGAAATGTGGTAGCCATATGCAATAATTCAGCCACAAAATAAAAAGTCATATTACAAAATCTTCGTGTCAATTTTAAACTTAATGAATCATGTGTCATTATTCAAGAAGTTGGATGGCAATCATGCAATTCCAACAACTGCTACAAGAATGAGCTGACGTGTTTTTTATAGGTTTAATACCTTCAATTTAAGTCCTAGTCACAGCAAAACATCGTTTCCCAGTTAGCCAATTCTACAAACCTTTCAATCAACGTGTGATATTTATTAGTAAAATCCATACTTTAGGTATTTATAGTATACCAATAAAAAGAATCGCTAAGTTCAAACCACCGAATTGAATGAACTGCTTTAATACAAACGTGCCACTAGCCTGCATTCTCACGATTATCCTTCGTGTAGGTTTGAAGTTGTTAACAAGAACAATAACAAAATAATGTTATCAACTTTCGCTTAGTTGAATTACGTACAACTTTAGCAAGTGAAACTAAGTTGTTAACTAAACTGTCAGTTGGCCTAAACATAGGTATCATGACATTTGGTAGATATTTAAATCAACAATTGATACTATGGGTCTGCACGAACAACTGATTTTGATATGTTAATTACTCCTATGTTGTACTATGAAGAAAATAAACTATGTAACAAAGAAAATATCTCAAGAGCTTGTTGTTTAATGTAACTTTTCTTGTAAACTTAAATGTTTAAAAACTTTAATAAGTGAACTAACAATCATCGATATGAACAACACTGTTTTAAATGTTTGTATTGTTTAAAAGCACTTTAAAGCGGCTTTTCCCTCCTGCTTTATATTGTAGAAATGCGGAACCACGAATGCAAAGTACATTATCCCACATGCCTCTTAATTCTAAATTTGTATATATATATATATATATATTTGTTTTAATCCATACAATATTACCTATAAAATAAACGGTACCAGGAACTAGCACATACTTTCTCACAAACATATTTAAATTATTAAACAGATTCACGGTGACTTGTAGGGTGGGGTAGGAGAAGTGATTTTGTATTAAAGTTGTTTTCCCATAAAAATCCATAAAATAACGGAAAAACCAACTTTTCTCAAAAACGGCTCGAACGATTTTGATTAAAATTTTACAGTTTATAGTACTTTAGTTCCCTAATAAACTATAAATTTTTAATCAAAATCGTTAGATCCGTTTTTGAGAAAAGTTGATTTTTCCGTTATTTTAAGGGTTTTTATGGGAAAATTACCCTTAAAAATACAAAATTCACAAAAATGAAAAAAACGCCTGGAGATACCGTGGATTTTCATACCAAATTTCATCAAAATCGGACGACTGGTTTAGGCTCTAGGTCTGCTAACATCCACACAGACACACAGACACACATACAGACACACACACAGACATCACTCCGAAAACCACTTTTTTAGGTTCAGGGGGGCCCAAAACGGATATTTCCACCAAAAACTCAAACTCGAAAATTTTGACGAATACAATACTTTCTCCATATACTATGGTATAGGGGGAGAAAGTAAAAGGAGAAGTTTATTAGATGTCTGTTTGTTATGATTTAACTCGAAAACTGCTAATCTAATTTTGATACCATTTTATTTTCGCTAGTATCATGAGCTATGTTTCAGCTTGCATTTTCAAAGTGAGGTGAGCTGTGAATAAAAAAAGTGACAAATCTTTTGTGACATCTTTTTGTGACATGTTCGTGCTTTATGTTATTTCCCCGCCTTACGCTGATTAAACCGTTGAAGAGAAACCAAAACTGTAAGCTGAAGACAATGTGATATTGATCTGCAAGAGCATGTGTTTACTAGTTTACTACAGTAACATTCTTTATCTTAGTTTAAAAACCAGACTTCGGCATAATACGAGTACAATTACACAATTTAAAAAGGTAATTTCAAGGAAACTTTAAAATGTCTTATAAAAAACATACCGATGTGTGTAAGCTTGTATGGTTTGATTTGAGAGTTGTGATTTAGTTGATTATTGGGTAGTGTTAAAAAATTAGTTCGCGATTATATTATGAAATAAGATGTCAATGTTATGTTCTACAATTAAAATTGAGATGTTTGTCACATTAGTGCAATAATAGTTTAAGTTAAACGTATTAATACATTATGTATTGTGCCATCGTTTATTTTATGTTTTGACAAAACAGATTAATTTGATTATAATTTGTGATTTTATGATTGCATGATGGCAACATAGTATTTTCTAATTTTTTTTTGTTCTTATTACGTAAATAAAGTTACTACTTGTACTTCTTATAAACTATATAAAGGTGATAATTTATTTGAATTTTTATTTGTAACTATAATGCTCAGAATAAATCTGATTTGAATGAAATTTTTATACACCAAATAATGTGTTAAACATTGTATTCTGAAAGGTATGAGCTGGAAAATAAGACATATATATTATTATACAACGGATGACTATAAAAAAATGTAGTAAAATAAATAAGATAAATAACAGTGGTGTATACAATGCTATAAATGTAGATTAAAACAAGTTATCCGTGTCATTCAGTACAAACAAACAAAACACGCAGAAGTCTAAATACGTATTTTAGTCCTAATACGTATAAGTTTAACAAATTGATAACTTTTTTAGGGAAGGGTTCACTAATGTATTTATATATAGTCCTACCAAATATTTGAAGAAAAGTATGCATATCTTAATAACAGTTACACTACTTTTTGTATTAATTTTATTGAATATGAAATCGTAGAACAAAAACTAAAGCCTACATCCTTAAATCATATACCATGCATGTAAACAAGTAGTAATGTCATGTTAGATATGTCTATGCCTGGGAGGATGCGAATAGAATATACAAGTTGCACTACTTTGCATACCTGTTGCTAGAGTGCGCTGACTAATTGTCGCATTACCTATAGTAATAACTAACTAATGACCCTCACTTCGTTAACTTCTTAAGGACACTTGCCTCAATTCAAAACACGAAGTCACTTTTTCTATTGTGGTTTCCATTTTAAACATCTAGATTCTGAAAGAAAGGACAATGTAGAATAACAATGTTTGCACAGTTTATAAATAACTATAGCACTGATGAAAATTACAAGAGTTAATGAACAGTAGTTACATAACTAAAACCTACGACGAAATCAAAATTTGTATTTATTAATTTATTGGAAGTCTTCGTATGATACGACATGGCTCTCATGGTATATTATCTTCTTAGGCGGAGTCACAAAATATGGTAGTTTGGAACAATTGACACTAAAATGCTGACACTGAAACGTAGCTCACCAAACACTGGATGTTTGGTTATTTAAAATATAACTTGTAATAGATACAATATTGAAACCGTAAAAACTTTACTAATAAATTTGAGTAGTTAAGCAATTTTAAATTCTAATTTCACAAATTTTATTAAATATAACTTATAAAATATTATGCAACTGGTTTTATTTACAAGAATCATGAATGTTAAATTCAAATTCCATAAATTCACAAGAAGAAAAATGAGCTTCATTTATCAGCATTTAAAAAAAATGGTTATTAATAGTCTATCTAAAATTAATATTTGACTAAAATATTACACGTTCTACAACAATAATTGCAATACAAAATATAAGGTTTAAAATATAACAGCTCTTAAGTATTCATGTTTAAAACTGACGTAGGTACTTAAAATACAATCATGTTCACTTTCCGAGATTACCCTCTCCATTTTTTAAAATCTTTTAAATAAATCGACTACGTAAAGTGTCAAACAAGCTATTATATTAACTTGACTGAAAAAATGTAGTCATCATGTCAAAAATAAATCAAATATAATTAAGTATAAATAAATGTTTATGTATATTTTGTTTCCATTTTTACCCAGTAATTTATATTACGGTATGTGATTTGAAACATTTCGATACAGGCAAACATCCCGCTTCTTATTAAGAGAGCATACGTAAACAATGATTTACTGATAAGTTAAAATTGTATAAAGATTCTTAAAATACACTCAGTCATTGATTTGATCAGTTCAACTTTAGAGACATGAAACATTATTTTACAGAGATTCTATAATTTGCTTTGTCATCGAACAAATACGTAAAGTCTTTATGATTTTCATGTGAAATGACAGGCCTCATTATACACCGTGAATTTAGGAGGTAAACTTTTATTTGAAAATTCGATAAATACAGTACCTAATATTTCAGATCACGCAATGAAACCCAACTATTGAAATTGTATTCGAAACAATAAACACATCTTTAAACTGTTAAAGAAAGCATGTAGACTATAGAACCAAATATTTTTGTACATTTTTAAATCATAGAGTTGAAATAAGGAATAGTTGTATAGTTATAGTTGTATAGTAATACTCAATGATTACATAGAATACTATATTATAATCATTGGTAATACAGTACAGTATTTGAATATAAAATATACAAATTATGTTTTTTAAATCTTACTTATCTTAAATAAACTTAATGTTTATTGATTTTTATATAAATAATTTTACATATTATTAACTTGGCTTAAGTTTTAGCATGTGGGAGAGAAAACCCAATCATATTTCATATGCTTCCATTCGATAAATTTGCAGTAGTATGAATTTATAAGTAACTTTTTGTGAAGGGTACTTTAATAAATTTAGGGATGAGCTTATGCTTTATTAACTTAACTTATTTTACTAAACACGAGTGTGAAATTACTGTCGTAGGAGTAACAGATAAAGCAATGCTTGCATTTCAGGCTAAGGGATCAAATCCGACATCTGTGAGTGTGACTTCAAACTATTTCAATTACGAAACAGTGTGACTTCTAATATATATGATCATGTTATCGTTGTATGTTATGCTATGTAATTTCACTTATTCTTTTATTCCAAAATTTTATGAAACAGACTGTAACTAAATAATTTCATAATATGTAATATTAACATTTTGATTACTTAATTGTTTTTCTTACTTTTATAAATGTTTCGTTATAAACCTCCCATCCGATATTAGTAAACATATTACCAACTAATAACAACTAAAATATATTTTTTTATTATTATTATTATTTAAGAGAGCTTTTACTATAAATTAACAACTGTCAAGTTGAAACAGATTAAGGGTGTTGTATACATTGCAATTTACTTTACGAATAAATTAACTAATTTCATCACACTCTCAAACCACATTTGCATAATTTTGTCGTATATAGGATTAAAACTTGCTGAATTTGTTGATTCTTACAACGAGATAGAAATTCTTTAATTTTATTTTATAATAGCTTTTATTAAATTTGTATCTATTATAAATAATAAAATGATTCGTAGAACGAAAATAACTACACATATTATACACAAAGCTCTAGTTAAAAGTAAATGCTCGTATTTTAATTAGCTGGTTCAGTTAAATATAGTGATTTCTTAGCAAATATGCTAGTTAAATGAATGTTGATATGAAACACATTTTGATTTATCAACACTTTTATTCTATTTAATAGTATATTTTGTGTCTTAGACGAAGAATTAGGGCATTTAGTATTCCTTAATCAGGCAATAAGGCAAAAAGAAAGTTTCTGATTGTTTCAAAAGTCGTCATCGTTTAATATCAAAGCAATAAAATTATTAAGTAAGATGGTTAAGTCCTACGGTCGTTTGGCGACCCAACCCTCATTCTGCCACTTCTTTATTGCATTGACAAGAACCTGGCTGAAGCCCCAGTGTTTCGAATAGAGCCGGTTTAATTTCTATTTTCTTCCTCGAATCAAGTTAAACATTAGTTTAAAATATTGTAGATCAACCATAGTGAAAATATGCTTCTAAATTTTTCAAAAATATATTCTGCTCAGTTCTAACCTAAAATCTATTTGAATTATTGAAGCTTGTCACCTTAATTGTCTGTTTTACCTCTTATTGTGTACGTCTGGTTGCTGTTTTACCTAATACAACTCGAAATGGTTATGAATCTTTCTTTGTAAATTTGAATTAAATCTTTTAAAATAATATATTTGTCCATGCTATTCATTTTGATTTAATATTTCGATGGTGTACAACATCGTTCAGTAATATTATCTGTAAATAAATACTAACGTTTGCAGTTATCTTTGCTCCCTACCCGAAATGGAATTCACAACTCGGAAATTATTTTATAGATTCTAACATTTAGTCAGTTTAAGTCTCAGTTATAATACCATTATAATCTGCCCAGTTCCCATTATAGTTAACCTCTTTCCTTCCTGCTGACACTTTTTATAACTTCTTTTGAATACAAATTTAAGATTAATCATAACCTCAAAACCAAGAAGATAAGTAACATCAAATTTCTAAATATAATATAATTAAGTTTAAGATATAACTGTAGTTATAATAAAGGTTAAAAAGAACAAGAATTACTAAGGCCTACTACCGAACAAAAACCTAACTTAAAATTAGAGGGATAAATTATTTCAAGTATCAAATAAGCTGTAAGTAGAAATACCACTGTGAAAAAGTTTACATGTCATTTTAAAGGAACGAGTAAACAGCTGAGTTAAGTTGATGATTGCCAGCAAAACCTTACAAGGCTCCACTCGATGTACGTGAGTAATACTGTAGTGAATAAAGATAATGTTAAGCGTAGATGTATAGAGGCGATAAAACAATACATGCACAAATCAATGTAGCCAATATTTATATATAATTATATGTTGATAACCTTATAAGGTCTTCGTCATTGTACTCAGATTTCCAATCCACTGATTCTGATCGATTATGTCGTGATGAACTTATTTAAAATTTGAAATCATTATTTAATGCACATAATTGCAACTATAATTATAATTATATATTTACAATAAATATTTTTGTATTATAGATTTTGTCCAATTAGCTGTTAATTTGTATTTGTGATACTGAAAATAGCAAAAATGCGAGAAATAACAGAAGATATAAAATTATGTATTAAAAGGTTATAAAAAGAAATAATGATATTGGAATTTTCTAATTATTGTAAGCTATCTGATTTGCGATTAGGAAAAAGTGAATGTGATTGAAAGTATTGTACAAGCAAAAACGTAACTTTAAGGCTTAAAAACTAGATTTTGTATTGGTAATATATGATTTCAAATAGTACAAAGGTAGAGATATAGGCTAATAAAGCCATGTATTTGCTAGTAGGGATAAATCGATTATAAACACTTTGGCTGATATCAAGATATTCATATTCAGTTCAACGATTCTTAAAACAAAACCAATCATTTCTCTATATTGTATCTTAAGCGTGCAATTCGAAACAAACATATCATTAGTTGTATTTATACAGGGAGTCCCATAAGTAAAGTGACAAACTTCGGGGAATAAGAACTATAGGTCAAACTAAGAAAACAAGTTCATATAAACACAGACCCGAAATCGCTTCGATTTATTATTTGCTGTTCACATTACCTCATGATGTATGTAAGTAAATAAAGCTTTAAATAAATTGCCTTGCCATAACATCTAGACAATACCTTAATCTTTTACTTCTAATTTTGGGGAGTGGCGCAAGGGTTAACGAGCTAGTTCAATGTTCTATAGTTGGAACATGCAAAACAGTAAGTTCGAAACTACAGTACGGTTTATGTTCGCTAAACACTTCGCAACCGCTTTCATAATCTCAACTCGTATAAATAAATTACACAAGTTAAGCAAGAGAAAAAGTGCCAATTTTATAAATATCGAATAAGTACATAAAATAGCAATTTCCAATTCCTTTTTCATGTTTAATATTGCTATTAAAATGTGAACACATTAAATAATAGAAGAATATTTCTGAATCGTATGTTAGCTAATTTTTAATGTAATTTCATAGCAATTTCTTCTTTAAATCCTTAGACTACATAAAAATAAGTTTTAAAACGTCTCTAAAAAAACTTCTGAAATATGAATATATGTCACAAATTATAAATAACTCAGAAGATGCTTCAAACTGGCCATTTATTCTGTAAAATAGTTTGGTTAACAACAGACTATACTTAAGCTGAAGGAAAGTTCCTGTAGCAGCTTCTTGTTCTGTAATTAGAGCGAACCCAAAGGCTACTTTACACTGCCTGTACTAAATTACACCTCAGGGCTCAAGTTCGGCTCCCTGCTCTTTGTTTTACAAACATCTGTAGAATGTTTTTCTTACACCTCGTTAACATTAATTTAATCCTGTTACCATGCTTGGAATTTAAACTAAGTCCTACGGGAGTATACACTTAAAGAAGTCTAAAGTTGTTTTATAAATAATTCTGTGATTATTAGCGCTGTCTCTCGCATAAAAATACCTTGTACTGTAAACTCTAGGCATGGTGACTTACACTGTAGCGACGCATTTTAGACTTAGGGTTAAGAAACAACTTTGAAATTTGACACTCTACACACTGAGAACCTTTAAATTTACTCAAACTTTACACTTTCATCCCCTTTAAACAAATAGCAGAAACTATAGTACATTTTAAATTGTTTGATTAAATTTTCTTTCAAGAAATATTTTGCTACACACATTACAAGTCAAAAACCTTACTTTACACAAAAGAATAAAACAGGTCAATTTTTTAAAATAAAAACAGTATAGAATGAACCCGTTTTTATAATAATTAAGCAGATTTTACTAACAAACCTTCGTCAGTAATGACGTATGGCAGTCATTTTAAATTTCAAAATGGAATTAAAAATGAAAGATCCAGAACGAATGAAAGTAAACGAGATGTAAGTTTAATTAAGTTTAAATGATTTTTATTACTTATGGTTTGTGGTGTCACACAGATGAACGAATGAAAGTAAACGAGATGTACGTTTAATTAAGTCTAAATGATTTTTATTATTTATGGTTTGTGGTATCACACAGATGTGATTGCTTTGCTTTCTACAGCGGTTAAAGATTCGTAAAACCATTAAAATAGTAATTTTGTATTAAGTTCAACTTAGCATTATGTGGAATATAATCAAACTGGATTTAACGGAGTCTTTATCACATAAGTTTAATAATTTATTAGCTGTGACATTACTGTAATGGGAATGAATTTATAGAATATATTTTATGAGCAAGCTACATCTATGTTACTAAAACACAGAAACCGAAGACTTTTCAGTTCGATGTTTCGAAAGTTTCATCATATTTTAATATTATATTTAATAAGTGACTTATAACAGTTTTATTATCTTAGCTCATATTATTTACAAGAGTTTGTATTCAAGTTGTGTTATACCAATTAGTTTAGTATTACTTAAATATACTATAAAATAGTTGACATTTAATTTAAATTTGTACGAAATTTCTTTATTAGTGGTTTAATTAAACACAATATTTGTCTAACATAATAAAGCAATATATATTATGATTACCAAACAATTGTAATATGTATGATTGTTCTATTCAAAATGTTATAAGAATCTAAGCATCTAGATTTCTTATCCAAATACTACATTTCATTACTTTAAACTGTACCGTTTCCCGATTTTAAATTTCAGACAATTTGGTGTTCTCACCAGGCGACGAATTTCACAAAAGTGCAGGCTAAAACTGTTGATTAGATTCAACAAACGTATTGAATGAGGCTTGTCACGATCCGATATAACATTTTTAAAGATATTTTAAATTTTATTTTAGTTTATCACTATTTCAACTATATTAATAAAACTGATTAAATTAACAAATCTTTAGTGAATGAAGACCAGTATGTCAATGTTAAAATAACTACTTATAATTCGTCAGGTAATTATGAATGTATTTGAAACGTTGGAGTACAACAATTTGATACATTAAAATACAAAAATTATAGATGAATAAAATACGAGTAATTTGTAGACCTACTTTCCCATAGGAGTGTTTTGAGCAAATTATGTAACTACTGGGCTAATTTATAGATAACCAGGTCATTAATTATATTAAATAATTTTCTTTACCCTATGTCCATCACGTGAATTAAATCAATTTATTCTAGTTTTTGTTTAACATTTTAACACGTTTCAATTCTTCCATCCCATTATCAGAATAAATCTCTCACACAGAGGTTATTCAAACACGAATACAAAAATCCAAACATAAAACTACACACAACAAATTGAATACGTTTGTACATTAGATTTCAAACTCCATTTCAACCAACAATAATAATAATATACACGGTGTTCACATACAAACATATTATTAAATGTGTAGTGTTAATATTTTATGTTTTGAGTGCTCAGATTGCTGATTGATCTTTCTAAGAGTGGGACAAAAGTCTCGGAACCCGAAAAAGTGTTTTTTAACCGGAAAATAGACAAGGTCAAATGACGGAAGTAAGGTAAAACATCTTATTTTGTTTAGGTTGCTGTTTAGAGTAGGTAATGAACTAAAGTTTACCGATAGTAAAAGATTGATAGGTCAGATTTAACCAAAATTGTTTTTATTTCAAACTTAAAGATAAATTAGTTTGTGAAATAAACACGTGTTACCAAGCACTATTGGATATTAAAATTGAAGAGAGAGAAAACATGCAAACAAATATCTTGAAAATAACAGTAATTGTACCATATACGATTTAAGGGCAAAATATTGTTTTATAAAACATTATAAAACCTTTTTTACGTCGCTGAAAACGGTCGATTACTTTTGTCTCCTGTTCTCATTTTCTGCCAAATGAAGGACGAAAAAATGGAATAACTCATGAAAACCCCTATAAAACCCCAGTCTTCGTTTCGAACCTTTTCACGAGACTTTTTAGTTGTAATAACATTAATTAAAATGTATTTCATAAATAATTTCTGTAAATGTTTAATACAATAATTAATATGTTTTACTGACAAAGGAAAAAGTCGAGAAAATAAATAAGATTTGATGAATGAGGAATAACTTTTTTTAATTCAGACGAAAACAAAAATTCACGCTTATCAAATCGAATGCCAAAAATTATTTACAACATGCACGTGAGAACGCACTATTTAATTTCCTTTGATAAGTCTCAATACCGCGAGTGTAAAGAGAGTCGCGGCGTCTAGCCGAGTCTGCTAAAAATAAAAGCATGGTGTGGCGGTTGTGTTCGTTGTACGAATGTAAATAAACCGCAGTGATTGTTGGCTGGTCTCCGGGACTCTGGTCAGTCGCCGTGTGGTCTTGGAGTGCTCAGCACGTAGTGTGTAGTACCGCCGCCGACGGAATAATAATTACTGTATAACAATAATAATAAAGTAAGTTCTCATTTACTTTGGTCTAAGTATACCTTGCATATTTTTAAATTGATGCTGTTTTTAAATGCTGGTTTTCTTATTTAATGCTATTTTAAATAAGAAGTTTTTATTCTCAGCAATAAGTAAAATAGTATATTAATTAATAATTAAATTTAATATTTTTGGGAATACCCTTTATTAAAATCATATAACGATCCTTAAAAATTAAATTATACTTACACAAAACATAAGAATATTAGCAATAAATAAGTTTTTCAAGTAAGCAGAAAATCAATACAAATTTCTGTTGAAAAGTTCATTTATGTTCAATGTACTAAACGGTTATCTATTTTGTAAATTTGTAATCCACGTTTGTATTTTTACAGTATTTAAATTTTTTCAAATTTGTTCAGTAAAATTTAAATATTTTGTGCACCAACAAAAATACATATGCCACCGTACAAACACACATTATTCATACAAATATACAAACATAAAATTTTGTACTAAGGATAAATAAATTATACAAACTAAACTGTGTTGTAATTAAAAGTAATTCAAATTTAAGGAATTATATACGTCCTGAAATCGAAAAGCAAGTTCTTGATTCATCCACAACATAATATAAATGTTTAATATAAGCTATTGCTGGCAAGATTACTTGTTATCTTATTTTAATATGAAGTAATTCTCTACGAAGTTTAAAATTATAGACCAGTAGCAAACAATAAATAAATAAAAGCCTAACTTATACCGTTTCTATAATAGTTTAAAACTTGTTTTATCTTTTTTTATTTTAATATGTTTCTGAATTTTTTTAAGTTTTTCCAGATCTTACAATACTTTTATAAATATCCCATTGTATATTGTACAACTCGCTTCCTAACTAATACATTTAAATGGATATTACCAAATATTTAAATCTAGGTTATTTCCAGTCAGTAATGTCAATATTTAACAAACTTAAAATACGTTCATGAGACAAGTTAGTAGTAAACAAATTTAAAGTAGGAGTTTCAATGTGTTCTTTTATTTCGGAATATTTCCAAGAAACAAGTTTAATTTAATTTTCAGTGAGCAGAATCTAAAAGTAACCCGTGTTTATTTTATTTGAGATATTTTCGATTTAGAATTATTAATGACTTGAGAAACAAGTACTGTATATAATTATCTTTTAAAAATATAAACCAAAAGTAAATACATTTTCTTCTATAAGTATGAATCAAAACACAGTATAGTTTTACTGAATTTTCATCATTCGAATAGAACATTTAAATGTCCGTAAATATGTATGTTTATGTCTGAATTAAAACATTTTTAATTACTTCTTCTCAAGACTAGTCTTTGGCTAAACGTTTCAAAACGTAAATAAATAATATACGTTCGATTGTAATTCTATTATTTATTGCATATAATGTTCTTGCCGATAATTTTAAACAGAATCTATTCATTTAAATCATATCTTAACAGCATTAGTTATCGATTAGACATATTATAGTTCATTTTGTTCTGACATTAATGTCTGCCTGCATAAGATGTTTTCGATCTACATTACACGACCGCTCAATATATCACTAGTCACCGATTATCTTCATGAAAACGTCACCGAATAGAACCGGTTTTCAAATATTATTCGCTTTGCGTACAAGTCATTTTAATATTCACAGTTTGAGTTCACATAAATTTTGCCACTTGGCAGAATTGCAGTTTATTATCGGGACTATTAAATGTGTTTCCAAAGTTGTCTTGGTATTTATGTTATAACAACACGCAACTACATTACTATGAACATTTTATACGTTAAACATATAAGAAAATAGTTAGCTGTGAATGTAGTTGAAGGTTGAAATTTTCATGAACCACATAAAACTCATTCGCGTGTCAAATAAAAAATTCAACATTATTTGATAAAGTAAGTTAAATTAAGTTAGTTTAAAGTTATGGTTTGATTATAATAGCTCTTGCAGCGCTGATGGCGACATTGTGGTTGAAACGTATTTTTTTGGAGATATTTTTTAATCATCCTAACAAAACATTATTACGTGATAATAGCCCAACATAATTTCTAAATTTCCCTCAAATGTTACAACCTTCCTTACTGTTTTAATTAGTTCAACGGTAGGCCTATAAGACATCTATAACATGTATACATTGTTGTTTCAAATATTATTAAAGTATACACATTTATAAAAAAATAATTTTACACGATAAGTACATTGTAAAACATTAATCTATTCTCTTAAATTGGTTAAAATCGTCTCCAAAAAATATAAAACCAATACTTTAATTAATTGTCCTAGACTAGAAAGCTTGAATTTGAATAATTGTGTAATATTTAGTAAACGCTTTATATATACCAATGTTTTAAATAGACGTATATATTTAACCAGTTTAAACTTAACTATGCACATTTTAAATGTAAGTTAAAAAGGACAAAGTTTTAGAATATTGAAAAGATTCACATTTATTTATGAACAAATTTAATCAACCTCTGGTTATAACTAAGATAAAATCAATTTACTTTTACTATGTTTTTGAAATATAAATATTGACAATAAAACTATACCTAAGAAAACAATAACACCGTCAACTGATCTAAATGCTTTTTATTAATGCAAATTAGACAACAAATTTCTAAAAAACTATTTTTTAAATTCAAATACGTGCAATTTTTATTGATTACATTTTTTATTGATTTTTATTTAATTATTATATTATTTCACTTAAGTTAGAAGTTTGACAAATTTTTCAATTCGCAAAATAGAATAATTACGTTTATCTGAGTATAGCTCTCGATATTTAGATAAAATATTTCCGGAAATAAATCACTTTAGGCTACTGCGAAACTCTATTCATACAATTGCCTCAAGTCAGTAACTCAGTTTACTAGGAGACATGTTTATGTATAGGTGGTAATGCACACTCTATTCATACAACACACAATAGTTGCCAAAGGCCTTTATGAAGATTACTAAAAGGCTAAAGTTAAATAAAGAATTACAAACTCTAGATAGAGTGTTAAACTTGGATGAAGTTTTTCTTTGACATTAAAAGGGTTCTTAGGGTACTCCAAATTTCATTGTTAGACAAGGTTAAAACAGGTGATGCTTTACCCAGAACAAATATATAAGCAAGGGAAACATGTTCATTTAGCAAGGGGGCATATAACGAGAGACTTCAGATCATTATAGAAGAAGACATCATTAGAATAAGGATATCCTGATTGAGAAACTTGAATGTAGTTAAAATGCCGACCTTTAGTTAATGATACATAATATGCAGACAGGATGATACTACCTGTAGGAGACAAAATAAACTGAAAGAATAAGTTAACTAACAGTTACTATCATAATAACACTGTATGTATGGATTTAATATTTAAATTTTGTGTCATGCTCATCATTTTTAGAGATAAGATGAGGAAAACATGGATTCTGTTAACAACACTAGCTGTAGTAGGTTCTGTCCTTGATAACGAATGGACGTCTCAGTACATTAGTACTACGCCGAGGTCTCACACAAAGTACCATTCTGGGTAAGTTGATATCACATTACATTCACTTCTTAAGGCTTGGACAAATTAAATCACATTTGCATAATAAATTCTTGTAATTGTTTTAGTTATAAGCAATGTTGTAGCAACCATGAATACTATTCCATTACTTCTATTAAAAAAACAGGACCACGATTAACACATAACACTTTTCTTTCTATCAAAACACGCAAATATCCCATTTAAATCTAAATAATGGTTAATTTTATTTGAAGAAAACGATAATATATGTGTATCATTCAGTCTTTGGTATTTAATTGAAAATAAAGTGTGCATTTTTTCTAACACTACACGCTTTATATTGTCAATAATTTGTTTCGACAAACTCATTTATATATTTTATTTTATACATGTATGATATATTACTTTTAAACTATATGTAAACATATTATATATAGTATAAACATAATTAAACACTTTTAACCATGCAAATAACTAAGGAAGGTTTTTAGTTGTGTGGCCACCGAGTGTACCTTCTAGTAAATTGCTACATGAAAAAAATCAAACTCTTGTGGTAATCGTTCGTAACCTAACCCTACCTTGACGATGCCGACTAGATTCGCTAAACCAGACGTGTTGAAATAAATGAAGTGGAAATCCCTTACAGCCCATCCATTGAACTTAGTTAAAATATGACAATCTCAAATTTCTAAACCTCGTGTTATGTTTAATCAATAAAAAATAACTTTTCTTTATTGCAAATATTTAGTGCGTAATGGTATTTGTTCACTAACAGTTAGCTAATCTTATATTCAAACAACTTGTATATATTATTACATTATCTAAAGGCAAGAAATGCGAGCTTGCTTCGGTCGCACAATTGTAACCGAAATAATATAACATATATAGCCTATACTTATTTTAATTTTAGTTTGTACTATGAACTTACACAGTTAAAGCCTTCGTATGAATTATTTTATTAATTGTGTAAAAATTGTCTTCGGGCAATGAATATTTGACGAAAGTATTATTAATGTGGATGTTTCGATGTAAGGTAGGTTAATTATGTTTGGCCTTTGGATTAAGTGAAGTTTAATAATTTTATTTTGTAAAACAGATCTTAATTTCTTAAAGGTTCCTTTTTTGAATCTAGTTAAACTTATGTAAGTTGAGGTTTAATATTTTAAATTAATTTGTTCGGTAATAGTGTTCCTTTGATATTTAAAAGAAATCTTCAATCTTGTTGTAGTGCACAAATTCGTACTACATACATTGTATCCATAATCGCATTTTTAATATCACAGTAATGTAAATCGTGTTTAGCTTGTCTTAGACATTTTGTTCATCCTTTTTTTAAAAAAAAAACAATTATTATATGAACAATAAGTCAGATACTTGTTACCTGAAATCCAAGGGACTATAAAACTGCAATGTTGATTTAGAATTTGCCAAATAACGAATACCACTAAATCATTCAGCAGATCACACAGTTTTATTAAAATTACATGAGCAAGTAAAAATATGTAGTAAATAATTAAAGTGCACTTTAAAAACGTAGAAAGTATACGAGATACATAGAAATTAATCATTTATAAGGATAAAATCATATCTTAATCGACTATTTTTGGACTCTTTAACTTTTGAAAAATAAATTAAAATGATTATTAAAAAAATGGTAAACAAGTTTAAAAATGTATGTAAGAATATATGTTTCTGTAAAATATTCAAATTCACTTTGGCATATTAACTTAAAACTGTCAATAATCCATTAGTTAGCCAACCACAAACAATAAATTGGTAATTAAAATTATGTGAAAACTGTGCACAGACTGTCGATAGATCAAAAGTATATCAACTTGATTGCAAGGGTATATCAACTTAATTGCAAGGATATATCAACTTGATTGCAAAGGTATATCAACTTAATTGCAAGGGTATATCAATTTGATTGCAAGGGTATATCAACTTAATTGCAAGGATATATCATATTGATTGCAAAGGTATATCAACTTAATTGCAAGGGTATATCAACTTGATTGCAAGAGTATATCAATTTGATTGCAAGGATATATCAACTTGATGGCAAGAGTATATAAATTACGGGTATAACCTAATTAGGTGGATAAAATACTATATTTACAAATATTTTAAAAACATGGCTTATATAGTTTTAAATAATCCATTTATTGTTGGTTTATTTTTTAACCTTTATAATTCCTGTTATATCATAAACTTCATACGTTGATTTAAGGTTTAATATTATTTACTACCTTAACTTTAAGGTTATGAGTCCTAAATTTTTAATAAATATAAATTATAAAAGTTAAATCAGGTGTCGAGGGTAATAATAAAGTGTATTGTGGATTGCATTGCGATTGGATTGGAGACAGAAGTCTATCTTAGTCACATTACTGTAAAAGGGAACAATAAATGAATACACATTCAATTATAAGAGTTGATAAATAAGTAATTACATATTTACAAACAGATCAAGTGCATTTATTGTTACATCATGCAATGTATTAAGTTTTAAAGTATAGGCGTAAGATTATTTGAAATACTGCATCGATATAAATATAATTTTAATTACACATCGTTATAATATTTTCACCGTTATCTTAAGTGACGCAGTACTGCATTGCAGAAATACATTAACACTTTAGCACTGAATGAGCTATTAAAATGAGCCATTACCCACTCATACAACAAAGATAAGAAGCTAAACTAATGTTTTGTGCGTATATAAGAAGAGCCTGTTGCTCTATTCATTACAGAGCTATCTGCGTGCATTTATTAGCAACTATACATTTCACAATTTTAAAAAGTACAATAAAACAGAATAAATGTTTAAGCGAATTAAGGCGTAGGTTCAAAGTCGTGATAAATTAAAATTTATAGAAAGCTACAATGCAGTCCGTGAGTGTATTAAGGTGATAAAACCATTGCTCCAGCTATTTATTGGCTATTAGAAAACAAACAATGGGTAAAATGTAAATTTGTAGGTTGGTTCAATTGTAAGTAAAACAATTTATTGTCAACTCCGATTCAAAACATGTGACTTGAAATATCACCGTGTTGGATTCGTTGGCCTATGCTAATTAGCTACAAGTCCCTTAATTGTTTTGCAACATGTTCTTTGGAATTGGATGAATAAGCAATTTGACAATATTCACTGCAAGAGAGAAGTACATTAAAATGTTTAAATCTGTATTTCTTACAGGTTCCAATATAATAATATATACTTTTTCAAATAGATATCATCACGATTGCTGATCTTTTACTCAATTTTTTCTTCTATAGTTTCAAAATGTTTAAAAAAAACTTTTTTATTTACTTGTATGAATTCTTAAAATTGCATTTATATTTTGTTAATTTTGTATTATATTTGTACATTATTAGCATTATTAAACTGATTTCGCAAATGTAATTCCATATACTACTAAATATACCTTTTTAAAATATCAGCTGTTTATAGAAGCTGTTTACCTACTATTATTGCTAATGTGTTTTATGTATGAGACATATACAATTACCCACAAGAAAATGTGTAATAGATGGTAAAAATGTCAACAAAATACTAATTATAATATAACTTTAAATCTAGCAACAATATGTATGAATGGACGATGTAGACTTACATAATAAAAAAAATAATAGTCAGTATCGGAAAATGCTTAAAAACTCAAAAATTTAAATATTAAAAGTCACAAAACAAATACAACCTTAAACCATTAAAACCAAATCAAATATAACGTTAAATTTTACAACTCAATAATTTCTATAACACGTATTTTTATTTGAACAATTCATATATTTTGCTTTTCTGCGAAATAAATATTGTTACATTCTAAAAGAATAATAATATATATTATATCACAAAATTAGAACAAAAAAATAAATCACAGGGGTTAAAATACACTCGCTTTTGTACAATAAATATACTCCTATGGCTTGGAGGGACAGAGTGGTTAAAAGGCAGAAAATATGTAGGTTCTTCCAATTACACCTGACCTTACAATATAAAATACATAATTTTAATACACTTTTAACACATTTAATTTGTAAACTTAGTTCTATCATAAAATCTTTATAATATATACGCAAATACACATTACACACACATACGTAAACTACATTAACACAAACACTAAGACTAATGAAAAA
>JAGFPH010000020.1:1738040-1759532 GCA_018207615.1 Philaenus spumarius
CTCACATTAAGAGCATTTAATCGTTGCAATAGCAACCATAACTAAACAATCTCCCGTAAGATATCGGCCAAACATTTCTCTAGATGTGAATTATTTTGTAAAAAATGGCAGCTATCTGGAAAACGAAGCTTATCCGGACCTAAGTTCATATGAACAATTTTTCTTTCTTTAGATCCCCTATCATCTTCTGAAGTTGTGCCAACCTCTCGCGAAACACACTTTATGTTAAAAAAATAAAAATAACATTTGAATATGAGAAAGTGTAAATTATCCACAACTGAAAGGTATTTCTGAAATTACCCCGAACAAACCAAGTTTACTGCTTTATAATATCAGAATAGGTAAACTAGACAAGTAATGGTCATAACATCCCAAAGAAGACAGGCAAATGGCCTGCCATGTATGTATTCTATAATCTGTCAGTTCTAACAAAGTGGCTTTGGATTTAATACAATTCAATATTTTATTTTCTAACTTTACTGATGTAAACATTTTATATTATTATTATTATTATTATTAATACGTATATTAAAAAGAAGGTTAAAATTGTATGGTCATTATTTTTATACAAAAGGTAAAATCGTCATATCTCGGTAAAATTTGTATTTCACAAATAATGTTTTGCAGTATTTTATTTATTTAGTCATTACAGCCAAAAGACATACATATGCATAGGCTACGTCCAATATAAATTAACATTTAAAATATCCAAACACAATACGACTTTCACAAAGATAAGACATCATAAAATTAAAGGAGGGAACAAGCAATAAAATTGAAATTGAAATTAAAAACTGAAATGTATAATAATTAATAAAAACATAATATTCATAATTTAAATATAATGATTAATACTACAACAAATAACAATTTTAAAGAAATAAAATTTTGAACAATTAAAAACATGTTACAAATAATTTAAAATAATCATAGACTTCAAGCAATGACTACATAATATTATATAAATTGATATGGTCATTGCTTCAACCAATGTGTTTAATTTAAAATTGGAGAACACATCCATGATTTCAAGGCCGGCTACAGTTAGGGATGTAAAATACACAGGTTTTTATGAATCAGGGTAAATACCCAATGTTCATAAATACCCGGGTATTTTAGAATTTTAATTAAAAATCCCATCTCAGAGTAAGTTAAACCTTGGGAAATGTACACAAACTCATTTTTCAGAGTTGTTACAACACTAGAAAGTTATTAAAATTAATAGAATTTAGAATTGGTACTTAGCACTTAGGTTAAAAGATTAGGAAATAAAAAATTAAATTAAGGAAATCCTTTTTATTAAATTAGTTTTGTTACCTTTTGACATATACCACAACTGTTACATAATAATCCTACTGAGCTACTATCATACTTATATCCTACTAATATTATAAATGTGAAAGTTTGTAATTTTGTACAATTTAAATATGATTTTATAAAACTTTAGGCCTATTTGTTACAATTCTGTATTTATAAATACATTATTACATATCAAAATAAAGATACAAATAATATCTTTTAATTTATTTCCATTCCACATTGACATATCAAATTGTTTTGATGTTATAATTATTATAAAATATACATATAAAATGCGTACGTACCAGATTTACATTCAACAGGGTGCTGTTAAGGAGTGCATCTTAGCTTTGAGTGTATTACTACTTTTATCAGACACCTTTATTATAAAGAAAACAACATATATATGTGGATAGGTATAAGGTTCCAGGAGGGTTGGTCTTTCCTAGTTATAAATAAAAGCCAACTACAGTAACTAATTAGGTTCTAGTTTAATCTTTTTTGTATTTTGCTATGTACAATGCATTATAATGAAATGTTACCAACCCCTATACAATATTTCAACATATATTAATATAATAAAAAGAATTTTCCAACATTTTATTTAAGTTTAAAAAAAAATTGAATTCATTGAACGAACTAAGAAAGACAATAGCAGTGCAACATGTTGTAAATACCCAAAAATACCCTGACGTACTTTTATTTTTTTAGTTTTGAAGGATAAATATTGTTGCTAATTTCAATTTAATGCATCAAATGACTGTGTTTCAGTCCTTGTTTGCCCAATACTTCATCAAAACATCAAAAAATGTTGTATAAATCACAAAAACTAAAAATATCTTTGTTTTGGGTATTTAAATGATCATTAGGTAAATACCCAATTTATATTTACCTTCCCACTGGGTACTTACCCGGCCCACATCACTGGCTACAGTACACAGAACCCCTCCACAGAGTAGAAAGATCTAGACTATAATAGTAACTATAACAAATTTTACCTTGTATCCGTCGTGAGACTTCGTTCAGCGTACTTTTATGACGCGTTTCGAAACATATGTTTCATCATCAGAAAAAGTTACATTACATACAACACAAAAACACTCAAGTCACAACACAATACACACAACTATGACATGTTATCCGGGTAGACGTCTACTTAGAGTGACGGTCGAACGACTACCGACTGAATTCAATGTTTAGTTGATAGAGTCCGATATTCTTATTGCCGAATCGTACAATATGTTGGACTGAAACAGTAACTGGTCGTTCAGCAATTAATTGTTTGTCGTTGTGTTTAAAGGCTTTATATATCTCATATTCTTCTATAGCATTCACAAATCTACCCTTCACGCAAAAATGGATAGGTTCAAAATTTGTATTAAAATCGGTGAATTGACACCAATTACCAATTCACCGATTTTAGTACAAATTGTGACTCTAAGTAATCGTCTACCCGGATTACATGTCATAGTTGTGTGTGTTGTGTTGTGACTTGAGTGTTTTTGTGTTGTATGTAATGTAACTTTTATTATCTGACAAGGTAAAATTTGTTATATCCTATTTGTGACTTGGATATTTATACAATGATTTTATAGTAACTGTATTCGATCGTTTTTAATACTATCCAGGTCTACCTGAGGCCACCCTTAAAATCTCTCGCCGCCTGAAATGAGTCACCTACTGGCTGTGTTAATATGAGTATTAACTTTTTTAGGTTAACCATAATTTCACAATTTTACACATATTTGGAATCTACAAAAAAAAAACACGAAAAATGATACCAAACTCGACTATGGTAGATTTTAAAATTAGTATTAATCACCAAAACACTAATGAGTTTGTATCTCATTAAATTTTGCCATTACCATATTAAATGTTGTGATACGGAGGTCGAGTTTGTTATCATTTTTCATACATTTTTTTGTAGAGATTCCAAATATGTATTTAAAAATGTAAAATTATCGTTTGCTAAAAAAAAGTGTATCTTCATAGGAATACAGCCAGTAGGCCTATGTGACTCATTCCCTATACAACTGCAGCCTTGACGGCAGCCCTGATTAAGGGTAGCCTCAGGTAGTCCCGAATACATAGGCCAACCTGAAATATAGGGTACAGACTATAGAATTAAACAATATGATGCGTTCATTTGAATGTACGTATAAAGTGTGCACAAATTGCAGTTAGTTGAAATAATAAATTGATCATTCTGAAGTTCAGTATGTATTTATAAATGTATGTGTTTGTGTTAGTATAAATCCTTAAACATCTCTATTACTCGTCACGTTTTTAATAATTTAGACTTGCTACAATGTATAACTACAAGCAATAAACAAATTTATGATATGAACTCAAAATAGTAATCATATTTGTATTGAACTACTATTCATAAGGAATTATCATAAATATTTTCTCACAACCTGCTCGACGGTAAACTATTAAAAGAGACGTAATATTATGCGAGAGTTCAAATCGGATAACCTTAGGCGCGCCTTTAATAAAATCCAAAGATAATTCACCTATAGCGGTGTTTAGTGACTATTGAAAGAACACAATTGAATCAGGATATTAATCGGACAAGGTATTCAAAGGCTGATTGAGTTGTTAGTCGAGCAATACATGTAATCTAGACACAGATTTAAAGTTAGGATTCAATCCTCCAGCCCATCACGCACAGGTTCTTTGCATAATCTTTTGTGATGATCACGTCACGATTGTCAATTCACGGCCAAATAAAACTGTTTGAGATATCTCTCTTTAATTATCTGAAAGATGCGCTATGAGATCAGAGTAATGCGGTTATTTTAATTAGATATTTTAATCTAAGTAATAAATAAATTTGAAGAGGAAGTACAAAAAGTGATAAATATAACTAATAAATAAGACTCATCTTAATTTAAAACTAGATGTAAACAAAGATGCTAAAAATGTATGTATTATTTTGCTTTAAGCTTACTGTTTTTACACAATATTTATTTCCAACTTTTATTTATCCTTAATTCCAAATTACTTTTAAATCCAACGAATAGCCTAATTAGCCAATCCTTCATTATGAGGGGCTTGCAGAATTTGGCAATCAGATTAGGTCATAGTAAAAAAAAGCATTAAAGGTAGCGACCAGTTAACAAAAATACATTAAGAACTTATTGGTCGATAGAATTTAATTGTACTTTACCTTTGGCAGTTTTGAGGCTTATTCCTGTTTTTCAAAAAGTATTTGTATGTAAATTTTTTACAATAGTTATACATTTTAAACAATAATTTAACCATCGAAATTAAATTTCTCTTTCTTGATGAAGAAAAGTTCAAATTGAAGTTTAAATTTATATAATCAACAAGTGTTAGGAAATAGTGAAAATAATGTAAATATTTAGAATACCAGCTAACATTGGTGTTGTTATAAATTGGACCCATACTAATTAATATAAATGTGCCATGTTATTGACTTGCTGAAGACGTTGCACAATAGACATAAGCGAAATAAATTGCAAGTGTTATACAGAGCATTCTACTGGCAATTTTCTAAAACTTGTCAGTTTACTTAGTAGCTGTTAAATGTAGTACGTAATTCAATTTATGAAAAATGTGACTTAGCACTAAAACTTACTCCCACTTTATACTTAAATTTGCAACCTTATACAGCTCACCTTTTTACATTAACATTATGACAAGTTGAACTTATAGCATAGGTAAAAGTGTCTGATGTTACACATGCCTGTCCAATGTTAAACTAAGATGCGGGTCTTGAAAGTAATTATGCAGTCTAGATTATGTGACATGCAATTCGTGCTAGTTAAAGACAGACTATTAAGAGCAATTTGATTACATGCAATGTTAAACCGTCAGACTTTTCATGCTTCATTGTATATTAAACAGTGATAACGTCCATTGAATAGACAAACTGTAATGTCCTTTATATAAACAGGTTTCCAAAGGATAACCTAATAACGGTTGAACGGATCAGAATTAAATGTGTTCTGGTGATAAAGTAACATTAGGACCGGGGCAATATTGAATTTCAGTAAAATCAGTACAATGTTGCACGAGTTATTAATTTTTCCGTGCTATTTAATGGGGCAAATAAATAAATTACATAATTTTTTATTTATTTTAGTTACTTATTTAAATGTTGGAACGAAATTGCGTAGGCCTATTCAAAATATGTGTTGGCGATGTTCCATGGACCAAGAACATATAGAGTTCGTGTATGTGCTGTTCAGGGTGGTAATGATGTATACAAAGATATATATATATACTAATTGATAAGTGTAACAACCAAGGAAAGATTTCATGAAACATAGATTCGGAACATTATGTTTCCCTTATATCCACCATTTAGTTTTGTACAGAAAAAATAATACTATAACTTTGGGAATGTTTCAAATGTAGGTTTAGATTTGATACGTTAAAAGTGTAGAAATGCAAAATATTCATCTTTTGTAACGAAAAACAAAACTGTTGTTTCATGTTTTCTGTAGGTCAAAGGCAATCTGAGTTATAAAACAAATGACAGCCACTATTTTACCTTCACACTTTAAGTTTGCTAGTGAAACTCCAGAAAACGAGTAAATGAAATAACTAGATTCAAGGGCAATGGCTTAATTCGAAATGTAAAATTCCAGCATTTTATGACGTATCAAATATTTTCAGCTTGCCAACTCGCTACCATCACCATTTTTAAAAAGTTAAATACTACATATTTCGATTGAAAGCTAAACTGGGGTGCTTTAGACAACAAAGAAAATCAAGCATATTTATTTATATTTTCTAAATAAATAACTCTATATTTTTACAACAGCTTGGTTTTATTTTAGACGGACGCCATTTTGAAAATTTTACAAAAGAAATTCTTTATTTTTTTACATTTGCAGAACTTAACATAAGCAATTTATGGACCAAATTTGAACGCAATATCTTATCGATTTCCATAGTTTTAGGTTTTTTTAAACAAATGATGGTAAAAACTACGTAACCTTGTAGCGTGTTCGAACCTAGTTATTATAAATAGTCTCTGTACATTTCACAGTGAATCATTCTATATATGCTTAGCTTTCATTTCTTAAAGAAAATATGTCTTATTATACTGATTTTTAAATCAATTTGTTCAAATCATTCACCTACAATACTTTAAATCTCTGTGTTTAGTGTTTTTCAAGATCTACTTTATCTACTATTGTTTATCATCTCCCTTTTTATGCAAATATGTTTTCATATTTTTACTAAACAACTATATTATTTTAAGAATGTTTTGTACTATCTTTTTAGTCATTTTTGTAGGAATTTTAAACGCCAAAAAAATATAGGCCAGACCGCACGTAACACTTAACTTTTGTTAAATTGTTAACCTTTTGTTGTTGTTGTTGTTGTTGTTGTATAAATGTTCATTATCAAAATGGTTGATTTGGTAATTCACTGTGTATTTAAAATAACAAAGAGTTTAAAGTGATAGTCAAGGCCAATGTAAAGGAAATATTCTTTCCATATTTAGAAAAACTATCTAAATCTGGTTCTGATATAACATTGAAAACATAAAAATCAAACACCTTCTTTATAATATTAAGTATAGATTTAAAAAACTTGTCACTAACTTTATCCAATTCTTCTACTTTAGTATTACAACGGCGGCAGGGAACATATTCAAAAAGCACTCGGATATCCTTCTTAAACACTTCTATGTGTGAGACAAAGCGAACCTTAGTTCCATGCCAGACCTAATCTTTCAGCCAGAGTTATTTCCTATGCAAATTTTATTGCCTCCACGATACTGGTACCGCTCGTGTTGCATTCCTTCCAGAGCAGTCCTGCCAACTGAACTGGTCACCTTTGTCCTTCGCAATCTGTTATTATTGATACGCTATGCTTCAAGTAATTAGAAACACCTTTACCTTAGTGCGTGGGTGGCAACAATCTTATTCTCTTTCATCAGTTAATTTCTAAACAGCTATTTTTATCGACTGACTTCATTACATGAGTGTTACAGTTTTCGCCAGGTAGGTCAGTGATGAATTTGATAGATTGATATTAACAGTCAAATTCTAAATGTAATCCGACTCAAAAGCCAAAGCTCGTAACAGCAAGATTTGAATATTGGTGGTATTTTTTTTTATAAGGACACAAAAACTATCCAATATATAAAATTAAATATATGAATATATTAATTAAAAACTTGATTATAAAAAGCGTTAAACAATTTTACAAACACCCAAACAAGAAAATATAAAAAAAAATATAAAAAATTTAATCTGTTTGATAAAAAGATGTTTGTAGACTCAAATGGACCCAACTTAAACTTTTTGGTTCCATATAAAATTGCTAATTTGAGAGGTATCGATTACAAATGAAAATTGATTTCATAATAATTATAATGACCAAATAACAAACCATTGTAGTTAAAGTAGTGAAAGAGGAACAAGATTTCTTGACACATGTACCAAATCACTTGAAAAATAAAATATCCATTCAGGGATTAAAATATAAATAAAGTATTATCTATTGGGAATTACTCTGTACTTTTTTTTTAGGAAGTTCTTTAAGGGGTTGCGGCAGGAGTTAACAAATAGAAAATGTAATGCGAAACAAAAAATAGTTGCTATAGCAATGACAAATATAAAATACGAGTAATGAAAAAGCGTTCCCAAATTGGTTGCTATGGCAATGAATGTAAATACATTCAAGAAACATGTGTTTCGGTTCATCAATTTATTATAGGTGGTGTTGGTTCCGTCCGGCGTAGTTCAGATATTATCGTCAAGCGCTGAAACCCATTCAATAAACATAAAATATTGTTTTTGTTTTTTTTTAATTCAATAATTGCAGTAAAAACCGTACAAGTGAGATAACATCTACCAATATCGGTAGATATCAGGGTATCTCTGATGGCAGAGCATCACGACGGAAACGTGAAGGTCCCGGGTTCAACTCCCGGTCTTGGTCTATGTTTTTTCACTTGCAATTTAATTAATTTAATAAAATGTTGGTTCATCAGTCTAGGACTAACCTAAAATTATTGTGTGTATTTTTTATTTATTTATTTACATATAATAATTTCAAGTTAGGCCTAAAAAGTAATTTTAAGTTTAGGCCTAACCTTAAATTATTGTATGAATGTTGGCAGGCAAAATAAATTAAACCTACACGCAATAATTTTAGGTTAGGCCTAGACTGATGAAGGAATATTTTATGTTTATTGAATGTATTTGCAATGGATGGACATTCAACTGTGTTTACCATCTTAATTTATGTAATAATTAATTCTACACCTTTATTACAATAACATTAAACGGATGTTTAAATATTTGTATACAAAATAATCTAATAATAAATGGCAATTGAAAGATTAAAATAAATTGTGAATGTTGTCGTTAAGGCTGGTAAAAGAATAATTGAAGAAAAGTCGTGATGAACTTCGTTCCTTACGGGAGTCCCACGACCGCACACATTTACTTTTATTTTAATCATATTTTATGGCAGCAGATTATAGATTTTTGTTTAAATATCCAAACAATTATGGTCAAACAGACATGAGATAGGTACCACGTAAATCTCTGACTGGGTAATTTATGGTAATGAATGTTTTAGAACGGCGATAGTAACACTACTCCGTCACCCATCCTATCTCTAGCAAGTCCGATCACAGACTTTCTAAATATACATTTGTATGAAACCCTAAGTCTACTCCTCCACTATCTCGATTGAATAACGTAATACTCAATTTAAGAGCTATTGTACCATTCCAGTTTATAATTCGTACCATTATGTTTACTGGCATTATAAATATAAATGTGCAATAACCTTTTATTGAGTAGGGTGTTTAGTACAAGTTCCTTTTGCATTGCCTCCCAGCCAATTGAATGCAACTAGTTATTGCGATACAGACGTGTTTAAAACGACAGTAGAACACTTGGACGAATAATTATGTCCCTTGTCCATACTTTCACGTAAGTTAACTTTACCTCACTTGAGTCACTCGTACCTTTTGTCGTGACGACTAAAGTATTGTAACACAGGCATATTATATTTTTAGAAAATGTAATTTTAGTTTTAGTATAGTTGTAGTTGTTATGACTACGAATAACTTGTATAAACATTGCTGACTGGGTCCGTCAGTTTAACAAAGTCGGAAACTTATTAATTACTGCCATTGTAAAGTTTTAACATAAAAACATAAACGTATAACCGAATCCAATGTTCACACCTTGATATAAAATGTTTTTAAATAAATTAACTAATTAGAAACCGTTTACAGAGTTACATTTCTATGATTTAGTCTTTATCTGAAATAGTAGTTAATTAAGCTAATACATGTAAGACGATTTTTTTTAAAGTTTTAAAAATGAAATAGCTATTTTATCAAAATAATTATCGAAATACTTATTAAATACCTGCACATTTTAAATACTTTAGCCAAATATCCATTGCCCAAAGACCTCTTTATAAATTATTTATCTAAATCATGTGCTGGTTTTTATTGTGTGCACGAAATATTAAGTGATACCTGTTTATAACATAAGAATAGCAAACACGGGCTTTGGCATGCGAAGTAGGCAAAGTTCTTCCTTGGTTGATAGATATGTGCAATACAAGATTTAGTTTTACATTAATTAAATTATGTTTACCAAACTACGTTTTTAAACATTTTAGGATCGTTTCGTTACTGTGTTTAACTTATTGGTGTATAAGTACTCAGAAAACAGAAGTAGTGTCATAAATAACAGTAGCACTGCTGATGTGCTGATGTAGTATCTCTATTTCTATATTATAATATATAAAATATATTACTTGCCTTAGCAATCTTTAAAACAGTCAATAGTTGACAGCTGTTTCACCTATTTATCAGGCATCATCAAAACTGTTTCAAACAGTTTACACATTCCACTGATTAAAAACATAGTTTATAAAAACACATTTAACAAACAAATGAAACGAACATTTAGAAAACTTAATACTTTTTATTGTCACAATGTGTGTAGGATAGTCTCGCAAGTTTCGGTAATGGTTGTAGCAGGAATACCACCAGTACACCTTTTAGTTTGTGTGAGAAGGGAGGTTTACGAGGAACATGAGTTATGAAACTAAGCCAAAAACCACAATAAGTAGGGAAGCTAGGGAGAGGCTTATTGAGAGGTGGCAGGAGGAATGGGACAATGATAACAACGGAAGATGGACCCATAGAATTTTAAAGGATCCAGGACTGTGGATGAACAGGAAATATGGCGAGGTAAATTTCTACTTGACACAAGCGTTTACTGGACATGGTTGCTTTAAACATTATTTAATTTAAGGAGATTTAAGAAAATTGATAGCAGCATTTGTGACAGCTGTGGACAGGAAGATGATGTGGAACATACTCTGTTCAAATGTAAAGATGGAAAAAAACTAAAAGAAGAGCTACAAAGCAAGATAAAAGAAGAAATTCTTCCGGAAAATCTAATAACGCAGATGCTAAGAAGCAAAGAAAAGTGGGATAGTATTGCAAACTACATCGTAACGGTGATGAAGCGGAAGGAAGAAGAACTGAGAAATAAGTAAGAAGATGCCTGAACAGTAGGACAGTCGTACGACTGAAAGGTGCCCGGTTGTTCAGGAAGTTATGCTACTAGTGATACCCTGTCCAACAACAAGGGCCGGAGAAAGAGGTGAGATTTTAGTGGGTTGGCACAGGGCCATCCCCACATAACCCTGTTGTGCGGTACCAACAGGGCATGTGCCTGCACATTTAAAAAAAAAAAAATGTGTGATCGTCCATGCTTGTGCTTTTTTCTAACTGAAGGACTGATTATTCAGGTTGGTAAGTTGGTGGCTCTGAATGGAAACATCTTATTATTTATCAAGTCAAAGATTAAGTTAGATTGAAACTGTGTTTGGCCATTCAATAAATTCCCTTTGTCCTTCTTGTAATTGTTGTATATTTAGTAGGCCTCCAAAGTATTTATGTCCCTTTTTACAGAAATGCAGGATTTCCTTGTTGGTGTTCATGTCCGTATAAGAATAATTCTCGTTTATTAAATGCTCAGCAAATTTGGATTTGGTGGCATTTGTCTGTTTACTGGATGGCATATTTTCCTTGAATCTTTTACGGAAAGGTCGTCCTGTCTGTCCGTTACAGTTAATCTTATTTACTCGGTCTTTTCATATTTGTCGGTGGTTGTGGTCTTCGTTGAGATTATCAGTTATTTTAGGTTGTTGAAAGTTCTTTTATCATGTTCACTGCTCTTCTCTTAATTTATCAATGACTATCGTTACATAACCATTATTCACTGATGCTAAGTATTTGATAGTGTTCAGTTCAATTTGGTACCTTTCTGCGTTCAAGGGAAAATTAATTGTTGAGTCTTTGTATAAGGCTATGGTATGCGGCTAATTTGTGAGACATTGTGTGGTCTGAACTGGAATGGATAGTTTGGCCGGTTTGGCTAGATTTTCTGTATATATTATGTTGTAAGAACGGATGATATTTTTGTGGATAGTGAGGTCTAGAAAATTAAGGCTATGATTGTTTTCAAATTCTAAGGTGAACTTTAATTTCGGATGTATATTGTTGAGGTAATTGCCAATTATTTCCACTTGACGTGTATTGCCATTAAACACACACATTATATCATCAACGTAACAGAAATAATATCCCTCTACGTATATAAACATTCACGCAATCTGGCCATCTTTTAGTTTATCGTCTGAGAACAAGTGAATTTTCATAGGAAAGATGAGCTATTGCAGTAATCTCTATGGTAAGACCTAAGGTTGGGAGTAGTAACTGAGCACTGATCATAGTCCCCAGAACACGTTTTTTGGTTTCA
Source organism: Philaenus spumarius (assembly GCA_018207615.1). NCBI lineage: Eukaryota > Metazoa > Arthropoda > Insecta > Hemiptera > Aphrophoridae > Philaenus > Philaenus spumarius. The sequence continues at coordinate 1,750,133 of JAGFPH010000020.1, forward strand.
TTCAAAATTGTATATATATATTATGTATATATGTGTTCGCAGCACTCTAACTGCTGCATTTTAAGTCCGATTTAGTCCAAATTTGGAACACACGTTGATTGTCTAAGTCGCTTGGACGAGTTCGTTAGCCAAAAAATCGAACACGTTTGTTTAGCAGAAGTAACAATATTTTGAGACTTTTCTTAGTAGAACGAAATTTTGGAAATTTGCTCAACTCACGTCAGCGGTTCAGCTGCGTGGTCGAATTATTCTAATAACATGTAGTTATGAAGGTTTTAAGATAGGTTCTATCAATATCGGTTCAATACATCACAAATTTAAATAATACATGCCGTGTTTCACAAACAAATGTAAACACGAATGTATTTTTACGTAATATCTCAAAACTTTTACTGGAGACCTACATCTTGTCAGTGACAAAGTTATTCAGTAATATACTTTCTATTTGGATCCAAAATCTTTTCTAAATTTGCGCAATGGTATCTAGTCGCTACCATTTTTGAGCTGCCAATATGTTACATATTTAATCTAACTAGATGCTAGAAGTAATTTTCTTTCTAGGTCGACTTTGTACAAGTATGTCTTTGTTGCTATGTTTCACGAAAATTCTTAAAATGGAAGGTGTCAATATCTTTTCTTTTCACCATTAAAGTTAATGTAAATAATATTTAGACCTGAAACCTTTTTTGAAGTCAGTGAAGTAGTAAGTAGTTGCTATATGTGCGCTGGTACAAAGTTAAAAATCCCTGTTTAAAAACATCATGTCTTAGTTATTATCTAAGTTTGATTTTTTTAGTTCAACATTTTATTTGTATAAACATAAGCTTTATTTGCTTTGTTACACAAACATTTGCTTGTTTTTCTGGAACAAAGTTTTTTGATAAAAAAAACACAAGTAAAACACATGGAGAAAAAATTTAACTGAGTGTGGACACAGAAATAAATTCGTTACAACGAGTGTCAGAAACTATTGTTGGAAGCTGACATTAGTCTGTAGAAGATAAAGAAATCATTTTTTTAACATCAGTTTTTCGCTATTGGGTAATTATTTTGGGGAAGGGGTTTCTGTTATTATCACTGACACTTATTTAATTAATATGTGTGGATTATTTCTTTAATCTCATGAAATGAACGTAATTCGTAACGACCATGTTTATCTTGTTTTTCTATAGAAATTTCGTTTTTATCGTTATGTTCTAAATTGAGTAAAGTGTGCATTTGAAAATAGTTCACATAACTCACACATCAATATGAGTCTGTGTGAGCATCAACGGTTTTGCAAATAAACACCAACTACCTTAAGGGGTCTTACCTTGCCATTCGTTAACATACAATAAGGGAGGTAACCATGGCCCAAGCTAGTACAGAGTTCAAGCAGGTTGGCATTTTTAACTTGCACCGCAGGGATTTCTAAATTAAATAAGTGTAGTACATATCAGAAGAAACAAACAGAAAATGACTGAAAGTACATTTATTGTGAATGTAAACAAAATTTTAAATTGACACACACAGCAAAAGGACTTTTCGAGATTTTTTATTCGATTTGATTAACTTTCTTATTTTCAAGTTTTAGAGTTTTAATTTTAGTATAAATTTACCATATAAAAAGAGAACTAATTAGTGCCAATTTTGAAGCCACCATTTAACAAAATCATTGAGTTTGTGATTGGCTACAGCTTTAAAATGATAAATCGCACGTTAACATTAAAAAACCTTCGTTAAATGCTTATTTTATCTGCATTTTTACATTAACGAATTATAATTATTAAATGAGTATTTGTGACAGTAGCTCTTTTTAAATTGATTGTGAGTTCTGTTTTTCAATAACACAACTCTCAATAAAATGACGGTCTTCAAAACAAGTACAGTCCGCATTTTGCTTCTGGCCATTTTAAAAGTTATTTTAAACTTTTAAACTCTTTAATTTATTTAGATTTAAAATATCACCACAGTCTGATAGTAAATAAAAAGAATAATTACTTAACTACAAAGTTTTAAAATGTGTTTTTGCCGTTCATCAATTGTTAAAATTCTATCTCCATTAACAATTTCAGATTTAAATGCTCTATTAATTTGTTATGTCCTACAGCACAAGTTAAGAAGCTCTGTATAGATAGAATAATAAATTATAATAGTACCAGAATGGACACCAACTTAAACCTTTATATAACGAACAAAAAGGCTCTGGAATTTGTATGAAATTATAATGACACGAATAACAAGTGACTTGTTCCACCTAGGAACCTACACGTAGAGCGTGGATACACAACCACACTTCTGTAATTGCAAAATGTATTGTTACACTAATGCGATATGTATTTGTTACGCAGTTGTTAGTGCATGTTGCAAGCGGATGGGACAGGCGAACCTACCGCATAGTCTTAGCGTTGCCAAAATGTCATGTTTTATGCAAATCCTATGACGATAGCAATACAAGTTGTTTGTCAATAAAGATTTCAATATTAGAGTAATTTAATTTTTAAGTTAAAAAATGTTTCAAGGAGAGACGAAGAAAATGTTTTATAAGAACAGAGAGTGTCGAAAGAATGCAAGAGACTTGAATATAAATAAAATCCTGTCCGAGTCTGTAAGCGAGAAGTCTTGTCACTTGGCTGCATTCTGTCGGTGATTAATGGAATTAATTTCAACTGTGCAAATGAGGCGACGACAAAATGAGAAATTCATCGATTAATTTAAAGCTTCACTGAAAGCTACTGGCACTTACTGTCTTGAATTGAAAACAATGTTTCACAAAGATATTTGACTTGTTAATGAGACAATAATTGTTTTGAACACATATTTCTTCAGGTTTACTTGTATTCTAAATAAATAAATAGTTTAATGAGATATGATTAGTAGGGTATCTAGGTAATATCAAACTACATCAAACTAAACGAAACATGTAAATGATTGCCATGACAGATTTTTGCTATAGTGGCATTTATTTATACAAACATTTTTACCATCGCTAAATCTTATATACAATGTTTTAATTCATATTTAATGGATTATCCAATGTAAGCAATACAAAGAACATAAAGTGTAGGTTTTCTTTTAAAATAATTTACATAGGTTACATATTATTCTATGTTTAGCTGTCTGGCAATGATGATAGCCCGACCGTACTGTTCACATACAAATACAAAATATCTAGTTATATTGTATTATTTTTGCTATAGCTCCGAGAAAATATTTCAATTATTTCATCCACTTCCTTCACAAACTCTTACAGAATATTACCTACACAAGCATTATATAAATACAAAGTGTTTTACATAATACTAGTGCGTTGCCATGGTTAAAGTTGAATTTAATCTCAACTATACCAGCAAATTTTGTTAAAAATGCAAAGCAGTTATTTTCAGCTTGATAAAAAGTTATAAATAAGTAAGAAAAGACGGATTTTATATTATATTGAAATAGCTAATAAATTTTGATATTGGACTACGATTACTTAAAATTAATAATTTAAAAGCTTTAAATTTTTTTTTAGACTTAAAAGTTTACAAAAATACTGAGTCTTTAAAAAATAGTGTTCATTTAAAATAATAATAGCTCTATTACTTTTAGTTTAATCTCAAAACAAAATGTATTACTTTATGCAGGGTCATTCGGGATTTAATAGTCTAATTGTACAGTTTGGGAACATAAAACGTGCATGTGTGATAGAGCACCTCCACACACTTACACAATCTGGCCAAACATATTTAACAAAACATTTTGGAAACCGAGAAATATGAAAGACAGTGTACTGTGTTGGTCTCTGGGATCTCCTGAATTAAGCCTATGTAATGGATTTCTGGTTCTTGGTCCATCTAAAAAACAGAGATGGCCTACATCGCTTAAAACCAACAACCATTCAAGAACTGAAGGCATACTTTATTCAAGAATAAGTAACAATCAGTCTCGATAACTTGGTTAATGCCGTGCAAAGCTTGATATTTGTCCCGGAGCAGAATGGCGGGCTTATTGAACACTTAAGTTACATGTCAAATAGGACAGCCTATTGTCAATTAGTATATGTAGAGCATACGAGTAAAATAATTTGCAGTAAATTAATATAGTCACGTACTTTCCGAAGAACCGATTTATTCTTTGAAATTCACTTAAATAATTTGGTTGTATTAAATTTAAGTAAACAATTTTATTTCAAATAGTATATTTTAGATTGTGATAGTATAATGCAAAATAATAAAAATAGACAGAATAGCACATTTTTAAAGACGAATGGAGTCATAAAAAGGGTAGTAGTTAAAGCAGGCAACAGAAATTGCAGGGGATAACGACAACGAAATATTTCTGTATCTGTTGAGAATATTATTTAGCAAAAAATATTTTAACTTTTTTAACAATTTTGTTATATTTTTTAAGTATATTTATAGTATTTTCATATTTTAATATTGTTTTACTAATTTGTATTGTGTTTAAAATATAATTTCCGTATGTTTGTGCGAGTTTAAGCTGCCATAGAAGATTGAAACTTTTTGCATTAACTTTAAAGTTATACAAATACATCTAATTTATTAATATTTTGACTGTGTAATATAAGCAGCAAAAATAATGATACAAATTATTATATAGTTACTTTTTGCTATAAATTGGGATTAATCTTTTCTTGCTTAGGAGGTATAATAAAAATAACCAGATTATTATCAACTTTGAGAGCTGTTTCATCTACAATATAGATTGATGAAACTTTTACGAATTAAATTCGAGAATGCCGATTCAACATCCATGCAGAAATATTTTAATACAAAATGCATGGATATGAACGAAAATAAGGAAAACCAAAGTTCTGTCTAATCTCCTCAAAGTATTTCGACTGGTTAAATAATTGTTTCCTTGTGGTGTATATGCTAATGAAATAAAGGAGAACAAATCAGAGCCGTCAAAAAAAATTACATTTAAATAGTAAAACTTTAAAAATACTAAACTTATTTTTATGGCTTACAAAATCATGAAATAATTATGGAAAATCTATCTTCAGGATTTTGGAGCAAAATGTCATACAGAACGTTATCTTCTTATCAAAAGTGTTGCCCATCTTTTAATGACTTGAATTTTTTAGGTGGACGAAACATAAAAACATAATTATATGGTAAAACCTACTAAAAGTCTAATTTAATTGTTTTCGTAACCTTACCGCATTTTGACGCTTTATTCTTTATTGTTATTTGTAATAAAAAATACTTACTACATATGTACTATAAACAAAATAATGAATACAAGAGTTATTGAAGTATCTACTTCAATAGATTAGCCTAAACAAAAAATTATGGAACTATGTTTATTTTAATTACTAATAATACAATATTTATTTCATTTTATTTAATCCACTCTATTTATTTCATCCTTATGGATTAAATATTAAAATTATTGACTTAAGTCACAATAAAGTATTAAATTCTTTGAAATATCTTCACTGTATGAAATGACCTGATTTAAAAAAGTACTAGGTTGATATCTCAATTATTATCCTTTCACATACAGACACAAAATAACAATATCTGAAATTTAAGAAAAAAACTATTTTGTCTCTTGCAATATATTTGTTACATTAATGATTTTCTGCATACATTAACAATGAAACAATTTTGTTACTGAAAATTACTTGTAGTCAAATAATGATTTCAATAATTTTTGTTTTACATGTTAACATGTCTTCTTATCGTTGGGAATTTAAAAAATAAAACCCTGTTCTAAAAATCACAGGAGTTTTCCTGTAAAACTGTTTCTAGCTGTGGGATTCGGTTATTTATGATGTTTCGTCAAATACCACCCAACTTTATTTGAAATAGCAATATGAACTAATAATTAACAGGTTTGTCTTTTGTAGCTGAGCCTTGAAACTTAATACACATTTCCCACATAAACATTATATGCATGCTCTGGGTACGTGTTACTACTAGCAAGTCTTCTTTAAATGCTCTTAAAAGGTTTCACAAATTCAAATAAAATAAAAACATTTTATTTTTTCACCCTCTATAGCTCCGTCGAACTAGAATATTCTAATGATGTCAACATTTGTCCTATGATAAACAATAAAATTATATATTAAACAAAATTTTGAATAAAACAGTTCATTCATGCGAAAAAACAAAAGTATATTCGCAATTACTGAGGTGTCGTTGTCTGATTGTTACATATTTTAAAATTGTTTGTTGATGCTTTCAGTAAATATTTACACAAAAACATATATATGTGCCGTAATTTTCCAAAACGTAATATAGTATTGTATGACTTGTTCATACATTTCATTTAAAAACATTCTCCTAAAATATTTAAAATGACAAGTTTAGGACAATAAATACTAATACTTTTGAATTTGACCAGGTTTAACGTTTATATCTGAACCTCATAACGGTTGACATTTTCTTCGAATTGTGTTACCATCATTACACAGATAGAGTATGTAAAGGCAATATATTTATTGAGTAGGCTAGTACTAACTAGTAGTTGTCACTGAGGCGTACTGCCGACAAAGAATATTTATTACATTTGTAAACATCATATATTTATAAACATATTAATTACGTCTTATTATTATTAATAACATGGTTGGAAATAAAATGTGCAATACATTTGATATTAATAATACTAGTTACTTTCTCCACCCTATACGTAGTATATGGAGAAAGTATTGTTTTCGTAAAAATGTTCGAATTTGAATTTTCAGTTGAATTATCTGTTTTGGTGCTCCCAGAACCCCAAAAAATTGTTTAGTGCAATTATCTGTGTTGGTGCTCCCTGAAACCAAAAATATTTTTAGTGGAATTTTTTGTTTTGGTGCTCCCTGAACCCAAAAAAGTGTTTTTAACGTGGTGTCTGTCTGTCAGTGTGTCAGTATGTATACACGACCAGAGGGGACACTATTGGTCCGATTTTCATGAAATTTGGTATGTAGGTACTAAACCCTAATATCTCCAGACGTTTTTTTCATTTTTTGGAATTTTTAATTTTTAAGGGTAATTTACCCCAAAAAACCAATAAAAAACGACAAAAATGCAAATTTCTCAAAAACGGCTCTAACGATTTTGATCAAATTTTCAGTATTTATAGTGCTTAAGATGCCAAACAAAATGACACCACCCGCTTTTATCAAAACTTCGGCGTTTCATAATTATGGGGAAATGTTAAAAAATAAACAAGTTTATGTTGTCAATCTAGCATCACGGCGACGGCCGCACGGGGTAGCACAACGGTAGCGAGGACGGCCAGTAATTCAAAGGTCGCGCGATCGAATCCCGCCTGGGACAATAACTTTTTTATACGATTGATGTAGGTAGAATATTATTTTTTGTTTTGTTCTAAAAAGTAGTAAATAAAATGATTAAAAACAATATTATTTTGACTACAGTAAGTTGGGAGAAAGTTTGTGTCAGTTAACTGATACCGTTTTTTTTTTATTTGCATTCGTTCTCTCCAGTAAAAAATAAAACTAGTAGACTATATTACACAGATTAAGAACTAATTTTTATCACAACAGAACAAATCTACCAGATCATTAATGCCAACTTCTACGATTCTATTACATATCACCCTAAGCAATAACACAGTCATCTAAATCACCAATATGTTTATTTACCTTAATAAAAATACAATAAAGTCTCGGTACATGTTTCTTCCAGCTGTCATTTAAAAACTTTTAAATGTTCAAAGATACTGTGACGATTTATAAATGAATAACAACAGCTGAAATGATTAATATATTAGGTTCGGTTAGTTCTGCTTTGTTTATTATATTTTTAAAATAAAATATATTGTAAAATCATTCAATTTTATAGTTTACTAGACCAGTATTAAACTAATTAAATGTTATTGTAATCAAGAATACAGTTTTGTGTAATTTAATTTTAAAGAATATTTATTTATTTCTAAAGCTTCTTTGTTCTGCTAAAATATATACCCGTTATAATCCTTAAAGTTTCAATTTTAGAGCAGTTGCTTACATAAAAAATAAATCAAATTTGTTCTACTAAAACTTAAACAAACTATTGTCTATTAATGGCGATATTGGAAGTACATGTTCGTATTTGTTCTATTGCATTGCCTTTAATAAAGAATTAAATTAGTATGTACTCAATCTGCTCTCGATATTAAACTGTCTTCTAGTTCCGCAGGATAAATCATACCAGGACCTTGATGCCAAAATCCTGTACGCAACCCTAAACTATCCAACGCACCTAACATGTGATTAGTATTAATCACTCAAAACACTATTTTAAAATCGAGCTCTTTTTGATGAAGTTACAAAGATTGCTATGGAACCAAACTGATTGGTGCTAAACAAAAATTATAAAGTAAACTTTACGTGGTTCATTCGTCAATAATAAAATTAATATTTTAAAGGTGTGATATTTTGAACGTGTGAACCCTCTTAAAATGGATTATGTTAGTAATTAAAAGTGTAAAATAACGTCTTTGATTTTTGAAGTGGAGTTCAAGTTCTTCAGTTTTCTAAATTTCAAAGTTGCATCGTAATTAGAAACTCAAAATACTTTGTGTCAGTATGTGATAATGTTTAGTTATAAATAATCCGTATTGTTAGACTTTAGTAAGCATGTAATCATGTTTTTAAATAATGTCGAATTAAAATTGTTATTATACTTTTAGAAAGTAATTTATTTTATTAGATCTGTTTAAATTGGTGTTTTCAGACATTTTCATCCTAAAGTATACACCTAGGTGTATTAAATTGTCAGATTATGTTTTCAGTAGGAATTCAATATATACTGCCAAAGCGGGTCAGAGAATGACCATATCTAAATAAGATCGGAGATAGCCCAGTTGGGAAGGTGGCCTTGCAACAGACGGGCTATTTACAGTAACAATGTGGGAAAGTTCTACAAAGATAAAATTGTATTTGTTTAGAATATACCATCTGAACAAACGAAACAAAGCTAAAGACTTTGCGTGAAAACACAATAACGTACACATTACTTGTTTCATGCCCACCTAGGCACCTACATCTTGTACATACAATATCAAATCACACCACTGTCATGACAGGTAACTCTCACACGTTTACTGAATCTCATTACTTGTACTTCTTTTGTCGTGACGGCGCGCGGCGGCTTGAGTCTGGGATAATTGCTATTGGCATGACAAGACCTGACATCTTTGTTGTAATGAGCAAATCGTAGGTTAAGTTTCGTTTTTGAAAGAATTTTACCATCTTATTTTAACAGGACTAATATTTGTCGTACATATTGATTTGCATTACAGCTGAATAGTATTAGAACCTAGACTCAGTAAAAGTAAAATTCTTTGCAATATCCTTACTTTCATAAATAACAACTTATAATAAAAATAACTATTCTAGTTATACTCAATACTGTTTCGGAGGGGAAGAGGGCTAAAGGCTTTAGCCCAGCTTGCTAGAGTTGGAACCTCGTAGGTT
>JAGFPH010000020.1:1787094-1797378 GCA_018207615.1 Philaenus spumarius
CCCCCCCCCCAAACCCCCTAAAATTTCGAAATTTTTTAAAACCTTTCTTGGTTAGCACCTATGGCCCTAGAAGAAGCTACATAAAAAATTTCGTTCCAATCCGTTTGGTAGTTTTGGAGAAATCGTGATTTAGTAACTTTGACCCCCCCCCTCCCCCTCAGACCCTTGCTATGATTTCGAATTTTTTTAAACCCTTTCTTAGTGAGCACCTATGGCCCTAGAGGAAGCTACATACCAAATTTCGTTCCTATCCATACAGTAGTTTTTGAGATTTCGTGATGAGTCAGTGAGTGGTATTTGGCTTTTATATATATATATATAGATTATAAAAGGACTCAGCTTAATTAAACTCAATTTCTATTGTTATTAAGCGTTGAGTGAATTGTCATACATTGCCTGGAATTGATCTAAGAAGGGATTACAGAAGACACCAGCGTTCAGGTATAGGCTACATTTTATTTCTGACGTTGCTAAATATGTGTAAGAAGATACATATATATAATATTGATGGCAATGAACTTTCAGTAAATTGATACAGACATCTTGCAGTAGGTTTAGGTAATGTGTTTTGTATAATCAATAAATCCGTCAATTTCTTCATAGTTTACTTTATGTGCTAGTATATAGATGGGTGTGTTATATCTTGAAAAATTCTGGTTGGTGTTTCTTATTGTGTCTTGTCTATACACCATTGTGCGTTACCTACGCCAGATTTCAAGTTCAACTGGTCTACAAACTTCATGCTTTGGAAAAGGTCAATGTAAGAAGTGCAATCGGAATACTCGCTACAAAACAAATTAAATTGATATTCTCCAAACGCATCGTACCACCGCGCCACTGCCCACTATATCACAAATCCGACTTTTGTGAAGTTCCATTTGGAATGAAATGGATTGAGACGGTTAAGGCTATAATTTGCGGCCAGTGTCGAACCTTCCCAATACAAGTTATGTTGTATAAATAAACATCATCAGACCTATGTCTGGTTGCAGTTCTTGTTATGCAGATTTCTCGTTACGTGGGTTGGTCGGATTTAAGTAATCTCACTCTACCTCCGGGCTTATGTGGGTGTACTACTTACGAGCTTAAATAGCAGTAATTATTTCAGGAATCAATAATTTCATTTTAAGTTGAGGTAATTTTTTCTGGCGGATACGCTTCAATTACTTTAATTGGATTATAATCTTTTGGTGTATAACTGTTGAGAAACGTTTTATTATATTTTCTAAATGATTTCTGAGCTATTTAGCAAAAAAGAGTCCACCAAACATTTTGGCTAGCACAGAATAGAAGTTAAATGGGACTTTCAATGTAGTGGCATGAAACTTCAATATACAGCTTGGTGAGTTAACTTTTGATGTGTTACTTTACATAGGCGTTAATTTGTATGGTCCGGCAGCGACTTGGATATGTATTTTCTTGTTCTCTGTATCAACTCTAAATACGGTAGAAATTGGAAATTTTGCATATCTATTGAAACCATAATTTATGTCAAACAAGTACGGCTTATGCAAAAGATCTCCCTTAGTATATTATGATAGTTAAAAAGAGTCACTACTGTACCAAAACCACAAATATTTTTAAATACTAAATATTGTTTTCCTAACAACAATAAATTTGAAATTTTAACGTAGTCCGAAAAATAAATATCCTTATGATAAGAAAAACAAATATTTAGTTTTAGCTCTTAGTTTATCTTCTGAAAGACCTTCTCTCGCCATTGTTGGATATTATCTCAAGAAAATACATCGTTGTCAAGTGCCAGCCGAGTTCGTGACCTTTTTCCCAGATTATTTAGATTGTGTAGTATATTTTTCTCCGCTTTGTGTTTGCCTGCGGACATATTTGTCGTCTGAAATGGCGAGTGTTGAAGATGTTAGATTACAAAACAAAGCTACAAGTAATTGGATACCTTATCCAAATACCTCTTATCTTGCGGCTCGAGTATTGAATTACTTGTACGAGGCGAACCACTTATCCGAACTAATAAACCACGTCAAATACGTTTAAAACAAAACTCTGAATTATTTGTCAAATCATCTTTATGTTCTTAATAATCATATTGAATACCTTTAAAAATGTTTAGTAAATTTAAATATTTAATAATGGCCCAGAAATATTGTAGGCCTGTACATCAAGGATTTGCTCCAAACAAGTCAAATTTTGAAACTTATATTTTCCGAATTTAGTTTTTTCTTAAAATGTATTGCCTCATTTATATATTTTTTTTTTAAAGAACTGGAGAATATATTTTGTATTTTTAATTTGGCCTTTTTACTAATCTATACAGTATATATGAATGTAAGTTCAATTCGTTAATTATTTGTGTGCTGGTAGTGGTGAATTTTACAAAATAATGAAAACATTTACCTGACGTAAAAAATTGCAACACAACATGTGTTTAACCTTTGAGCGCTCGCGTCTTTTTTACTCACACACGCGCTCGCGTGACGGCACTTTCCCCGCAATCACAAACTCTTTTGTTATGAATTTATAACTGCCATTTCTTCATAAATCATTGCTACTATTTATTATATTTATTAATAACACCTCATACATTTTACGCAAACTTTTAAAAAGACATATGTTTTGAATTCTTTTTATTGGCCTATACAGACATTTAACTTCCTCCATGCTAGGAATTCCAAGGTTTAGATTTTTTTAAATTTACTTCTGATGCGTATCTGATACTCAAAAAAGTAATAGCCTACATGCTTGTCTAATTTTGTAGACTCACTAACACTAAATGTTAGTACCTTTCTACGATTCAAATTTTGAGTTGTGCATTTAATTTAATGTTTGCTTCGCAAAGGCCTACTGATATGTAAAGCTAATGCTTATTAACTTGTGTCATGCTGTTTTTTGTAATCATTAATGTAAGTTAGTTATCGAGATTTGTGTAAGTATGTTCATACCGTAAATTAAATAAAAAGTACATACAGTATTTCTGTAGAGTGCGGAGATATTTCTGGGTTTAAAAAAAATAAAAATGTTCTTATTTCCAGTAATTATGGCCAAAATCGGTTCTTTTACCATCCATAAGCTTTAATTTTTATTTAAAATACAAACAAAAGTATAAAAAATTACTAATGACATTTTTAATAAAAATTTACTGTTCTAATGTTTTTCTGTTTTAAAATGATTAAATATTTATCATTCTCAAATGAATTTGGAGGAGGCTTTTCAATTTAGGTCTTCACATCGATTAGTAAAATTTTAACTTAATCGGCTAAGCCGTTCCAGTCTAAAGTCTAAACTAATTAGTTTAAAAAAAACTAATGTTGTAAAGCTGGTAAAAGAAGCATTTCCTGACATAGGATGCGTACTAAATTTATAGTAAAGGTGTGTCTCTTGAGCTCCGGACTAGGATATCTAGTTCTTGTAGTAAGAGCATAAATAAATTTAAATTTATTTAGAAGCACAAACTAAATTTAAAAAATACTTTCACTGAGAATAATAAAACAAAACTAAGAGCACTTTTTGACTTTTCCCCTTTGACCATGGCCATGAAGGGGAAAAGTTGAATCGATGCCGATTGTGTCTTATCACTTTTTATTTGAAATAATGATTTGTACGTATGTACACATTTCAGCTCCATAGGAGTTTTTTGTATGTTTTGACTGTAACTAAGAATACAAACGCAGAACATAATTCTAACAAAAACACATAATTCGTCAATCGCATTTCAATGGCAAAGGTGTCATCCTCAGTGAAATTTGAACTACAACTAAATTATAACTATGATCATTATTAGTCTCAAATGTCACTGAGGTTGATTTTGTCGTTGAAACGGTTTTAACGAATAAACATATTTTTGTGAGAATCGTTTTCTGTTTTTTATTTTAATTAATATTTTTTTCTCACGTGCCAAGCTCGATTATATTTATATTTTAACTCACCTACTGTATTGGTTTTTTTTCAATCATGACTAGAATACAATTTTGTAAAAATAAATATATATTTATATATTTTATATTATACCACAATATATATACCATGGATACAGGACAAATATTAACAAAACAATGTAACATTTTCATTAGATTTATGAACATCATGAAAGTTAGTCGCATTCTTTTCTTTCCTGCTCGCTCTCTCCACGGGGAATAAAATGTTCTATTCTGAAAACGAGAACAGATGTAGATCTGAGTTCGAGTTCACAATCTGTATATGCGGAGGGGACTGGATGGGGGTTTAAGGATTGTCCTTTGGATCTGCGGAGATCGAAGAGACAGCCTTAGTTCTGAATATGCCTGACTTAATGGTGTCCAGAAATTATAAAAAGCCTTCAACTATAGTCTTAATGGAATTCTGTAAAACTTAAACAGAACACATTGATATCAGCCAAGATCTATTTAAAATTACAGCTTGTTTAGTTTCTTTAAGTTTTGCTAACTGGGTTCTTAAATTATTTTTTTTGACTTACATTTGAGCGTCAATTTATTATTTCTATCTCTAATACTTGTTTAACCATTTCAATAACAAAAAGTTACACAACACTAAAATATATTAAATATTCATTTTAAATTCACTTAAAGAAACATACATTTTCGTAAAATAAAAAAGCATTAATTTTCAGCAACCGTTTTGGTATTTTTAGAAAAATATTTTCTTGTTTGTTTTTAAAACATTTTAAACTAGTAGTCCTGTTAACAGAATAACTCGCTAAAATATCTAAAATCTGCTTTTTATTGAATAAAAAGGTTTTTAACCAATGAAACGGTTCTCAAAACATATGGTATATTTATTTAATTTTAAAGAGATCAAACTAGGATAGACTAAGGTATAATTTCATCTTGTCAACCCAATAATGTATAAAATCTGTCAAATCAATTCACTAATTATTTTTCGTCCGTTGTTCGTTACAATCACAACGCAATTTTTCTGAATATGAATGTCTTTTCATAAACATCTTTAAAAAGGTCCATAGTCCTCTTACAATATCAACATCAATCATTGCAAATCTCAATGTCAAAAAACTACAAGATTCGTTGACTCGACTAGAGATAGGAATAAAAATGCTCAAATAATCACATAATCTATTATACAATTAATAATTTTTTTTCATATATTTATGATTTTGTTTCCCTTAAACATCCTTGCAACTGCGTCAAAAAAGGATTCAAGAAATAAAATGATTCCACTCATCGTTTTAAATGCCTTAAAGGTAGATTCATGTAAAATTTTAATAAAACCGAACAACGCATTTTTTTACTGTGGAGGCTAAGGCGGAAACAAATTCCACTAATACACGCAGGGGAAAGTGAGTAGAATATATTCAGCGCCCTCATGAGCAGACAAATGTCAAAATATAGGGTTTAAACCGTAAAACATATAAAATACATTTTGGAAAATCGGTCAACTCATTAGAACCCCTATTAGTTGAAACACATTATTATTAACTTACAATAATCTATCGACTTTTTTGCTATCTTTTTCTCTTTTATAATGAACTAGCGGAATACCCGCGCTTCGCTACAGGAAATTTGTTGTTTCCACCACTATGTTAAAAAATTATTGTAATATTTTTCTCCTATTTTCTTTCATCTATTATTTTACGAAGTGAATTATTACATTAGTTTGGTATTTTCAATTAGTTTGGTATTTATTGTTCACTGGATGCCCGTCAGTCGTCTTCGTCACTGTATGTGGGCTAAATAAATTTAATAAATAAAAAAATAAAATTCAGAGTACAGAGTGTCTATTTTTCAACCGCTAAATTTACAGACTGGTAAATCACCGTCTTAGCTGGATGTTGCAGATCACCCAGATACGTCCATCTGCAACATCCAGATTCATAGATCGGGATAGTTTTGATCAGATTACGTATAAAATATTTTCTTAAAATTAATAAGGGCCAAATTTCAGCAATTTAGCTTTAAGGAAAGAATACCAATTAATATTTATTGTTTTTAGGTTGTAATCACATTTTCACCCATTAGCAA
Source organism: Philaenus spumarius (assembly GCA_018207615.1). Taxonomy (NCBI): domain Eukaryota; kingdom Metazoa; phylum Arthropoda; class Insecta; order Hemiptera; family Aphrophoridae; genus Philaenus; species Philaenus spumarius. The sequence continues at coordinate 1,793,040 of JAGFPH010000020.1, forward strand.
TACGTAACAAAATGTAAAACTGGATTATTTTTTATATGTATCTTGTAAGAAATAAATGTACAGAATTTCAGCTCTCTAGATTTAATGAAAGTATATTAATTATTGTTTATTGTTTTAGGTGTTGTTACTACATTTCCACCCCTTAGCAGAACGTGACAAAATGTAAAATTGGGTTATTTTTATATGTATCTTGTAAGAAATAAATGTACAAAATATCAGCTCTCTAGCTTTAAGGAAAGTATAAAAATGTATATTTATTGGTTGTTATTACATTTTCGCCCCTTAGCAGCACGTAACAACTTATAAAACTAGTTTCCTTTTTATATTAGTTTTTCAAGAAATAAATGCACAAAATTTTAACTTTATAGCTTTAAGGAAAGTAGAGTATAACAAACAATATTTATTGTTTTATGGGTTTTTCAACCCTTAAAGGGCAAATATTTTTAAATTCTTTCTCAGTGCACCTCTATCGCCTGTGAGAAATGCGTGTACCAAATTTCACGGTATTCAACTAATATTAATAGATTTATGGGGTTGTTACTAAATTTTCACCCCTTAGCAGAACGTGACAAAATGTAAAACTGCTTTATTTTTATACGTGTAAGAAATAAATGTACAAAATATAAGCCCTATAGCTTTAAGGAAAGTATAAAATGTTATTTTTTGTTTTAGGGGTTGTTTTAAACCTTTAAAGGTCAATATTTTAAAATCCTTTATTTGTGTGCCTCTAGCGCATATGAGCAAAATGTGTACCGAATTTCACGTTCCTTGGCAGTATTCAATTAATATTTTTAGTTTTATTAGTTGTTACTACATTTCCACCCCTTAACAGATCATAACAAAATATAAAACTGGTATATTTTTTCTTTGTATCTTGTAAGAAATACATTTACAAATTATCAGCTTTCTAGATATAAGGAAATTATAATAATTAATATTTATTGTTTTAGGAGTTGTTACTACATTTCCATCCCTTAATAGAACGTGACAAAGTGTAAAATTAGTTTATTTTTCTATTTATTATTTTTCTATTTATTTTTTTTTTATTTTTTTTTTAGAAATAAATTTACAAAATATCAGCTCTGTAGCTTTAAGGAAAGTATAAAGTGTACATTTATTCTTTTTAAGGGTTCTTATTATATTTTCACCCCTAGCAGCACGTAACGAAATGTAAAACTGCTTTACTTTTTATATGTATCTTGTAAGAAATAAATGTACAAAATTTCAGTTTTCTAGCTTTAAGAAAAATATAAGAAACAATAGTTATTGTTTTAGGTGTTGGTTCAACCCTTAAAGGCCAAATATTTTAAAATCATTTATTAGAACGCCTCTAGCGCCTATGAGCAATATGTGTACCAAATTTCAAGTTCCTAGGCTATATGGTTTTTAAAATTATCTATATAACAAACAATATTTATAATTTTAGGGGTTGGTTGATCCCTTAAAGGCCAAATATTTTAAAATCCTTTATTAGTGCTTCTCTAGCGCCTATGAGAAACATGTGTACCAAATTTCATGTTCCTAGCCAGTATAGGCTACATATTGAGATATATAACAAACAATAATTATTGTTTTAGGGTTGTTTCAACCCTTAAAGGCCAAATATTTTTAAAAAAATCCTTTCTTAGTGCGCCTCTTTGGTATATGAGCAATATGTCTACCAAATTTCACGTTCCTAGGTGGTACGGTTTTTGAGATACTGCATGTGATCAGACAGTGAGTGAGTGAGTGGGTTTTATATTACTGTACATAGATTACAAAAAAATAAAACCGTAGCCCTAGACACCAATTATTAATAACTGATATTTTTATTCAACTAACAATGATATTACGTAATTTCAATAATTTTCAACGCAGAAAACCAAAACATTAGCTTTTAACAAGTTATAAACTTTATCAAGTTTCTTAGAACATCATTACCTAATTTTACGTATTTATAAAAAACCATTTTACCCCCTACAAAACCATTGTGACTGGTTAAAGAATATACACACAATGGCAAGTAAGATATTTTTAATGAAAAAATAACACAAATTTAGGTACTTGATCACTTTTATTATATAAAGTTAAACGAAATATACAAGTATGTTTAAAACATAAGTAATAATTTGATTTTAGCGATATTTACAGGAAGGATAAAAAGTATAAGTATATTGTAATTATTTCAAGTAGTCGAAATAAACTGACATTATCGTATAGTCATCTACATTGATATGCTGGGGCTCGTAATCCGTCATCGGGGTCGCCAAACTCGTCTCCCTCAATTTCAAGGTCATCTTATTCCAGTTCCCGGAGGATTTCAAGGATGTCATCCGGTCTGTTGTACCTCGCCCTATCACAATAAAATTAGGTGTATGTAGTAAATATACACTTCAGTGAAAACGGACTAATAAATTGTTAGTAATTGGTAGTAAATAATCCTAAATAAGCGTAGTAAATATGTATCGGTATTATTTATATTCTTGATTTGTGATAAAGAGTTTAGAATAAAACATGAATAAATTATTCAAAAGTAAAATAACATTATACAATAAATAAAACAGCAAAAATAAATACTTACATAGTTCTAGAGGCAGTTGAAACACCGTTGATCGCGTCGCTTGGGTTTCCCCACCTTTCATGTGATATCAACGTTGTCAACTTTGCAACTGAACAGTGACTGGAGACCAAACATCTGGTGATGGCTCCGAGCTCATTTTGGTTAGTTGAGAGATAACTAGAGAATACATGTGGGTCCCAGCTCAAAATTCCTGCGCATAGCGACGCAGCTCCGTTATTTTTTGTAAAAACGCGGTATTAATACCGCGCAAGCGAGAGCTCGAAGGTTAAGTTGAAGGTCATTTGTATGATAAATACGTCCAAAATTCATTGGAGTGTTCATTGTTTGACATTCGGGAGGCATAAGGCCACAACGAATTGAAAACACTCACTATCAGGCTTGATATGATTTGTTTTGATATAATAGTTTTAAAAGTTATATTTTTAGGACAGGTTAATGTTTTCAAGAAAACTTTATTTTTGGGATGGTGGAAAATAAAAAGTAACGATAGTATGCATATAGCTCACATTAGTATAGTAATGAATAATGGTGAATGTATAATTGCATTGACAATTTGTAATTGAATAAAACCTCTCATAGACAAGCAATTTGTTAGTTGTGCTTCCTCCCATCACAAAAATCAACCATAAAATGGGCCGAAATCAAAATGTTAAAATAATATAAGGGTGATTTTTTAAGTGGGCCATCATTGTTATCTCAGAAACTGTAAAAGTTACAACAAACTTTAAATGGGGGACCTTCCGTCCTTTTTTTCTTGCATTAAAAATACAATATTAAATTTTCCAAAAACTCCGCCATTTTTCCAATATGGCGGTCAACCTAAATTTTGTTCAAACGGAAACCCCTATTTTTATGTTGAATTTCGATTGGGGACACAAATTTAAGACATTTTTATTCTTTTGTATTTTTCCCTAAACCTAACCGTTTATGAGATACAGCCTCTTAAACATTTTCTATTTTATGCGATTTTTTTAATTGGGCCACCATTCGGACCTCAGAAAGTATTAATTTTACAGTAAACTCTAAATGTGGAACCTTTCCTTGTTTTTGAGAAATTAAAAAATATGTAGTTCAAATATTTCTAAAGGCCGTCATTTTCCAATATGGCAGTCAACTTTGAAATTTCTTATGGGAACCCTTATTTTTTTTATATATATATATATAAAACTAGCTGGAAGCCGATCTACGATCTGGTTATGATCCCATCAGCTAAACTCTAGCTTTGTTTTATATCCCCGATAAAGCAAATTATAAAATTATCTTTAAAGATTATTTTATTAAAATATTTTAATAAATATGTTTAATTGATATGTTTTTATCGATTGACTATTTCAAAAAAAAAAAAAAAAAATTAAATTTGTTTTTATATTTTATTTTGAAGTATATATCAGGTATGTAAGTGATAAACATACTCAATGTACAGTATTAAACATCATGGAAACTGCAAAGTATGTTAGGTTTGTGTTTAAATGTTGTAAATGTATTTAAACATTGTTGTTTGTTTATATTTTAACGTACCCTAAATAAGTGTAAATACCATATAGGATTTTTTAAGGTTAGTCCTATAACATTTCACAACTTAATTAATAAAGGGTAAGTTTTAGAAGCTGTTGTTGTTTAACGTCTGTGTTATATGATATTTATTAGTTGCTGTGGTAACTACTGATACACATTAGGCCTACCACACAACTTTAAAGGAAACATCTGATTATGGTACTGGCATTGAAAACATTTATGCATCAGCTGTGCTGTGTATTTTAAATGGACAAATTATGCATC
>JAGFPH010000020.1:1797388-1813722 GCA_018207615.1 Philaenus spumarius
TTATGCATCAGCTGTGCTGTGTATTTTAAATGGACAAATTATGCATCAGCTGTGCTGTGTATTTTAAATGGACAAATTTTACTTTTAAATTTGAGAAAAAGATGTAGAAAACGAGTTTTCCGGTAATTTTCAATAAGTCCAACTGACTTTTTGGGTAACAAATAACTTATGTACCAAATTACAAGGGAATCCTTAAAGCCGTTTTCGAAATTAAATTCTGCAAAAACATACAATTATTGCTCATTTAAGAATATAATAAGATGAAGTATTTGTGAAATTGCAACAGCTTTTTAACTTTCCATTGTACAAAATATTGCACTTTGAGTTAAATTTTATTGATTGCAAATAAATGGTAAAACATGCCTCTAATAATTGTTGAAATAAGAGTTTCTGAAACTTTCAGCGCTCCTAGGCGGTTAAACGGTTAAGTTTATAAAAAAAAACACCAAGAATAAAAACGTCTTAAAATTGCATGTAAAATCCAAATCCATCATAACAAATAGAGGTTTCCATAAGAAATTTCAAAGTTGACCTCCATATTGGAAAATGGCAGCCATTTAGAAATATTTTAACTACATAAGTAATTCCAAACATAGTCGGGGTCGTGACTCGCACGCAAAGGATTCTGTACTGTCAGCTATCTCGAAAGTTTTATAAAAATGATAGACTATTAAAACAACAATCCATTAATAATTTAATAAGTACTAAATAATATACGGCCTAACCAACAAACCAATAAAAATAACCAGTAACGGCTCAGGCACACTGTATTGGCGTACACTACGAATGAATCGAAAGCATTTATTTCCTCATTTTTTCATAAAAGTTTTGATCTATGTACTATAGTTTTGAAGTGTAAACTTATATAGGCTCACCTCGTTTAAAAATTTCGGGCGGTGAATCGGATTTTACACATGTGTATTTAGCAGAGAATATATAGTTTACTTGGTAATACCTCTGACTGGACATTATGCTTCCACATTTCGTAAGTTGTGTTAAAATCGATTAGTTGGTAATACCTCTGAAAAGGACATTGTGCTTCCTACTTTCATAAATTCTGTTTTATTCAATATTTTCTATACTTTTGGAGTGTAAATTAGAATATCAAAACATTGCCATAGAAGTTTACACTTCTACCGTGTGGTCTGGATTATTTCTTTATCTGAGTACAGCAACTCTATAATAATAATTATTATTTTAAATCCTTAGAAGCAAAAATGTCGAAGATTTAAGGCAAAATGCATTTTCAGGAATAATTTGATAACATCACAAAATTGATAAAACAAATTGTTTCGATATCTTAAAATCCTATGAAACGATTCCTCTTTAGTAAGAAGATAGAATAATATTTTGTTTGCCTAACTTTTCCCCAAACTTCACGATAAATTATTTGTTGTGTTCTGGTGTGTACAATATACGCGGGTTGCTGATAACTTTGTCAAATTTCATTGATATAAGTTTGCCCGTTCCGGATACAAACTAGTGATTTTATAACAGTTCCATTTTGCAATAATTAGGTTCAGGAGCTCTCAAAATGGATTAATTAAATTAATTATTAAACGACTGATTATTTGAACCTGGTTATAAACAGTAGGCATAGTTAAGAACAAATTTACAATGGCAGACGGACAATACTTAGTGATTCTATAAAGGTCCATGTTTTCCCTTTAAAAACTCTAAAACGTTAAAGTAACAGAACTTCTTTTACTCTTTCTACTAGCTAATGGCATGTTCCCATTTCTCAATTGTGTATACCATGAAATTGAAAGTATTTAATTCGTTCAAAGTAGGACAAATATTTTCACAATATTCGCAAATATCAACTTTAAATGCAAAATATCTTAAAAAATTAAATTAGGTTATGAGACTCTATTGTATTACACTGACAAATTGTAAACAGTCTTCCGTCTTTAAACACAATTATTTACTACTCTACGAAATGTAAAATATATATTTATCGGTGGATATACGTTATGTGTGTTTACCTACAATTGAATTTTAATCTTTTGTTTATTTTTTATTTTATAAATTTATTATCTTAAACCAAGAAATCATTGTCTTTCCACTCATTTTTTCAAAAAAAAGCGATCAAAAACGATCAAAAATTTTATATCTGTGATTTTAGGAAACCACTTTTTTCATACAACCCGAAAGAAACATTGCTGTGTGCTGTATAACCTAACCCTAGAAGGCTGTATTACCGGCTACAGCTATTTGTTTGAAACAATACTGTAGAAGGCCGTAGCACGAACAAACAAATGTAATTACTGGACGGAAGCAATCTAATCTGGCAATCAAGCTCTCGGCTTAAAATACTGAACTCAGTTTGGCCAAATTGGATTTCACAAGACTGTGCGTGGAGGAATTCCAAGAGTTCTCACGGGGCAAGCTTGTGTGCGCCTTACTGTTTAAAATCAACAAAGACGTTTAAAATTTATTATTATTAAAGCTTGAATTAAATTAGACTATCCGAAGATTGTTTAAATATTGAGGTGTTCATTGTAATTAACAATATAAAACTAAAGAATTTTCATTTATATTTTTCAGAAATTAATTGTTTATTTTCAAATTTGGCTATTGACGCTCGAAAACCCAATCACAAAGATTTTGAGTTTTTCTCGTTATCCTTTTCCAACGAATATAGTAGATCTAGTGTAAAGTAAATCATGTTTAGAGTATACCAGATAAATAAATTCAGTACACAAATTAAACACATTTTGAAAGTAAAATTGAAATAAAAAATTAGGTAGGGGCCTAATTAAACATTTAAACTTAAGAAACAATACATTTGTAAGGTAAAACTAACATAATAATCTACATAAATAAGTTGATTTCTTAAAACAGCTACCAGAATCAAATATTATGAAACATATAGTTCTCTTCTATGCTTACTCTGATTTGATTTCATTAGAACTGTAGGCCTATTAAAATTGTATACAATCGAGTTTTTAGTTCTTTTTTGCTTGTTTTCACTGCCTTGGTTTTTTTAATTTTATCAAACATTTTATGTCTTCGTTTTCATAATTTGGATGAATGAACGGTGATATTTTAAGATATAGTCAGTTAGTATTTATGTACTTTTACAAGCAATGCATTAATTTAAAAGATACTAATAAAATATTGAGTACATTTCTGTTAAACCCAAAATTATTCAAAAAGTTTTAATTAATTCGGTTAATCCATTCTAGTTTAATCGATGTCTATAGCCTAAGTATAGTGATGTTAACAAATTTTTTCAGTAGTCTAATGACTTTAATGGTAAATATTAAGAAACTAGTTTACCGATTTATTTCTCTTAAACAATAAATCACCTTCAATACAATATGTTTAATTTCAATTAGCAACAACATCATTATTTACATAATACTGTACGTTAATAAATAAATATTGCACATCAAAACTAGTATTTAGTAAATTGGACTACCATTACTGTAAAAGTCCTTTAATACAATCTGTCCAAACAACTGTGGTTGCTAATTTCTTTCCTTTGGACATAACTGATATGCAAGATAAATAATGTCCAAAATATTTAAATTAGGCTACTTTGAGGATTTTATCAATGTAACGAAAACATTTCACAACTGTCATAAATTGTGAAAGTTTTGGACAAAAGCAATCATAAACTAAGCCATAAAAAAATTCCATTCTTTGCACAACAGTAGGAGGTCCTGAGGTACTATTTAAGGATTTATGACAACTTGTTGAACTTTCACCTCAGCTTCTAAAATGTTAAAGAGAGATTAACTTCCATTGTGTTTTGACTAACATAGATTCGATCTGTAAATAAGAATTCCATAAATCTCCAATGGCTTATAAGTATCTGCCAGAATGTTATTCTTACTCACCGAAGCGTTTAGTATTAGTGGTTGTTTTCTACCAAAAACATCACTGAAAATCATTTGCACATCGTAATATTAATTACAAATAATCAAATATAGAAAATCAAATAAGTAACAGTTAAATGTCGATTTTTTAATTGTCTTTATCAAATAGTGACGGGCAGTTTCAGTAGTAAGCTAGTTTCCAGTTGTATTCAACAAATGCATAAAGTTGTTTAAATGTTTGAATGGTTAATATAATTTTAAAGTTTTGCAATTATGGATACAGCCTAAATAATACCAATCTGTTCCATCCTCTTTCAGCTATTGGGCTTACTTTAAGCATTGAAGAAACAACACTATAGTATTGTTTCTTCAATGCTTTAAGGTGATAAATGACATTCCACCGTCCCAGGGCCGGAACTCAGAGATTTGTCGAGGGGTTAAAGATCAGTTTGCCGCCCCCATCCCCTCCCTCTCTCATCCCTCCCCCCACTATTAAAATGTAATACCTCCGTAAGCTATTTTTAGATGCGGTAATTGAAATTATACACCATTTATGAAGAAGTTTTATTTATGAAAAACGCTTATTTATTACATTAATACACTTATACATGACTAATACAAATATCTCAATTGCAAATCCGCAGAAAATTACGTCTAAAATGTTATTTTAGCTTGGTCGGAAGTTGGAATGTTATGCACTGATAAAGTGTGGTGCTTGAAACTTTCAATTTCAAATTTAAATTCTATTTCAAGGCCACACTGTTTTCCCGCCCCCAACCCCGCTGCCGAGCGCTCAGGCTACTAATTCATACCAGTAGTAGGCAAAACACTCACTCCAGACCCTTGAGCTGGTGTCTTATAAGACTTAAGAATTAACTTGGTATACAGTATAATTTATTATACTGCCTGCATAATTTATAAACTTTAGTTTCAAATAAAATTAAACAATATTGATTGTGATATTATTATTTTGAAAACGTTTTTAATAACTAATTTTTTTTTAACTTTTCACATTTTCCCGCCCCCTGCTATCTGCCGCCCCGGGCACGTGCCCCTGTCCCTCCCTAGTTCCGGGCCTGCACAGTCCTAACATAAATAGTATAGCTACAACTTATTTTGTATACTATTATGGTGATGTTTTGTAGGTAAGATCTGCACTTAAAATTTCATTTGCACAGTTTTTAAATTAATTGGAAATAGTGGCGATGATCACTCAATATTCCAATGTATAATAGGAATCCAGGAGAAACAAAAATTCTTGGTTTGTTGTAGCACTACCTATTTGTTCTTATTGCAACTTTTTAACTGCTGGAATGGCACTGAACCCTCACGACCATATAGTACAAGCTACGTTTAAGTACGTTAGTCAATAACTTACAATAAATCATAAGATCTACATTAGATAACAGAACTACTAATCATAATCTAGTCAAAGCTGAGTAATTCATTGAATCACATCACTGAATTCAATTTAAATTTATGGTTACAAACATCTGTTCTGATTGACATATGATGTGACAATAATTTGGCACACAATTTAGTATAAAATACAAGGGAACAATGGCAATAAATTGCAAATGCATTGATTTTTATGCCTTGGTATATCGTTTCATATAATCCGTTCTAAGTTTGTTTTAATAAATAGGCACTACAGATGTGTAATACAATTGGAGAATGACATCATTGCTGTAAAACCCTTGCTTTTATAGCTTCAGATTCAACTGCATTGAGTGCTTTAAAATATTATTCTACAACTAACTCTTTGTAAAATAATATTCTACAACTAAGTATTTGACAATTGCAAGAAACTAGACTCAAATCTGCACAAATGTATTGGAGATTCCAACTGTAGGAAACTGTAACACACTGCTTCTGTCACTAACAACAATAAATCAAATTACAGTAAATACAAATGATATTTGATCTTTTCCCCGTGAATCTGCACATTAGACAAATATCACAAAATCAATACTGCCAGCTTTTATGAAAGTCGATAATATTATTATTATGTATTTTTGCCAATTTAAGGTATGACAGTATGATTTACTATTAATTTTGAAAGATTTATTAGAAGTGTTCACAGAACGTTTTTTAATCATAAATACCAAATAATTATCACCTAGCATTTAAAGTCATACAGAAACTTTTAATCTTTATGCTAATCATAAAATGTTCCTTGGGCATCTTAGAAATTTAAGAAAATAATTTTAAATCATTTATGTAATTCTTGTAGTTTTTATTTCTTAGAAAATATCTTTATTTCTATAGTTAACTCTGAACATTTTGGTGTTAGCATCATGTAAACATTTAATTATTTTGTTGTTTTTTTTTAATTGGGAAAATCTTGTAACTAAAATATATAATATTTCCGAAAAAAGCTACTTTTTTAAATATTTATGTATTGTATGGAAGAACTGAGTACATCTAGTGGATCTAGTGAATGTTGATGAGATGAAGATCTAATTAAATTTGAATTCATTTCTTCTAAAAGATAGATTGTCTAGAGATAGAATGTGTGTTCAATTATTACTCTATTTTCTTATCCTAACTTAAATACTTTTGTTTCAGTCGCCATGTATGTTCATCTGAATCAATAAAAAAATTTGAAGCTTACAAGAAACCCAATTTCCAAAGTTACACTAGGAGATGCCACAATAATAAAATTTGTAGAGGAGTCAGGTAAAGTTAATCTCTTCACTTAATTTCTTGGCTTTCATATCTAGTTATTTAAGATTATATCTGGCTTAAATTTAAAACAAAGTACCAAGTGTAAGTCTGTCTAATTGTAAAACTTTACTTTTCTTAGATTTAGTACCTACTAAGAACAGTGTTCTTAAAATGATCAAAATTTCTCTAACAAGGTAGTTCAAACTGTTGAACTTTTTAAAATTTAATTTGTTATTCTTAATTTCTATATAAAGTAATCATTATTGTAATATTTAGAGAAGTGTCATACTATTAATTATAAATATAGTTCATAAGAAATATATATCTTAGTGTCATGAAAAAATTAAGTCTTAGAATCAAGCAATTCAAAGCAAAATTCAATATAGCAATTTAAATATATTTCAAAACTGTAGTATGATAATAGAAATCTCTGAAAATGATATCTGAATTTATAAGTAGCTGACTACCAAAATAACTACCACTCATCAAACAAGTTGAATGCATGTTTCTTGCCCACTCCTACAATAAACATTTTAAAATTAATTGTGTAAATAGATGTGTTTCCCTTGAATTGTAATACGTTTAGCATACATAGTTTTTTCAAATCAAATCTTTCTTCAAAAAATACTCTAACTTTTTTAGTAAGAGTGAAAGTAAGGAAATCAAAATTTACACAGGATCTCTGTAACTTACAATTATAACATGAACAACATAAAAGTACTTCCTACTACATACCATTTTCAAGATTCTTTCAATACATCTCTTGGAAAGATAGAGAATGTCTATTTCAAATAACTTAGAGGAAATGGACTCTTTTAAATTTTTTTCAGGTATGCATTTGAGAATACTAAACGTACCCCTGTGTAAAATGTCATTTCAAAAGATGCTAAAATGAAGTTATTTCGTGGCATGACATGCAAGCAGTCATGTCGAAATAAAAATATTTCGCTTGCTAGTCTCAAATCAAAGGAATTTGCTTACACAACTTTCAATTAGCAATACAAGATTATTATTGTTCACAGCCTGTTTAAATTATTTTATTATTCGAAATGGGTCTTGACTCTCACATCAGAGGAATTCAATAGCACGTGTCGTAAAAAGATTGTCAATTAATTTATAGAAACACATGGGTTTCCAAGAGATAATTATCCCTTGTATAAGGAAATCTTTTTAATTATTACATAATATAATTTCATTTTTAGATAACATAATTTAATTCAATTTTGTATGAGATGAAATATAAAAGTATAAAACTTTAGATAAATATCATCTACATCTATTTATGATTTTATATCAGTCTAGAACACAATAGACAGAAAATAACTGAAACAAGGTAAGCAACATGGAAATTCAACTCTGGCCCCTCTCACACCTTAAATTTGGCTTTCCATTTGTAATTTCAGATTAATGTGCACGCATGCAAGTGACTAAAAAATTCATTAAAGACGTTCATGGAAAATTAAGTATTTTATTTTTTATGTAACCTATTTACAAATTTGTCATTGTCGTTAGTCAACATTAAAACCCAAATTCATATCATAATATTAATTTTCTGAAATAAACAATCCGGAAATTAAAACAATAGTATAAGAAATAAACGGTACCAGGAACTGGCCCATACTTTCCCACAAACATATTTACATAATTAAACAGATTCACTGTGACTTCATAATTGTAGCATAGGAGAGATGATATTAAAGTATGAGGTTAACTAATAGATATTATTATTTAGAGAGAAAACTATTCGATCGATTTCGAACAAATTTGCACCAAACACGTCAATTAGGCCTGTATAGATGCACAAAAGAAGGTTTTGACAAATTTTGAAAAACAACCCCCTTTTGGCCAAAAAACCCCAAAAAATAAATTATTATTATTAGTATTGTTAGCTAAACTAGAATTTTTAGAATGATACGGTTTTTTGCATATGGTATTAAGGTTTTTTTTTACATTAAGGGCTATAAACACGCAAAATTTTATCAAAACCGTTAGAGCTGTTTTTTTATTTAAAAAAATAACTGATTTTTGGGGGTTTTTTTGGCCAAAAAGGGGGTTGTTTTTCAAAAAATTACAAAACCTTTGTGCAACTATACAGGCCTAATTGACATTTCTGGTGTAAATTTGTTTGAAATCGATCGAATAGTTTTCGCTCTAGCTTTGTATACATACAGACATACATACATACAGACAACATACATACAGACAGACATTTTGTAAAAATCACTTTTTTCGACTCAGGGGGTCCCAAAACGGATATATATTCCCACAAAAATCTCAACATCGATTTTTTTTTTGCGATATCTCACTATACTTTCTCTATACTATAGTATAGTGAGAAAGTAATATAAAAATTGCATAGGGCCTATATATCAAAGTAAATTATGATTTTCACCTGAAGAACTATATTTTTTTTTAACTGTACTTTGCTACAACTTTCTATATAAACATGAACAGATTTGACTAAAAAGTTTTCTTTCTTATTCAACATAAACCTTAAAACTGTAAACCCCACAAGTGGTAATGGTAATGTAAAATATCAAATAAAAATACACTTACAACAAATTTCAGTTGTTAGGAAGTTCAGTTCACTTGTAAGAATGATAGTCATCATATTTGACAATAACTGATATGTGGTAGAGTGTACAAATTTACTTTCCTGAGTTTCTTTGATACAATACTACTTAGAACGTATTCAAATTCTAACTTTTGCAGAACAGAATTTTCCCTGGTCATAATGGCAAGTAATGCAAATCTATTTTGCAAAACTGTAGACCTTTAGTAAAAATTGTAGATTGGGAAAAGTAGATTGAAAATGTCGAAAGAAAAAGCTGTCATTGATATCAATAATTTATTATATCAAACTTGAATTTTTTTCTGTAGAAGATAGTTCTTTCACAGGCCTTTACCGGGGCCCTGAAGCTACTACTTTTTGCTTTATGGTTAACCCGGCACTGATAACTGGAAAAGGAAGGGATTCATTTGCGATGAAAATGAACAAGACAGGTTATGAATTGAGGTTCTAATTTCACTTTTATTTATTGTCTATTCAACTACCCAGCATTTTATTTAAAAAATATTAATTACTCGAAAAACATTTAAGGCTTCATTTCTACTAGTACATATATCCTATAGCTTATTTTTTTGTAATAGCATAATATATCCTTTCGTTGTGGAAAGTTTTGTCAGACTGTCTGACAGTAAACAATGATACTAAAAGTCAGACAATACTAATTCAACTGATGTTGCATGAACATTTTATTAAATAATTGACGCTTTGTCAACAGAAGTATACATAAAGAAATGGGTCAATTAATTGACAAATAAAGGTAAAAAGTTTTATTTAGAACTTTCTAAGTATAAAGAATTTATAGAAATCATGAAATATAAAGTAGCATATACACTATTTATATCCAAAAAACTTAGGTCCTAACTGGACTACCGGGTAATTATTATTTATAATAATTGTTGAATTTAATTTAGTTCACACATTTTTTTATTAAAATCATCTGAATTAATTCGGTTAAGTTAATAATTTAAGAAGTTCTTGAATGGCTGAGCAATGGATTTTAACTACATAATGTAGGGAAGATTTTAATAATATGCCTTCTAAATTAAATTGCATTAATACATAAATTTATATAAGTAAATAAATACTATTAGAATTATTTATTTGAACTACTCATACACTTTCTGTCTCCTCTCATTAATGTATAATTCTTACTGCTTTTAAACAACTGAAATAAATATAAATTTGTTCAAGAGTAACCTATGAAACAGCGTATCGAGATGTCTATGATCCAAAGACGACTCCGCAGCCGACATTCGCATGCTGTCCTGGTTGGACACAAATTTCAAAAACAAGCCATGGTTGCAGTAAACGTATGTAAAACATTAATTTATTAAACTGAAACAGAAATTAACTGAAAAAGGTCAAAAATGTAAGATAAGTGTTAGTAGTCTGTATAAAAACAAACCATAATACAATCTTAAAAAACTTTAATCCACAGTGTTAGAAAAACTGTTTTTGATCTAAACAGTAGCATAATGTATTTTTGAAAAAGAATGAAGGAACATTTTGTATAAGATAATTAGAATCCTAGATGATAATAAAATTTGGCTTAGCCTGTACTTATTTGGCTTAACCTACTGCATCAGACATTTCCATAAAGAATCCTTTGACAAGGGCTTTCCTTATAACATAAAATTAATTAAAACGTCTTTTCAATTTTACTTTAAAATGATAGTAATCATTTTAAAACTATAACTAAACTTTATATATATTTTTAGAACAAAGACTACTTTTTAGTATAAGAGAGATTCACTGATTATTTGTACATGGTTTAGAAAAGTGAAATGATAGGCCTAGGGGAGAGGGGGGTAGTGTGGACACTTTTTTCATGTTGTAATAATATTTTCAATATCATCAAAAAAGAAATGTTTTGTCATATGCTAAGAAGGGGTTTTACTTGCCATAATCTCTCTGAATTTAAAAAAACTTCTATTGTTTTATTTTGATACTTAAATTACATTTTTAATAAAATGTTACATTGTCCACTTTAGCCCCAGGTATTTTTATTGGCAAATACAATGAAATTATTATTATTTATTACAAACTATTGCAATTTGTAAAAAATAAACGGTACCAGGAACTGGCACATACTTTCTCACAAACATATTTAAATTATTAAACAGATTCACTGTGACTTCATAATTGTAGGTGGGGTAGGAGAGGTGATTTATAAAAGTAAGAGATTAACTAATAAATATTATTATTATTATCTCGAGAGAAAACTATTCGATCGATTTCAAACAAATTTGCACCAAACATGTCAATTAAACCTGTTAGATGCACGAAAAAAGGTTTTGAAAAAGTTTGAAAAACAACCCCCTTTATGGCCAAAAATCCCCCAAAAATCAGTTATTATTATTATTATTATTAATAGCTAAACGGGAATTTTTAGAAAGATGCGGTTTTTTGCATATGGTAGGGTACATTAAAGGCTACAAATAAACAAAATTTTATTAAAATCGTTAGAGCCGTTTTTTATAAAAAAATTATAACTGATTTTTTGGTGGTTTTTTTGCCAAAAAGTGGGTTGTTTTTCAAAATTTTTCAAAACCGTTTTTCGTGCATTTATACAGGCCTACTTGACATGTCTGGAGCAAATTTGTTTGAAATCGATCGAATAGTTTTTGCTCTAGCTTTGTATACATACAGACAGACATTTTGTAAAAACCTCTTTTTTGGACTCAGGGGCTCCCAAAACGGATATTTCCACAAAAATCTCAAAATCGATATTTTTGCGATCACTATACTTTCTCTATACTATAGTATAGTGTGAAAGTAAAATGTATCATATTACAGTAGATTATATAACAATTTGTAAATAATAAGTATTTTACTTTGTTGAAGGCGCTTATAATCATTTTTGGTTTTCTATAACATACAGCCATTGTTAGTTTTTTGAAACTAGTTCCTACAGCTAAGAAAAAATCTGTTATTATTTCTTTTAACAGTTTAACCAAAGGTATGAAAAAGTAGGAGTATAACAATCATTTCTGCTGCTGTCATTTATGCTTCATGAAACCCAACTTGCTATTTTTACTAAAATTACAATTATAAATGCTTATTTTACTTCATGTAATAATTAAAAAAGTTTGCTCCAAATGTCAAATAATTTCAAAGCCTTTATTTTCAGACAGAATTTCAATTGCTTCATCAGATTTTTCTGTTTCCGTTTCATTTTTATTTTGTTGAGTTCTGTTGTTTTGCCTCTTGGATTTAAACATCAAACGTTTCCTCATTTTCTCGTCAGCTTTCTTCTTTGATTGTTGGGAGTGTTTCTCCTCCTTTTATTTCAATTTCATTCTTTTCCTTTTACTCATTTTCTTCAAGCCATCTTTTCTCTGAGGTATCTGTAAATATTCCCGATTTGCCTCTTTCTCTTTCATTTGATCCTTCTTTCCTCCGACCAGATTTTGGAAAAGGTCAAATGCTTACTGGTGTTACTGATGGTGTAGTAGAATTCTTACCTAAGACTGGAATGGTCATGTGACTTGTACTTAGTGTATATTTTTTGGAGTTAACTATGGAGTTATTAAAAATGTTACAGTGTCAGGATGGTTGACTGTCAGGTTCACCATAAAATGTTAGTTTTCCTTCTTGTTTTTATTTTTGCTTGAAACCTGAATGAAATCATGAACAGTAAATACCTGATTCTTCTGCTGGATAATTATCATCAATTAAATCAATAGCTGGTTCTGTTGTTTCATTGTTTGCTAATGGTCTGTCAGAGACATAACTCCACAAAAAATCCTTTTCAGAAAAAACAAGATGGTTTAAAGCCAAAATTCCAGGTTTAGGATAAGAAGATGCAATATTTTGTGGAGTGAAAATTCAAGTATGCAACTTCAACAAGACTGGCAGTGTTTTCCACTCTTGTGGAAAGCCAGAGAACGTGTTAAGTCATTGAAAGCTACCCGCAAAGCTGCCTTAAAAGATTCAAACACAGCAATGTCTAAAGGCCTCAATCCGTGACTACATTGGGGTGGAAAAATATATTATTCATTATTGTTTAGACTATATATTATTCAAATATTACATTATTTATTACTACCCTTATACTATTTTTGAAACAACTTTATAACATTTCTATAGAAGTATTGGCTAATGTGGACATGCCCACATTAGCCCCATGCTTATGTTTTATAAAAAAAGTTAAGTTAATATTAATTCCTTTCTTCAAAAGGCTTAATTTAAAGCTATATTATTCAAATAAAATAGTGTACTTCCGAAATTATTAGAGTAAAATTGTAAAAAAATAAATAAATATGAGATATCTTATCTTTTATTTACATATAAATTTATAGCAGAAACCACCAAAAAATTTAAAAAATATTTTATGTTAAACAAAGCAAGCCATTATTTTTTTACTTTTACTTCAACATCTGTTTAATATCAGTGTAGCCAACCTCTGAAAATGTTTACCCACATTATTGTACTAATATTAAGACTGATATTAGCCTTGACTACACTAGCCCCATGTCCACACTAGCCCCCCTCTCCCTTACATGGTTATGTTTTGTATCACTTCAATAAGTGGTTCTAGTCATGCTAAAACCTGTATAAATTACTGTATATTTTTCAATGCACTTCACTTAACAAACTTAATTTTAATTATTTATTTCTAATATAATTATATTAAATGTAATATAGTTTGGTAGAATCCTACAAAAACAAATAAATTAATATTAAACACACGTTATGACATTTCTGACCTCTTTGATTACTAAATCAAACTATTCCATTGAAAAGTTGAGGTTATATTTTTTAAATAATACTTATTGGCTTGTTTTATATATTATAACAAAGCATCTAAAGTTTAAAGTATGCTGAGAAATACACTATTATTTTGGGAAATGAAAAATATTTCATTACATTGAAACCAATTGATGAGAGACGGAACTCTACATGTAATAATGTACTAATCATAGAATGTTATTACAGCTGTGTGTACAACAGATTGCCTTAATGGAGGTACTTGTTCACAACCAGATAGATGTACTTGTCCTGCTGGCTACAAGGGCACTTACTGTGAAACAGGTGATTTATAGGCTCCTTAAGTTTAGCATACATTAACATAATCTAACTGTAGGTATTATCTTATAAACATACATCTAATACTGTTATCTGTAACTCCTTGACAAATTAAACGTAGTGTGTCATAACAAATAGTTGAATGTGTTACTTTATTAGGAAATGTTATTAAATAATATTTATAATAAAATGTCTTAGCTCCTAGTTGGAGAGACGTACAAGAAATCTATATACAAAACTTTAATTATGAATATTATTAAATAAATTGTGTAATAAAATGTCTTAGCTCCTAGTTAGAGAAATGTACAAGAAATCTATATACTGTGCCGTTATTTAAATAGCGCGCCACTTTTTGAACCACAATGACATTTCTGATTAAACCAAATTGTTTAACTGCCCAATACACTGAACGCCCGCGGCACCTAGTGGGTGGAGAACGTAACTCAGAAACAGCTGATTACCAAGCCTGCATGAAGCGGAGTTAAGCGCATGCGTAGATAAAGACTAGTCATGTAATCGTCTCTTTAGAAAATCTCTCTTGTTAATTAACCTTGAACCGATATAGACCTTCGTTCAGCCACAGACATAAAGGACTTGAAAACCTCATGGCGACGTGAACTTTTGCAAAATGCGAAGTGATACGTGAATCAGTTAATTTGAATCTAAAATAGTCTTTCCAAAGTGAGATAAATAAAAAAGACCAGCTATGTCGCGAAGGTCATTCGCGGACGCCGAGTTTCGTTTCGTTAGTTAAACATGTGAATACGTTAAACACTTTGACATCAATTGCCAGGTAACCATTTAAACCATTTCTTAATTATTTTTACCATCTGAGTTGCTATATTAATTTGTAATGTTGTAAATTTTAACTATAATTATATATCTGCAGTTACAGAATAATTTTGTTAATCCATAAGTAAATTTAACCTATACAGCCATTTCTTTAACCAAAGATACAGCCTATAAGCCTTCAGCAAATTTCAGTTTAAAATATAGTAGCCTTTTGTGCAATGTAAAGAAGAAACATATCCTTCCGTTCAATTTTCTGTTATTAATTTTATAAAACAATATGTGACCATACAGTTTCTTGCACGAACAAACATTCAGTTTCTTGCACAATATTACAATTCTGTTTTGCACATGCTTTTTTTGCACTTAACCTTTTGGTTCTGAAACTAAAATTATGTTGTATTTTGTTTCATAGTTTACAACTGGTTCAACAATGACTCACAAAATTGAATAAACTAAATTTTTTGAAAATTTGTGCCTTCAGAAGAACTATGAGTGTAAAAATCCAAATTTGTGCAACATCAGTGAATATTAATGGATAATTATATATAATTTAAAATAGTAATTACATGTTTGAAAATTAGAATTAATGAAGGCTGTCTTATGACAAAAAAAAAAAATACAAAGATAATTTGATAAAGGCTGTATGTACATTTTGTTTAATTAAATAACTTGGAAGGGACCGCTAGCAAATTTTGGAACTACAATCCCACAGGCATTTCATTTAAAAATCTAAAAGTTTTGTTTATTTATTATATGAGAGACGTCTCACTAAATTATTAAACGCCATTATTTTTATTATTTAATTTCACTTAGTATTAAGGTTGGCCAACAAAACAAGAGTTATTAATAAATCCATGGTAATATATGTTTAATTTTGTAAAGTTGTGAAAAGGTAATAAATTGTAATAAATGTTGTATTATAAATGGGGAGGGTTTTTCTAATTTTACTTTAGGGGAGGGATCTTTTAAATATAATCAAAATCAATATTGTAAATGTAAACTTTTCTTAAATTTTCTTTTTTAATTATAACTAAGGGCATATAAATTTTTATCTTTTACTTAAGGGCATATAAATTTTTTTGAATATCAGTTTACAGTTAAAGTAATAAACAAACTGTTTGTTATACGAATTGTATTTATTGTATTTCCTGTAAATAGCTAACTCAGGTGTTCAGTATCAACTTTAAATAAGGTAAGGTTACAGATCTTTTGCTGTACTTGGTAAACTTTCATTTCTTGTAGGATTGTATGTACCATCTTCGTCTTAGCCCAGCACGCATTCCAAATTGTCGTCATAAATTCTTTAAAGGTGGTACAATACAAAACTTTAATTATGAATATTATTAAATAATATTTATAATAAAATGTCTTAGCTCATAGTTAGAGAAATGTACAAGAAATCTATATTATACAAAACTTTAATTATGAATATTATTAAATAATATTTATAATAA
>JAGFPH010000020.1:1813732-1845827 GCA_018207615.1 Philaenus spumarius
TGAATATTATTAAATAATATTTATAATAAAATGTCTTAGCTCCTAGTAAGAGAAATGTACAAGAAATCTATATACAAAACTTCAATTATGAATATTATTAAATAATATGTATAATAAAATGTCTTAGCTCCTAGTTAGAGAAATGTACAAGAAATCTATTATACAAAACTTTAATTATGTAACAAACTATGAATTTAGAATAAATTTTCAGATTTTGTTCGAGAGGAAGTTTTGTTCACTAATGGTCAAATGATTATCAGATTTATAAATAAAAATCATGCTATAAAGTTATACTGAACAGTACACAAGTGAAAAAGTAACATTTATTTGAAAGTCTAAATGTGACATGAATTTCAAGAGCTTAGAAATGGTTCCTGTGAAATAAAACTTTTCTTTCAAGAAATGCCTATAAATCTTTCACTAACATCCAACGTAAATACTTTATGGTTTATAAACACCAATTAGGTTGTTAGATCTCTAAAAAGAAACAAAACCTCGAAAAACCTCTTCTTTTGTATTAAAATTTACTAGACTTTATAATTATATAAAACCAGTTAGACTTTATTTGAATTTTCGTGTTTATTTTATAAACTTTATTATTTTGATTAGGATTTTATTGCATAAATAATATTTTCAGATATAAATGAGTGTGATGAATTAAAGCCTTGCGACCACTACTGTACCAACACAGAAGGCTCCTATCAATGTTCATGTAAACCAGGATATGTTTTAATGGCAAACAATCAAACTTGTTCCAAAAAAGGTACAACATTAAAATATTTCTAAACTAAGAATTATTCAAAATCAACACCTTTGTTATGTAAATATCAGTTCAATTGATAAGTGAGTTTTCTTTCTTGATGCTGAGATGAAAAATACACATTAAAAAATTTTTAGCTCAGAATAAACTAGTTCTAAATTAAATACTGTAACACCACAATTAATTAAGGTGACAACTTATACATGGTTTTGTAGATAGGATTACAAAATTCCTACTTTATGAATTCAAAGCCTTTCATATTCTTATTTTATTTATTATTATTTAATTACAATTATAAGAGACCATACACTTTAAAAACATCATATTTTGTTTGAATAAATTGTTCCTCTTTTCTTAATTAATTCATTTGTTTTTCTCTGCCTTACTACGACTTTCTGCATAGCAGTTAAATAATTTGCGGAGTATTGCTGTGGTAAATTTAGTTGGTATTTATACAAAATTTAAACTGCATAAGGCTATAAATAATGAAAATTTTATTTGAAATCTACTCTTAAACAAAAAATATATTTGATTTTATATTGAAAAAAATGTTTGAATTATTTATATATTTTTTCAACTGCTATGAAAACGTCCACCTTATATAAATTTTACGTCTGATACAATAAAAACATAAGAGAAACACATTTTTCGTTAAATTTAATTTCCAGAAATATAATCATAATAAGTCGAAAGTAATTGATGACACTTTCCAATAAGTTTCTTAAGTGTGTAAGTATTTTACTTCTTTGGCTTTCATTAAAAATAAATATTCTTTAATTTGGATGAATGAAGTAGATTGATAGTGGATATCAAAGTATCAAGTAAGATAATTTCTTGGAAACAATAATATTTGTTTTAACTTCATATAATGTACCTTGTCACAGACTTGACTATACAGAGATACTCAAACTAAATCTTTTTCTTAAATTATGATATGAACACACAAAATCTTTCATTGCCACCATTGTATAACATCATTTAATAACTGACAATTTCTTTAAATGCTATACAAATTTGAGCAAAACATTTATAAATTCGCTCCCTAACTTTAAACATTATTTTTTGGTTATGTAATAAAATACATTTTTTTATAAAACTGCGTAAGTTTAAGGTCTGTAGGTGCTTCAAAAAATTGAAGATTTAATTTTCAGCGTTGTATTATCACGCTCATATGCATCACTATAAAGTTCTATAATACAGTAAAAGCTGATGTAACTAATTTAATATCCTTATAGTCTAAACCTTGGTATCTCAGCATGAATTTCACTTCATGCTGTATACAGCCTTGTAGACTAGATATATTGCATAAGATAAGTTACAAATATAATATAGCAGTTATTAAGATATAAATAAACTTATTCCAATACAGCAAAAAGACAATGAGACAGTAAAAACCAATAAAATATAACAAAATCTTAAAATAACCATTGGCTGTGTATCAATTCTACAATAGTTGGGAATAATTATTTCAAATAAAATGTGAAAACAGCATAAAAACCCAGAAAGTATACATTCAAATAAGTAAACATACTTAACAAATATAAACACATAACATGCTGACTGCTCTGAGTGAGAGCAAATGAAATTTGTCTTCCATCTTTCATCCACTAAGAAAAAGGATTCAGACAATAAGCTCAATAAGGACAAAAGTGAGGGTAGCTATCTACAAACATTAAACCTGAGACTAATAATTCACAACTTTAGCGAAAAACGTGAATTACTTTATATTCAAATATTTTAACAGACATTATAAAATTCTTTAATAATTCTTACAAAATTCTGCTTATTATTTTTTGGAATCTATAAGATAATTTCTTTTGCAAAAATTAAGAAACAGCAAAATGTCAACAACACATACTTGCTGCAATACAGGGCTATATTAGACATTTAGATAATGCTCTTAGCTGTTTTAATAATGATGTAGTATATCTCGCTGTTCGACTGTCACTCATTTATTAAACTAAAATATAATTTTTATTTAAATTGTCAAATGCACTATCTAAATGTAATGTGTTTATGACACTGCTTTGCCATCCAGCTGTGTTTAAACCATCTTGCAAGAAATGGATACCATACAACTAAGGTTGTGGTTTGGGAGACTAACAAAGACAAAGCATATATAAATATTTATTTTTAATGTCATATAAATTACATAACTTATTGATTTTCTTGTGTTGCAGTTAGGGCTAGAAAAGCTGAAGGAAAAGATTTTGATGTTGAAATTTTAGCCAGAAAACTATCTAAACTAGAAAAGGTAAATAGTTAATAAGGTAAGATTCATGTCTTATTTTCTTTCAGTATCCAAGTCACGGAAATAACAATTAAAATTAAATTACTTTTTGTCTGTCACGTGACAAACAAATATAAGTTAGTTTTAATTAATAAAGTATTCATGTTTTCAACATAGCTAAATTTGTTTTCATTTATATTTACCCTATCTTAAATTTAAAACTATTTACTTTGATAGTTACTCTAGTAAATCACTTTTTTAAATAATTTTTTTTTCAAAAATAAAAGCTTTTTAGATTGTATAAAATTACAAGCACCTATAGGCATTTTAAAAACTGTCAGCTTTACATTTTAGCTAAGAAATGTAACCATAAATAAGTATTCTCTTTGTGCCGCCTTTTTTTTCCGCTAAATAGTACTCATAACTATGTCCAAGAATGTTAAAGAAGGTGACTGTTGGTAAAATGAGAATTTTCTCTTCCAAAGCTTTTATTTGTGTTTCTACTATTCAGAAGCTGCTACTGCAAATGAAACTTTCATAGAACAACAAAATACACAACTGTTATAAGAAGTACAATATATTTTAAGTATTTTTTATAATAATTACTAATAATAAGTAATAATTTTGTTACAGTTTGTAAAATCATCAAAATATGAACTACAAACAGAATTGTCTGACAGTCCTTCCAACAGTGAAATCCAGGCAGCACTCGAGAGTTTACAGAAAAAAATGGAAACAATGGTAAAACAATTTATAATATTTTACTTAATTTAACACTTTATAGGCCTACAGAAACTATAATTTATCTATACAGTAGAGCGTCGAAAATCAGAACTAGTTGGGACCGAGGGGGGTTTGGATTATCAATTTATTCGGATTTTTGAAAGCAACCAAGAAAATGCCATTTATGCCCTTTTTAATCGATTAAAGTGGTTAAACAGTACAAGCAGTAATGTAATTACAATACAGTATGTAAGACTACTTACATATTATAATTTAGAAGAACCTGCACGTACACAGTAGGGCCAACATGATTACACTTGTAACTCTCAATTACAGTACAGTAGTACAGTACATAATTAAAAGTTCACTTGTACCTTATAGTTAACACAAACGAAAAATAAAAATAATACTGTACAGTACACTACTGTATGTACGACACACTGTTATTACACAAAGAGAAATACGTCTTTCTGTATGTTTACGGCTAGCGCTAAAGCAGCTTATTAGCGTGACAGTGAAAATACTGACAGCCAGTCTGTTGTGAGGGCGTGTGAGAGCAGGTATTAAGAAGTGTTTAAAAAGAGATAATAATGTCAAACTGCGATGAAAATTTTTGTGAAATTTTTAACGACGCAATAATTGGAATTTGTGAAAACGAAAACTATATGTTTGCAGGGGCTACCTCAGAACGAGTTCGGATTTTTGACGTTTCGGATTATTGACGTTCGGATTATCGACGCTCTACTGTAGTAATAATATTATTATTTGGGCAAGAAATTAAATCTTAAAATATTACTAAAACCATTTTAAAAATGTCTTCAAGAGTAACAACTTTAGTTTTGGGGAAAATTAGGAAGAGGAAGTTAAATCTCTTTAAACTTAAATTGGACATGCACTAAGTAACAATGCCTTAATATATCCCCTTTAAACTTTTGAATGCTAGGTTATTTGCATGATTTAAATATATAATTACATCTAAATAAATAGTAAAAGTTTTGTATACTATAGATATTATAACCATTAATAATATAGCAATGAAACACTTGATTTTTTATGGGGAAAGGAATCACCATTTAATAGCATTAGTTCTGGGGATAGAGAAATCAAAAATGCTTGCAATGATTTTCCATCAGTTCAAAGCTCTCTGTGTTATTAAATTTATTGCAGTGTTGAGTGCTACAAACAAAAAATTATTTTGTAGATTCCTTCCCAGACTTTCCAGGTTCATCTTTACCCTCATATTAAAACTGTCTTTTAGTCCCTATTGGCCTCACTGTAACTTCTCCAGTAAACTCTGAACTGATTCCAGGTTTTCTGAAATTCTTTTGAGTTTGTACTTCACAATGTGAGAGTCCTTGCCAGTTGCCACACTGTTTCAATTAAATGATATTTTTATTCCATGCTGAGCATCGTGAAAATAGCTGATTTTAATATTAGTATTTTATTTTTAGGTATCGCCAGGGCAAAAAAAATTAAAATTATTCTTAGTGGAAGAAAATGGAAGGGACGCCAGCCTTTGCAGTGCCTTCCTCAGACTGTTGCCGCATTTGGCGCATTTACTTTGTGCCGGCCCTGGTCCTGACCTTATCTTTATAGATATCTTTCCTTTGTATCTTGTATGCAAATTTTAAAAAATAAAACTTTTTATTTTTAATTCACTTCTGCCAATAAAAAATTTAATTTAATTTTCAGAATCGTCTCCAACAAGAAAAATGGACGAGACTAGAATCAGATCTTCATAGACTTCAACCACTGTGTGGGAGAGTAGAAACAATAGAAAGGAGAATTGATCAATGTGGAATTTGTAAGTTAACACAAAATTGGTACATACTTAGTACATAATGTAAAAGCTATATTCAGATTAATATCAGAAATTAAACTGCCTAATCTACTTCGGTTCCACAGTGTATGCGCTAAATACACTCAAATAGTTATTATTATAATACTATAAATACTTTGAATAGGTTTCAGCAGTACTGTACGTTGTTTTAGAAGTAACTACAGCTGTTTTGCCAAACACTGACAGCTTTGTTAGGTTAAGCACTAACACATAACACTGGACAAAGTATGACTCTTTGTAACTATGAGAAAAATGTTTGTAACTACATAACTTACACATTACGTATAAGTTAATCCTATCCAACACATGTAACAGACTCTGTGTTAATTTCATTTATTTCTATTGCTTTTGGAAAAAATATATTGCATAACAAGAGTCACATCATATATCTACTTATAAAATTGCACTTATAAAATTACTATAGTATAAATCATAATAGGCCTACATCTTAAAAAAAACATAAATGAAGTACAAAACTAATGTGGTGTATAAAGGCTTTAGTTTAGTGATTTCAGTTACATCAATAATAATTAAAAGTTGTAACAATCACTCACAACATAACAGTGGCTGATCCAGGACATCATTCTGTGAGGGGAACTTTCTGGTGGAGGGGGTTAGAGGATATGTAGTTTGAAATTATCAAACTAAAAATAACCAATTTGGGAGCATTTTCATGTTAAAATTTTCCTTCAGTATTTCATGTTTTTTACAAGATGTTTTAAATCTTACTATTCAGATTTTGTATAATAGTAACCCTTTTAATTAATTGAACAGAACTACATAATATGTTTAAAGAGTAGACT
Source organism: Philaenus spumarius (assembly GCA_018207615.1). Classification (NCBI taxonomy): domain Eukaryota; kingdom Metazoa; phylum Arthropoda; class Insecta; order Hemiptera; family Aphrophoridae; genus Philaenus; species Philaenus spumarius. The sequence continues at coordinate 1,820,089 of JAGFPH010000020.1, forward strand.
AGGCCTACTAATAGAAAAATTTTACAACTTTGACTTCAAAGAAACAAGCTTGATACTAAGTGTAAATAAACAGTTGACTTTTTAGCTTAAAATAACAACATTTGAAGTTAAATTTATATTGAGTGTACTTTGTCCTAACGCTATAGAGAAAGATTTTGGTTTCCTCCTGATTTTTCGAATTTCTCAATTACTTGGTTGGGTTCAATAGGTAGGCTACAATGTGGTGTATGTATAAGAGAGCCAATCCAACCAACCTTTTCTGAACCATGGTAGTTCTTGTCCACTACTTCAAGTGCCTTAAGGGCCATGTTATACAGGCGATGTTGATAACGCTGAAAACGAGGCGTTAACTTCCCAAGTTAAGACGTTGAAAGCGGGTCGTAACGTGTCGTCAACGCGGGACTCTGTCAACGTGGTGTCACTCACTTCCAAGATGGACACCATTCAGTTACGCTGTCTAGCTGTATTAAAAATAGTTTAAACATTTGAGGAATTGTGTATGCTGAGGAAGGATGGATGATGGGGCATTGTCTCACCAACACCATTCCAGCACTTAGCTTTCAATTATTTATTGCTATAATCCTTTGAAATAACGTCATAAAGAGGTGGCTGCTGTTCGATAGCGTAAATAATTTTTTCAGTGTCAAAAATTTTATTAACCACTTTGAAATAAACAGTAACAACTAGAACCAGGACAAAGTCGTTACTTCTGACTATTGTGGCCTCTCTCGTCTGCACTGCGAAACTGCGAGTGCGCGTTGACAGAGCTCCGTACTTTTTTTGGTGTTGATAGCGCCCGGTTGACGCGGTTTCGCCAGCGTTTATAGCGCTTGTATAACACGCCTTAAGGAAGAAATGATATTTCCGCACTTGCACTGCTGACTGGCAAGGTACACAGAACTTGAATAAGCGTGTGGATGATAAAGAAAACATCTTTGTCACAAATATTTAGTATTGCTCGGTAAAAAAAAACATGAATTTCATGTAAGATAAAAGTTGCTTAGTCCTACATTTATTAATGTAGTTAATTTTGGCATGGACTCCTTTTGATATTCTTGCAAAGAATTATACACTGTACAATTCTTTATAACATACAGTACTTTGTTGGAAGCACGAGTAAGAAACAAATATATCAAAGACCTGTATTAAAAAAAGTGATTACATTGTAATTCTCATAGCAACACTGCATTATTGTATTGTACTGCAATAAATTCTTTTTATCTCTAAATCTTTGAAAATATTTTTTAGATGACATAATTAATTATGCTTACATTCTCAATTTTGTAAAAAGAATAATACAGATTATCAAATTCAAAAAATTATATCTACTACACGGATTGTTGATGCATAATTCCAAGAACCATAGTCTAAGGCTGGCCAGTAGACCCTTACTCGCGCCGCGCCGTCGTCTTACCGTTTTACCGCAGCGCTTCAGCATATAATATATTAGTACAAACTGATAAAACAAGGACTTGAGTTCAAAATATCGGGTTGGTTGCAATTCAATATTTGTGATTTTTAGATGTAAAGTAATTGTAATGTGTACCTAAGATATTTGCTATCAAAATGTATACCTGGCATACTACTTACTTCTTTTTTATTTTTTTTTTTAGGTTTGGGGGAATTGTTCTCCCAGTCCCCCCCCCTCGTTGATCCGCCGCCACTGAAACAAAATACATTTTTTAAATACATAATTGAAACAAAAAATAAAATGCACCCAGAGCACTTTTATGTAATATAACTGTGTTGCGAAGGACACCCCCTCAGACAGAGCTACTAAAATTACAGTTCAGAAATTCTCCCACAGAGTAAAATTACTCAGTCAATAGCAATTGCTTAGGGCTGTTTTTAAAAGAATTATAAGTATTGTATTTAATTGTATTATTTTTTCTGTAAGGTTTTTAATAAGTATGTCCCCCTTTGTGATGGAAATTTTCTGTATAGACCTATCCTTTGCTGGTTTGAAAAATACTTAAAGCCATTTCTGTTGTTATAGCCATGAATATCCTTAATCTGGATATGATTATGATAAAATTGAACTTGAAATAAATTATCACTTCCAATATGTACAAACTTTTAAGTGTGCACGAGTATTCTACATTCTTTAAAATAAGTTTTGTGTAATTGTTGTTTCACCAACCCAGCTATAAGCCTAGTAGATTTTTTTTTTAGGATGAATTCTCTTCCCATATTTTGGATCGATGAACTTCCTCAGAATAGGATTCTGTAATTAAAATATGGATAGATTAGACTATAGTAGGCCATCAAGAGTAAGGAATTCCCAAAATGTTCTCTTAACTTCCTTTGCTCAAAAATTCCTGAATTAACCCTTGTAGTAATATTTTCAATATGACTATTCCATGTCAAAATGCTGTCATTAATGAGCCCTAAGAACTTCATTGAATTAGTCTCTTCAAGATCTCTATCTTCTAGTAAGACACTGAGTTTTATCTTTATCTTTATTATACAAAGTTATTTTTGGCTGAATACTGACTTGTAACATTGACCAAAGTAAGAAGGCGTTTTGCTGAAGAATGTCTTGAATGGTTTTTAAAGTAGTACTATCAGCAAACTAAATCAACCTTATCAAGCACTAGGTAGATTATTGTGTTCTACGTGGATTGGTGATGCAAGCGACACCGGCGGTCATATCCTTGAGCTGACCACTTTCACCATGTTCTCTAAAGAGAAAAGTCGTAAGTTGATGATTTTGGACAGTTCGGTGTTGATGTATGAGTATTTAAAAAAAAAGATGATTATTGGACGACGTGAAAGAAATGTTATTTACAAAGAAAGGCGAGTTTCATAATCTTAACAGAAAATTGCGGCAGTCTCGGGAATTATTTCGTAATTACATGTGAATGACAATAATAATGAATTACGCGAAAAAACAGACATAATGAACACAAGAACTCTCACAGACATGAACTGCACTGCAATGCTTGCTCCTAATCCCAGATCGCTGATATCGGTGGTGCCGTCTGTATCGTTGACGCATGTACATGACACGGGCTACACGAGCGACGCGACACAAGAGATAAAAGAAAAACTGATTTGAAATTTCAAAACTTAGTCGCACCACCAGCTTACTTAGAATGGTCCAAAGCATTTACATTTAATTTGTTTGTTAATTCAAAAATCACTCGTCTGCTCTGGTCGCTTGTGTCACGTTACTCTTGTCGCCCACGAAGGAATTGTTGTTTGCGTTGACTTTAAAGACTTTATAGAAGAGTTTGACAATGTTAAAGCAAAGTTTAAGAAATTTTAGTAAATTTGTTTTGCACACTTTAAAAAATATAACATTTCATTAAAGACTAAACAATTACCTATCCTATCTCTTGTAGTTTGAATCTTAAAAGTTAGATTCTCTGAAACTCGCTTTAGTGGCTACATTTACATGTTTATTTATGTGATTTGAAATTTATGTCTTTTTGGTGTGTCTTTTTATATTTTGCAATACCACTTCTGAATTTCACCTTGTAAAAATAACGTAAATAAATTCTTAAAAGTAAAATTAGATTTAGCCTCCTCACCTCCTGTTGGTGCAATCATGCATAAATATTAATAAAAATTGAGAATAATCTAAAGTAGTGAGTATATTTCTCTAAAGATGAAAGTTATTTTTTGTAATTCAAACTATATATATTATATTTCGTTTTAATAACGATTTATAAATCTCATTAATTCATTAGTAATATAAAAAAATGTTTTTACCACTAATTAAATCAACCTGAGCAAATTAGGAGAAAGAAAATAGTATTAACACTTTTTTGTAAGGAGTAAAAAATATTGCAAATTCAATGTAAACTAGAGAAAATTTTGGTAGGGGTATAGTACTTTTAATTGTGGTGGGCGGCAATTTCGGGGGAGGGGTGGGGTCCATAGGCGCAAAATATGTAGATCCGGCCCTGAAGACAATACGATAAAGTATAAAAACAAGTAATAATACAAATGAATCTCATTCTTTGGTACAAATAAAATATGACTTTAATATATTTTATTTTATAATTAATTATGGTCAAACAAAACTAAGCCTTTTCTAAATCTGCTCCATAACTTGTGATCAAGAAAACTCGTTTTACGCCATATATTATCTTATCAATTTTTACAACACTTTAGAAGACAAAAACAATAAATCAAATCAAACAGGAAAATAAATTAAAGTTCAGTGATTTAAATCCTAAGAAAAATTGCTTTTTATTGGAAATTATGAGTTTCCTAAGAAAATATTTTGCTTTCATTACCATGTTAACAATATTTTATTTTTACTAAACATATTTTTGTGATTCAGTATTAGTACTTAGTTTCTGCGGATCAACTATCATATTATAATTAAAACTAATTACATTCAGATTTTCATAGTTATTGAGGTTTATAATAACCTAGTTAAAATATTTATGTGAAAAATATAATTATTTTATCTGACTTTACTTAACACAACCTAAAGAAAGTTAAATGTATAAAATACCCTTATATTTAAATAACTTAAGTACACTGGTAATTTAGTTTGAAAGGTCTAACATTATGTTTATTTGTTGCAGGTAATTGTAGGGATCGTATAATTACACGACTATTACCATAAGGCTGATAATTTTAACTACTTTACTCTGCAACAATCGATGGACTAAGTGCCATATAGCAAGTTCAATGCAATTACTGCCATTATATTTATGTGACTAGTGTTAATAACTACCATAACTATTTATGTTTATACTTTTGTACATTATTACCATTTAAAATTTGAACAATTGCTTTATATATTTCAACCACTTAATCCTTTAAGAGATTTAAAAGTATCATATAAGATTAGAATATCGGAATAGAATACTTCAAACTTTTATTGTATAAGGGATAGGGATTTTTATTATTTAAAAAAAATAATTATAGCAGAACTTGAATGCCCAGCTTCATCCATAACATTCTAAAGTAAAAACTTTCCAGAAGCAACAATACAAAGTTATTTTGCCAATAAAAGTTTGAACTCGAAACATTATTGCAAGAAGGTTATTTGCCGATGAGTAGCAAACTTAGTGTATGGTAATTCACATCAATGCTGCTGTACATAAAGTTTGATTGTTGATGACAGGACACCTATTAATTATCAACCTATGTATTAAAAAAAAACTTGTGTATGTTTTAAAAACATTTTACTTACAACTTGAGACAGATATAATACTATGTTTTTGCTCATTGAAGAATTCAGTACAACTTATAGTGGCTTGGATTCGCAAGTGTATGAAATCAGTATTGAGAAATGAAGAAAATGTTATTTGAATAATCCACACATAATGTCCAAAAATTAAGGCATTGTGTATCCTTCCTTTAAGATATATTTTTGTTTTTAAATTGTTTTGTAAAATTAGTTCTTGATTATGAATATTTGGCAATATAATACTCGGCAAAGTGTAGGAAGAAGATTTACAACTTTACTCCTACCAAAATCATGTAATTAATTCTTTTTAAGGCTTTTGTTTTTTAGTCCCTTGAATTTTTCAACATTATTGTCTGAAAATAAAGTTGTTCTATTCCATAATATGCAATTTCAAATTGAAATGAGTAACAGTTTACACTTCCTCCAGAAATATTAAATGAAATGTTTCAAGTATTTTACTTGACTTTTGTAGTTTTATGCTTCTCTTTTATACTATTCTACTTTTTTAAATGTTAACTGAGATATGCTATGCTTTTTTGTTTCAAATTTATTTTTAATTATTAATTTATTGTATAATTTTGTTAATATTTTTGTGAATTATTCTCAAGCCAATGCTTAAGGACACTTATTAGTCCTACACTGGGTGTAAATTATTTCCTAAAAGTAGTGACAATAACTTTGTATTTTTTAATGATTTTTATTTTTTACTTTTATGATTTTTTACATATATAAATACACAATTTATATTTTTATTTCAAAAAATTATTGAGTTATGACAGCTGGTTCATGGTTGGAAAACTGGTGTATTGAGAAAATGCATTTTAAAGTTTCATGTTACCATCAATCATTTTGGTATATTTAAGAAACATATGATGCATAAAAACTTACTTTTATAATTTTTTAGGTAGGTAAAGTTTATATTTACCTTTATATTTTTTATAGATTAAGAAATGCATCTGAAGACACGTCTCCCTGTTTGTGAGACTAAACCCTAACCTTATTTTCCGTCCATTTATTCTCCCGTGGAATACTCTGTGAGGCATTACTTCTTAGCAGAATGGAACTATAAGTTAGTTACAGTTTAACTATTAGAGCTCGTACATCACTTTGTCGTTGAAACGCGTTTGAGTTAATAAACCTATTAGTTGTGAGAATAGTTTAATAAGTAGCATAAGTTTAATACAAATTTGTTTAAACAATCAGTTTTTCTGTGTCAAAATAAATGAAACGCATTTGATTAAATTTATTATTGCAATAAAATATTATTGTTGCATTACTGTCCTATCCTAGACATTGCTCCCAAGAGGGGCGTACACTGTCTGGTGAAAAAGATATAAGTCCGTGATTCACTAACCAATTTCAAAAACTAATCGATTGGAATGCTAAAAAAAGTTATTCTTGATATTTTTCGCAAAAGTGCTAGTTTTTTCATTATTTCCGTTTGAAAATTTTAAATGGCCTCAATTTAAAAAATATTGAAGTCAAGTCAATATAACTTTTTTCCCATGTAGATAATACCAATACAAAGGATTGATATAAATTTGGTATTATTTCGTAAAGTAACTTTTTAGATATGAATTTGTTAACAGTAGGACTACCTAAATGATTTTAGACAAATGAACAGTGATTTGGTGTTTACTTTGGACCCAGGAACAATCTCAGAAAATATGTGACAAGAGTTTCTAAACACACCATATATCATTACAATTATTTATTATTATAATAGAGAGATATATCTTATGTAAATAAATTAACATAACCATATAATCACTATATACAATTTATCATTATAAAAAATGTATGAGTATATCAAATCTAATGTAAATAAACTAATATAATCAATCCAGTTACAGTTGTTTAAGGACCTTATCTAACTTCCAATTAAACTTTTCTATTTTTAAACGTGAATATCTCATAAACTACTGGCTCTACTGAAAAAAAAATGATAAGGATCATTTTGGTAGATAATTTAATTCTCTTTATTTTTGATAGTGGACACTTTTTTATAGACCCATATTTTCCGAGATAGTTATGAAAAACCAAAAAGTCACATATTTTGCCCCCCCCCCCCCCTGCTCACCACCTATCGATCAGGACTTTTGATATGTTCATTATTAGACCTTCCCAAACAATACTACACAGTTTCAAAACTTTGGGATTTCAAACCATATAATTTCCTAATTTGACTGGGCTATCAATGGGTATCATTCGTTTACAGTTAAACAAATATAATATGTACAAAAATGTATTGAATAAAAATAAAATTTGAACTGTTTTCTACATCTTGCACAAAGTTTTTATCTGACTGAAAAACTTTATTTTTTTTATTTTATGTGCAAAAAATAATAATTGCAGGAGTTGCAAAATTATAAAACAATTCATGTTTTTCCAATAATTAATTAGCATATAAAAGTACAACACTATAAGAGAATATTTTATAGTTAAAAATGCACTCTAAGTGCTTCAAAATTAATTTTATAACTTTATTTCTTGGTTCCCATTGTTTTCATATATTCAGTGTTCCCTCACTGCTCTCAATTAAGAATACTTGTTTCCCAAATAAATAATTTGCTCCTGGCGTACCTGAAATTCATTTTTTAAATAATCTTATACAACCTAAACATAAATAAACTTAGTTTTCTGTAGTGGCTACTTTGAGATTGTTATTGTGCCAATTTCAATAGTTTTTTATATCCCAAATTATTTTCCACTGGGCCAATTTTCTCATTAAAAACTCACAAAACCTACAAACTATTAAGATGTTAGCCAGTTTTTAAAAGTCGCAATGATTTTTTAACGTTCTAAAGATACATAAATATATAAAGGTAACACAAAATTTGGTCCAGTAAAATTCTAAAATATGCCTTACAAAAACTAGGGGTGATTAAGACATTTGTCACATGCAAAAGTAGTTTTTGGTACCCCCTTATAAAGTGCATTTATTTTAAGTCGATTTCATATTCAGATTATGCATTGATTTATTATTTAAGTTAAAATGTATGCTATGAGGAGATACTTTCACTTTTATCTTTATAAATGAAATTATATAAACTAAGCATTATTGTAACTACATGTAACTTGTATATATTATTATATTCTATTTTATCCAAATTAAATTGATATATATAAACATTTTTACTTCTTTAGTTTTAAAGTTTAAAATATCTTTTGGTTTTTAACTGAAGTACTGCGACTTTCAAGGTAAGAACTTTACTTGGCTCATCCTATGACATTGCAGTGGGTACTAATTTAATAATACTCTTCAGTCATTCAATTTAATCATTAAACACCACACTCATAATTATTTACACAGAATTTAAAAAAAGCCAAATTTGAATACCCCCAACATTTTTAATCTATTCATTCCACAAACAAATTTCTTTAACTTTATCAAAACAATTATAAAATTTTGATTAATAGTGAATTGATTAATAGTTTTCTCTCTTGCTAATAATAATAATAATATTTATTAGTTACTCTCCTTCTTCAATACAATTATGAAGTCACAGTAAATCTGCTTAATAATTTAAATATGTTTGTGAGAAAGTATGTTCCAGTTTCTATTAACAAACTGTAGCATTACTATAATTTAACAAACACTAAAATTACATAGATAAAATAAAACCTGAACACAAAATCTCACAATAAATACGTTTACTAACCTCAAATGCGTTTCAATGACAATGTTGCCATCCTCAGTGATGCACAGGCTACAGCAACCAAACTATAACTAATCTCATTGTTGTTGAAACGCGTTTGAGGTTAGTAAACTTATTTATTGTGAGATTTTGTATTCAGGTTTTATTTTATCTATGTACCTTTTCACAAGTCAAGCTCATTAGTTGGGTTAACCAAAACCCTGGCTATCCGAAACACGGCTGCGAAAATCGGAAATCCAAAAATAATAGCCCCATTGTATATACAACATTTCATTTTTGTTTTTTTAATCAAAATTAGAACATTTTTCTAAAACTTAAACATCAGTTGGAAATTAAGTAGCGTCTTTAAAAAAAATGTGTCAATAACAAACTTTGAATTCAGATTTCTCAGAACTCAAAGAATGTTAGAAGTCGGGTCTTGAGAAGTCAAATGAAATAAATGAAAATTTATTGCTGTTCCTTTTGTACATTAACAAAATCAAAATAATACATAATTTAAAATTACATTAAAAAATGAGAAATGATAATTTATCTTGAAAACAAGTACATAAAAATACAAAACCTAAAAATGACTAAATATATACAGTACAAAAAGGAAAACCTTTTAAACCACCTCGATGTTCTGAAAACATGTTTGAGGTAGTTGAGTAAGTACTATTAACAAATTCAAAGAAACAAAAAATAAAAATGGCCGACCGGCTTCCAAAGATATCATTAACATCAATATTAAATACATTTAAAAAACAAAAACTTATACACTACAGCTTCGCTGCCATAACAAGAAAGAAAAATATATTTTGAAAAAAACATACTACAGAGTGGGCAAAAAGTCCCTACCCACTGCTGGAGTTAATAAATAAAACAAAAGTTAAGTAGTATAAAATAACATTAATATTTCAACTTTTTTCCATTTTACAATGCTTACATTATTAGGGATCCAAAACATCTGTGTGCATCCCACCATTGTCAACGCACAGTTTGATTCGGCGCCATGTCCGTTGATTCATCCTTTTCAACAAATCTGGTGTGACTGTTGTAAAGGCAGCACGAACTGCTTCCTTTAGCTGATCATTTGTGGTGTATCATTGTTTCCGCACCTCTTCTTTAATAATACCCCAGAGTGCATTATCCGGTGTGGTAAGGTCCGGACTTCTTGGGGGCCAGGGCAATGGGGAAGGGGCGTTATCTGACCCTCGACCAATCCAGCGGTCCGGTAAAACTTGGTTAAGGCGCCTTCGAACTGCCAATGCAAAATGCGGTGTAGCACCGTCCTGCTGAAACGTAACGGTATCCATTAATCCTAAGGCAGTCAGTTGTGGGAACAACCACTCGTTCAGCATCACCAGACGCTCCTCAATAGTGAACACACTTGTATCCGCCATCTTGTCGCTCTCCAGACTGGCAGACTGTGGCTTGACCTCGGCTGCACCTGTCGCCCCCCCTCCTCCAACCACCCCACCACTCGTGCTCCTGACCCGCCTCCATCTATAATGCGCTGTTTGTACTATGGTATGGGGCTGGTAAAACTTTGCAGCAGTGGGTAGGGACTTTTCGCCCACACTGTATATACAATTTATATCAATACATATATCTACAATATCTAAATATATATATAATAATATATCATATAATATAATAATATAATATAATATAATATATTATATATATATCTAATATGAGGTATATATCTCATATACGAAGGCTATAAAGAAAGTAGATTACGTTTTCGTCTGTGCCCGCAAGGGGCGGGGCTAGCGCGGCCATCTTGGTGTCAGTGCGTTACGCCGCTCAGTCGGCATCTAGCCGTGCTAGTGAGAGATTCGTGCTGTACTCCGTCGAGTTACTGTGACAGTTTGAAATGTCTGCCTTAATTGAAAATGCCGCGAACTGTGAGGTGCGTGCAGTAATAAGGTTTCTGACTGCAAAAAACTGTAAACCGATAGAAATCTATCGGCAGTTTTGTGAAGTGTATGGGGACAATATTATCACTGAAGGTGGAGTGCGTCAGTGGGTCATAAAGTTTAAAAATGGCCGAACTAATGTTCACGACGAAGAGCGAAGTGGAAGACCCAGCATAGTGATTGCCGAACTTGTCGAAAAAGTCGATGCCAAAGTCCGTGAAAACCGAAGATTTACAATAACGGAACTCTCTATGAGTTTTCCACAAATTTCACGAAGTTTGTTGCACGAAATCATCACCGAAAAGCTTGGTTACCACAAGTTTTGTGCAAGATGGATACCAAAAATCTTGACTGAGATCCACAAAAATCAGCGAATGACTGCAGCGCTAATGTTGTTGGACGCTTACGATAAAGATGACGACTCATTACTCGATCGCATCGTTACTGGTGACGAAACATGGGTTAAACATGTGAACTGCGAGACGAAATTGCAGTCAATGCAGTGGGGCCACACAAATTCCCAAGAAAAACCCAAGATATGCATCCAAACGACGTCGGCAAGGAAGGTGATGGCGACTGTTTTTTGGGACAGGAAAGGTATAATTTTTGTGGACTTCCTGGAAAGAGGCACTACAATAAACTCTCAAAGGTATTGCCAAACTCTGCAAAACCTCAGAAGAGCAATACAAAACAAGCGCAGGGGAAAGTTGAGCTCAAAGATCTTGCTGATTCACGACAACGCCCGGCCCCACACGGCAAATGCAACTCGCCAAGTTCTTGCATCCTTTAAGTGGGAGTTGTTTCCTCATCCGCCGTACTGTCCCGACCTGGCACCGAGCGACTTCCACTTATTCCCAACAATGAAGAAGTGGCTGGCTATGCAGCGTTTTGATGACGACGCACAGCTGCAAGAAGAGGTAACCAAGTGGTTGAAAGCGCAGGCGACCGAATTCTACGACGAAGGAATTTCCGTAGTATTTAAGTGTGGCTTTCATCTGTATATAATAAAAACAAATTCCAATACTTTGTTTATTTTTAATTCTAAAACGTAATCTACTTTCTAGATAGCCCTCGTATCTAAATGTTTCCTTTGATTTCGGGCCGCCTATTTTCTCCCTCTTCGGAATCAAACCGCGAAACAAACAAACTACGTATTTCTTTTCACACATTTATTTATGAGCACAGAATAACTAAAACTTTATTATTTATAACGTTTTACATAAATAAAAAGTAGGTTGAAAAGGGAAAATGTAATTTCCGGATGGTCCCGTCAAAGTCAGTAGAGGGGATTCTACTATAGCAACATTGTTAACTCTCCCAAACCTTCTAAGGAACAAATCACACCGACATTGTCGTTGCATGCTATGCCCGCTATATATCGCAAGCATATGCTGCTAGGAAACAATCACAACTAAGCAGGCACGGCCCTAGAGGTTTTGCCGACCCCATAAAATTCCACTTCATGAAACACATTCACGCACCATTTTTATATGTAAACAATAAGCACGAGTATATTTACTTAAAACAATATGCAAATATATTGAATTAATTGATCTATATGCACATAGATCATTATGCATCATAATATGCACATAGATGTAATCTGCTAAGATAAAAGTAGCCCTTATGTGACTACAAAAGTAATGAATAACTACATACGAAGGGAAGTCCAAAAGTTAGTGTTCTGATTTTTATTTTTTAATGTTTATTGGGCATTATTTTTAATATATTCTCCCTTAAGATGAATGCACTTGTTGGCCAATTCATAAAGTAATTCTAATCCCCTTCTAAAATACCCTTCTTCTTAGTCCTCAAAATGAGTCTCCACAGTGTTTTTGAGAACTTCCTAAAATCGACGTCCACGGAGATCGTTTGGGAACACATAATAGTCACTGGGGATGAGGTCAGGGATATAACGCGAGTGGCTGATTTCCTGAAAACCGCATTCTGTCAGAGAGGTCATTGCTATTTGTGCCCTGTGAACAGGCGCATTGTCATGCAGCAGCAAGACACCTGGACCTCCCCACGTATCTTTTACTTAAATACTACTCGTCTTGCCTTAGCACAAGCAAATTCCTTTATTAATTCACTATAATCCGGTGATTCAGCAATCTGATGAACAATGGAAATAGTTCCGAGATCACTCAGGCGTGTCTGGAACATTGTTGATCTTGTAAGTACCTTTTTATCAGCTTGAGTTTTGAAAAACTTCTTTTTCCGCTGGCCACTGTCACAGGTAGTGTTAGCAATATTCTTAGGGCAATGCTAACATTAAGTGCAAATCCATACTCTTTTATCTTTTTCAAAGTCTCTAAAGGTGTACGCTTGGGCTTCACAATATTTGAAAGAGTTTTAAAGTCATTTCTGAAATCAACATACTTATGTCTTCCAATTCACCGTCAGTTAAAGCATTATATAGTCTGGTGCATTTATCTGATAAATCTTCAGGTGACGTGTCTTTAATTTTACTAATATCATAAAGGAAATCAAACAGCTCACTATGATTCTTAATTTGTTGAAATCTTTCACTCGATGCGCTATGGTATTGTCGAAAACTTTAGACCCCACTCAATGTGTTGTTACTGCATCGCTTTAGATAAAAATGGAGTGTACATAATAAAGTGTAAGTGCAATGCAACATATATAGGCGAAACGGGACGAAAATTAATAACAAGATTTAGGGAACTTATTAGATCATATAAATAAAAAAAAAGAGATTCAAATTACGACACATCTACTAAATCAAGGTCATTTAGAATAGAATAGAATAGATTTATTTTGCTTTTAAACATTTGTTTACAATGTAATTAGCAATAGTCCATTAAATTTAAATTCTTAAAATTTGACATTTCTTAAAATTTAACATATTTCTTAAAATTTAACAGTTCTTAAAATTTATCATTTCTTAAAATTTAACATTTATTTATTTAAATCAGAATTCATATATTCCTCTAATGAATAGTAGGTGCTTTGTTTCAGGAAGTCAGATATACACTTTTTAAAATTCTTTTCAGTCAAAGATTGTATAGTACCTGGCAGCTTATTATATAACTTAATTTGTTGAAAACTGTGGCCTTTATATGATCTCACAAGCCTGTTAAGAGGGGCAACCAAATCCTGTTTATTTCTAGTGTTATAGCTATGTCTTGAGCTGTGTTTAACAAACTGTGAAATATTCTGATTAACATAAATCAAATTCGAATAAATATATAAAGAGGGCAATGTCAAAATCTGTAATTTAGAGAAACTAGCTCTACAAGACTCTCTATCTGATAAACCTGCCAATATTCTTACAGCTTTTTTTTGTAATAGAAAAACTTTGAAAGTGAGACTGGAATTACCCCACAACCTAATACCATACATCAGCAGTGAATGAAACAAGCCAAAATAAGTCATCAGCAGAACATCAAAACTGACAACCAACTTAAGTTTTCTCATTAAAAATAATACCCTCGAAAGTTTTTTACATAAAGCATTTATATGTGGTTGCCAGGTAAGCTTTTTATCCAAGTACAAACCCAAAAGTTTTACATGTTTTACATCACCATCATCTATAACTCCACTTCTGAGTGAAAACAGTATATACTCGGTCTTGCTATCATTTATCTTTAAGCAGTTTGCATCAAACCAGGTTTTAGCTCTTTCCACAGAATGTTTTAGTAAAGCATTTGTCACAACACAATCTTCATGAGAACACATTAATGTTGTGTCATCGGCATATAAGACTGACATGGCGGGGATGTTACAGCCAAAATCATTGACAAAGATTAAAAAAAGGAAAGGTCCCAAAACAGAACCTTGTGGCACTCCCGAGATTACATCTTCACAACCAGACACATCATTATTGCTTACAACCATTTGCTTCCTATTGCTTAGATATGACTCTATTAATTTTAATTCTATGTGTTTTATGCCATAGTATCCAAGCTTACCACACAACTTTCTGTGTGATATACAATCGAAGGCTTTGCTTAAATCAATCAGGCACATACCAGTAACAAGTCTATTCTCAAATGATGATAATAAGTGACTAACAATAGTCTCAACAGCCATGGAAGTTGAATACTTAGGCCTAAAACCATATTGGTGCTCATATAGCAAATTATTGTCTATAAAGTAGTCATATAGCTGAACAAAAATACATGATTCTATTATCTTACTCAGTATAGGAACTAAAGCGATAGGTCTATAACTCTCAGGAAGATTTCTATTTCCCTTCTTATAGATAGGAATTATTTTTGTTAACTTTAGACAATCAGGAAAAGTTCCATCAGTTAAAACCAAATTAATTAAATATGTTAATGGCAACAATATCACACCTACAATGTGCTTCATGATAGAATTTGATAAATCATAAACATCTCCTGCATGAGATGAACTAAACCTATTAACAATATGAATAGGTTTAGTTCATTTGCATAGAAATGAAAGACTCAATGAAGCTTTTACACCAGTGCAACAAAGGAAGACGAGTAAATATAACGGACTATATGGAAATTTTTAAACTAAAGATGAACGGAGAAAATATTATTAATAAACAAATATACAATCAATCAGAAATAACATTCCAAAATCTAAAAATGTTAAAGAATAAAATAAACAAGTAGGTTTGTGTAGCCATCAGAACGTGTAGTCGGAGGAAAAACCTGTTGGAGGAGGGGCTTAGCTAGACTGTATATAAAGACAAATCCCAAACGGATGAATCCAGTACTGAAGTAGATCTTGAGAATGGAGGAACTCCGAAACACATCGACGAACTTAAATAAAAGGGTTAAGCTAGACTATGTAGTAAACTATCCATGAAAAGTAATACCTATACCATTAGTTATGAGATATTTTGAGAAAAAGACAAAACAGTGGAATGTCAGGTAAAACCCAAACATATTTATTGTTCAACTGTTTTGACATCATACTTTGTAAGTTAGGTTTTTTGTAGTTAATTGTTCAGGTTTTTTTTGTTTTTTATCTAATTATAAGTAAATAATATATTTATAATTGTTTTAAATGTCAACATCACAAACTTTGCCACCCCCAAAAATCTGCCTACCCTTAAGACCGGCCCTGCAACTAAGTAAATGTCTCGCCAGGCTATACGATTGAGTGGTTTACCTGCGCTTGTCGTATAAGTGCGTCTTGTCATAACACTTTCCCAGCAAGATCATGGGTTTAGTTACATACAACTGACAGTACGTTTATTTGTTCAGTGGCATCGCATCTTAATAGGCAACGTTTACTACAGTATGATATATTTACAATACATTACAATTTTAAAATGTTTATTGAAATTAAAGTAAAGTATTTTGTAGTTTTATGACGTTACAACCGAGTCGTTAAAATATTTATAGACACTAAAACAGGGGTTTATAATAAAAGATAACGATTTGACCGGACATAAAAAAAATGACGCTATGTTCAAGTTGACGCATTGGGCAAGTACTGTAATGTTCTTATCAGAAGGTTTGTACTTTACAATTTGTGTTGGCATTAAATTTAACCTTTACTACAATGAATCAAAATCGTTGTTTTAGTGGTACATATAGGCCTAAATTTCTAATTATTCATAATGAAACTAAATGAGTTTAAAACTTAAATAAATACTGCTTTATGTTTAGATTTAAAACTATATGAAATAAAACACGAGTTTACAATAGTTTTAAGGATCATATTATTAACACTATATACATATTGTGTAAACCATAGTAGGAAAAAAATTAGAAATAGATATATATTAAATGCATTTACTTTATGCTAAGTAAGTTCGGCCTATATTGCATACTCTATGTTTTGTTTAGCCCTGTTTTATGAAATAAATTTTAGTTGCAGTTCAAACATCTAAAAATCAGTCTTTGGAAGAATCCTTTTTTAAATTTTAGTTTCTTTGTTTTGCAAGAATGATAAGATTTATAGTTTATAAATTCCAAAACATGTTCAACATTGTTTTTACTACTTCACTCTCAGGATGTAATTGAATTGTTTCTAAAATTTCTTTAATTTTATCTGGATTAGATTCAATACTTTTAATGGCTCAAAAAGTCTTTATCTTCAGTTTCTGAAGATTTTTCATTGTAGTTAAAGTTTTGTTTTATTTATACTGTTTTACAAAATTGTATTATAAATAATGATACAGTACAGTCTCTATAATCTGGCCGTGCGCTACACCGGCCAGTCCAGCAATCCGGCGCTCAGAGAGCGACCGACGGCAGGTCATTCAACTTTTTAAATCCCTGTGTGTATGTGAGTCAGAGTGTCAGTTTTTACTGTACAACATAAACAGCCATTGTGCCATCGTTTGCTTGCGTGTATCAGAAGTGATTGTGTTGTGCACCTGTTCTGTGTATTATTGTATTAGTGTAATGTAGTGCAATGTCAGAAAAACGTAAACATGTCACATTAACGTTGGATACTTAAAAGTATGAAATTTTAAAACGTTTGGAAAAAGGTAACAAGTTATCCAATTTAGCTAAGAAGTACAACATTGGCTGTGCAACAATACATGACATAAAAAAGAAAAAGGACAAAACTGAGTCGTTCTTCAAGAGTAGTGAATTATCTTGTGGGTGATCCTGACGACCTGACTTTAGCTGGCATAGACTCCTAACACCTTCGCGCCACTATTGATACGAAGGTGATGGCAAATAATCCATTTCGCATGAAAACACCGTGTGTGTTCCAGGTTTTTACAACTCTAAAAGCTTTCACCACTGCAATCCAGTTAGCTGAGGAAAATGGCGCTTCCGCATCTGATATCACAACACTAAAGAGACCGCAGGAAAACGTGTTGAGGCTTTCCTTCAATTCAAAAAAGCAAGAAGCCATACAAAATTTTTTTGCCGTTAAAATTTAAACGTCTTATACAGTACCTAGTTCAAATGTCTTTACTGCACTGTACTTTTTAGAAATTAAGCATTGTATTCTTCATTTTCTTTACACTAGAATAATGTATTATATTCCAGTATTGTATATTATAACATGTTTTTGAAGGTACAGTAATTAAATATATATGATTGTATATAAACAATGTTTTTATGTTAAATTTGCTTTTTGTACCTAATGATCCACTAATCCGGCAATTTCGGTAATCCAGCATTACCAATCCCTATATAAGGCCGGATTAGCGAGATCCTACTGTACATCTTTCAGTGTCAATAAAGAAAATATTATCTCCGTAAATCTCAGCAATCCATAAAATTAAGATATAAAACATGAAATTGCAGCAATACAGTTAATACTTCCTTTAAACTCAAAACCAAACAAATTTTCTTAATGTATATGGTTTAGGATTATGAATTAAAATAAACTCATAAATATTCAATATTACAATATAGATGTCTTGTTTATATTTACAAATATAAAAGTGATACAGAATCAATTGTGAATGGTGTCTGTTAACTTGGTAAGTTATACCTTAAATTACATCAATCTTCTTTGATTTCTGAAAACAAACAAAATTAAGCTCATTTAGTACATTCATGTTGTTAATAACTAGTAGAAAATACAAAATTGAAAAATATGAGGAACAGAAAAGGATTCTGTAGCGCTAGTCTTCTACAAAGATGGATTGATTTGCATCATGCATCATTAAACCCAGTTGAAAGTGCTTACTATGCATATCCCAAACTATCTGAAATTTTACATGTAGTCTTTACTTCTGTTATGATTAATCCTGTTATGATTAATCCGGGGTTCTGGATATATTTGTTTATGTTAGGTATTAGAATTAGTGTTTTATATGTAAAGGTATTGGATATCAAGATAGACCAGGAAATATAATGTGGGTACGGAAATGGTAGCAAGGTCGCATGAAAGGTCGTTTAACGCCACACACGGAACTAGCGTTGCTATGATTTGGTTTGAAGATGTCAACAGGAAGCTAGACGGGTTATATAGTATAATCCGAATCTAGAATCTGGGCCAGAGTGGAGTGGTCGGGTGACCAGTGAGCCGAAGAGCTAAGAGTTCGGCCAATTTGTTGTGGAAAGTGCCGCCACGAGATCGAGACAGAGGGATCTCTACACAGCTCAAAGTTTGGACCATTGGAACATCCAGGAAGGATCTCGAGTGAAGGAAGGGCAGGATGTATTGAAGACAACACACTGAGTGAGCAAGACAAAGCATTTTGGTCTATTGTAAAAGTCACGTTGAATTCAGAGTTTTGGGGTTATTAACATAAACATAACTCGCTTTAGTTGCCAATATTGTACATCCAGTCTATCTTGTGGACCCAATACCTGGGATAGGAATTGTAGAGGGATATTATTGTTAGCCGATGTTAAATAGCAGCTTAGTTACCAAGTTGAGTTACAGTAGAGTCCCACAAACTCGGCCTAATGTGGACCGGCAATGGTCCGAGTTTCCGAAATCGCAGAGTTACCGGGAATAGAGGGTTTTAAAATGAGAACAAGGTTATTCAGGATAAGTCGAGTTTGTAATGTAAATAAAACAATAATAAAAACCAGCAGTTACATTATACTGTACACTGTAATGTTATATGTACCTAATACAGTACATAGTTAAAATAGTGAGGCCTAAAATGAAACCAACTTAAATAAATACAGTACTGTACACATTAAAAATTTTAGTTACTCAGACTACTTACATTATTTCACTTTTTTTGAAAAAAACTTGTTATGGTTTTTTGGGTTTCACACTGAGACCTGCGTCGCGCTGCCTCGTCACTTAGCCGGCGAAGAAACAGAATGTCCATAGCTGAAGCACCATGTTGCTCAAAATACCTCAGAGTACACTCAACATAATTTAGTCCTTCACTATGGCTCATTTTGGGCTCCTCTTCCTTCGTGTTTTTCTCTTCACCTTCTGAGTCATCTGGTTCATGATGGTCACTTTTATCTTTCACAGCTGCAACAATTTCATCGTTTGGTAAAAGATGTTCTTGTGCGTCCTGTGTCATCCACTCATCTACGTCCTCTTCAGATGCATCCTCGCAGCCAGGAATTTGTTTTAATAAATTCACGAAACCTGAGTCCTCTTTGGGCAATTCTTCAAAAGTGTTGCCTGCATGGTCCAGCAGTTTTCGCCACGAAGGTACCAGTGTTATTGGCTCCAATTCATTCCATGCTCCAGAGACCCATCCAATAACATCTAATAAATCTACTTTCTTCATCTTTTGAATCAAATCTTGACTGTTGTCGATCGCTGCCAAAAGAGAAGAAAGAAGCTTGTGTCGATATCTCTTCTTGACTGCAGCCAAAACTCCTTGATCCATTGGTTGGCAAAGTGACGTCACATTAGGTGGCAAGAAAATAGCTCTAATGTCACCGTCCTTTAAATCATCAATCTAGTTGTGGATGTGAAGAAGCATTGTCTAAAACTAACAGTGCTTTTCTAGGCAAATTTTTAGATTTCAAAAACAGTTCAAAAGATGGAACAAACTGTTCAGAAAGCCATTCTTTAAAAATAACTCCACTCATCCACGCATTTGGTTGGTTTTTGTACCACACTGGCAGGTTTTTAACATCAACATGTTTAAATGCACGGGGTTTTTTAGCTTTTCCTATAAAGCACAGCTTTAGTTTGTGATCACCAGTAGCGTTGCTGCAGGCCAAAACCGTAACCCTTTCTTTACTTCTCTTGAACCCAGGTGCAGATCTTTCAAGTTTTGAAGCTAGGCTTTTAGAGGGCAAAAGTTTAAAATTTAAACCCGTTTCGTCACAATTATAAATAGCATCCCCTGACAAACCTTCATCTTCAATCAGCTTTTGAAACCTTTCTTTAAAGTCCAACACACTTTGCATGTCACCAGAAAGTTTTTCTCCGCACACGCTCAGTTGTCTTACACCATAACGTTTCTTCCAACGGTCAAGCCAGCCAACACTAGCTACGAATTTCGGGTCTCCTTCTTTTTTTAAATCTTCGTAAAACTTCAGCGCCATTTCCTGCAAAATTGGCCCTGAAATTGGCATCCCATTCTCTCGTGATTGGCGAAACAATATGTAGAGGGCTTCACTAACTTCATTAAAGTCACTTTCTTTCATACTTTTTCTGTCTCTCAACGTTTCGGAACAAATTCGTTTAACACACCACGATTCGATTTCCGATCTTTTTCTTTTCCAGTCCCCGATTGTACTTTTTCCAACTCCAAATTCCATCGCAACCTTACTAACATTTTCACCTTTGTCCAGTCTCTTTAAAGCTTCTAACTTCTTTTCCATGGACACGTTGGTTTGTTTTCTTTTTATTGAAGACGACATCGTACTGAGCACAAGTAAAATGGAGAATTTAACAAAACTAACGAATGATGTAACAAATAAAAACAACACTTAAAATTAAACAACAACATAAAAATCCAAACTCAACAACAAAACGAAAACAACAACATAAAAATCCAAACTCAAACTCAACAACAAAACAAAAACGGACAACTGTACTAAGCTTTACAACAGAACTCTCTCGATAATCAATGTTCACTTCTCACTGGCTATTCCAAGACTGGGAGGAAAATTGACACTTCTGGCGAAAGCGAATAGCGAGACAATAACGGAATGAGAGTTGAGGAATGTACCGCCCAGCTGCGCAGGTAGCGTGACGCGCTGACAACGCCAACCCCTCTCAGGGCATTAACCTGACCTTCACCGCAAGAAAGGCCACATGAACAAAAGGCTTGAGAACGTGGGAAAATACTTCAAAATTTATTTCCAATGGGGTCGCCGAGTTACCCGGATTGCCGGGTTATTGAAGACCGAGATTGTGAGACTCTACTATATTTGTGTGAATAAATATAGAGATAAGCATTCTATCACTGAGTTACTGATGTATTATTATTATTATTATTATTGATCTGTTCCTTACCGATTTAACTAACTTAGTGTTTGAACCTGGGTAAAGAGTTTGTAAAATCCGAACCCTAATACTTCCAACTTGCATTCTAGTCTAGTAGGTTTAGTGAATGATGACCTATTAGTAATAATGAGTTAATTCCCACTTCGTCACAAAAGCATAAAATGATAATTGTGTTGAAACCATAAATTCAGTAAATTGTGTAGAAATACAAAACTTGAAAGATCAAGATTTTCTACACATATATTACTTACCTTTTTAATATAGTTGAATTTAACTAAAGAATAGACCTAAAACTGAACTTTTGTATAAGAAATTATAGGCCTATATATATATTTTTTTTAATGCCATACGAGAAATATTTTGTACGACACCTACTTGTATCATCAATATTGCTTCTGTCGGATACACTGCACAAAATCTAAGATAAGTACTTGAAATACACTAGGCCTGTACTAATTAAAACACATAAAATTCTAGCATATTTTAAAATTATTTTATGCATTTTTCTATAAATAGATTGAGCACTAGTTTGCAATGTTTTGCAGGAAAATATAAAAAATACTGAAATAGTTATAACATATTAAAATAAAATTATGTGAGGATATTGATTAGTGAATTCTTTGAATTGCACTTTAAACTAAATCTGATAAATGGCCAAGAAAGATGACACAACATGGAAAAGAGTAGAAAATAGGATGAATATAAGACAATAGAATGAAACCTACTAAAAACAAATAAAGCTATTATATCACATTGGAACATGAAGCAAATTTTTCCATGGCAGATATTTTGGAAACTGATAGAAGACTAAGATCATAGTGTGTGTTGATTCTTAAGATATTATTTAATGATTAAGACTGTTACATATATAGTTGGCCAAGTCTTGGGAACAAATTGCTACCAAAACTATGATGAACTCTGATTTGAGAAGTTATGGCCTTCTGCAAGAGAATGAGATGAACTAGGAGGAGAAAAAGTATCACCCCATATTCTCCGTTATCCCTAATCAGTTCTTGCCCCAAATGATCAAACTTTAGGAGTTTACACAGTACTATAAGGAAATTTCTCTATATGAGGAAAATTATAAAATACTTATATCAAAGCCCACTAAAGAATACCGTTGAGGGACGGGCTTGTGTACACCGAGACCTTGAACGCTCCAATCGCCGTAGTGCGACGTTGTCACGTTCTTCCCACGCTTTTAACTGACTGCGGCTGACTCAACGTATTTATAATTCTTTAAACTGTGCGATCAAGCCTCGAGCGGTAAATACCAGAAATGTTCGAGGCTAGTAGATATGGCAACGCTGCGCGCTCATCCTATTGGCCGTCTCGCAACGGTATTCTTTAGTGGGTTTTGATATAAGTGAAAAATAAATGCTTTCAAAATTTTACAAGAACAATTTTTACTAACATAATAGCAAACAAAATTTACTTGTCTTATAGGATATTTACCTCTTATCGCTTTTTATTTTTAGTTTGCCTAATTACTTTGCCGACTTTCTTCTTCTTCTGCCTCTTTAAAGTTTTACTTTTCTTGACCAAGTTTTTTACTTTACTGGAACTTAACCACACTGGATATTGTCCAAATTGATCCCTCATAGTTTTTCTGTTATAAACTCTTCTGCCATCGTCCATAGCTTCTACTTTTTCTTTTGTTTCCTTGTTTTCTACTTCAACAACTTTTTCTGAAGTTTCTGTGACTGCATCTACTGTAACATAATACTGTAATTAGTTTTAATATTGAAATTCAAGCACTAGCGATGCTTTTGTTCAATTCAAAAGAATAAGATAAAGGAAATAAGAGAAATATAATGTAACCTTAAACTGCATTGATTTTAAACTTGAATGTTAATGTTATATAAATAACACTTTAACATATACAATAAAGCTCTATGAGTTGATGTCTGCAGTTAACAAACAATGCTAACCCACTATGAACAGTTGACGACATCTAAAAAAAGGCTTCTACATTATATATAGGTCTTTAAACCCTATAAGCGTCAGGCAACGAGAATTCTCGTCGATTGCGTTCGGCTACATACCGGCATCTGAGTGTCAGGCAACGAGAATTCTCGTTGATGCGTTTAAATCAAAATTGGTGCATCAAAAATAATAGTAAGTATATCATATTATATATCATTGTACTCAGGACATTCTGACCATTAATTTGGTATATTGTTTATTACACTATGACTTATAACTATCTCGCAAAAAATACACAAAAGTTCAAAACATGACAAAAGCATTAGTCTGTCTCGTGACAGCAAAAAATAAACGGAGTTATTCCCTTACCTTATCATAGACTAAATAATATTGTCAGACAAACAAGTTAGTTATGTCATTGCTTAGATCGAGACCTGCATATTTTGTATTTATAATGAAATAATTTTTATTATTTTTCCAAAACCTTTTGAAAATTTGGTTTAAAAACTTATTTATTTTACCGTTCGCAAGGCAAAAAGTTTCAGAAAATTTAAAAAAAAAATTAATCTGTATAGCAATGTTAACCATACTTTTCTAAACAAGAAAATATATAACAGTATACACTTTACTTGAATAGGCTACATTATATGGAGTTTTCAATATGCATAGGAAATTTTTTGCAAATTGCTCATTTTTGTTGTTACCCCAAAACATTGTTTTTTTTAGAAAGTAATTTTTTTGAATTGTTTTATGTAAAGAAATGTTTTTTCTACATTTTGTACGATTTGGATTTATAACTAAATTTTATTTCTATTTTTCCAAGAGCCCTACATTTGAAACTTTTGTTTACCAATTTAATTTCTTTTCCGTTCAAAACGCAAAATAAGTTAGAGAATTTTTTTTTTTAAATATTTTATTTACACAAAAATGTTCTTCATACTGTCCTGAATAATAAAATGTATAATAGTGTACACTTTACATGTTCGTTTAAGTGATAATGTGTTCAAGCAGTGAAAAAGTGCCTGACGCTTAGAGGTATATCTAGCAGAATTGGCCTGACGCTTATAGGGTTAACAAATGACAGCCATGACAAATTTATATTTTTTTTTTTAGATCAGGGGTAAAAAATTATTGCAAGGCGATTATTCACTCAAATTTTCAGATTTATTATGGTTTCTCAACATCATTTAGTTAAATTGTACAAATTAAATAAACATTTAGTGATACAAAATTATTTGTTTGAATAAAAAAAAAATTAACATAACTTCAGTAGTAATTCAGTTGAATTAGTTTCACTAAGGTTGCATTATGTTTTCGGCGAAGTTCGACAATTACCGGTAATGTATTTTATCCAAATTGGTAGTTAAGGATGTGCAATATCACTTGAGCAAAAGCATCGAATTCAGTGAGCGGAGCCAACCTTGAAAAGCGTATTACATTGGTAAAGCGTTCAAGCACGAATAGAATATACACTTTTGTTTTTATTGATGCTGGTCTTATTTTTAGTTTCCGAAATGTTCATACAACATTTAAATTGGCAGAAAGCTCCTCCAATGTACAGTTAGTAGGTAACCAAAGTTGCCCCGATGTTTTACTGCTATCAACTGACTCAACTGAAAATCATGTTTTTAGTCTTGTTTATAAGCAAATAGCTTTAATGAAAATTTTAAATTTTTTCCACCTACAAATTATAATTTAGATGTTTATGAATGATTTCTTGCAAATTACAAAATATTATCTTCAAAATTAGATGAAAGACAAGTTATATTGAAGAGGACTGTATGTAGCCCAGTCAATAAAAGGAAAAATAGGCCTTTGTTGGAAGTAATTAGTGCAAAGCTGAAATTTTGTCAGATGTTATCTATATATAATATATAAAAGCGAAATATCACTCACTCACTCATCACGATTTCTCAAAAACTACCGAACAGATTGGAATGAAATTTGGTATGTAGCTTCCTCTAGGGCCATAGGCGCTCGTTAAGAAAGGGTTTCAAAAAATTTGAAATTTTAGGGGGAGTTTGGGGGGGATGAAAGTTATTAAATCACGATTTCTTCAAAACTACAGAACGGATTGGAATGAAATTTGGTATGTAGCTTCCTCTAGGGCCATAGGTGCTCACTAAGAAAGGGTATGAAAAATGTCGAAATTTTAGGAGGGGTTTGGGGGGATCAAAGTTACTAAAATCATAATTTCAGAACTTTTATTATTATGACAATAGTGCTTTTATTATTTAAGATCTCTATGTATATTTTTTATATAAAAGCCAAATACCACTCACTGACTGAATACAATTACGTTAA
>JAGFPH010000020.1:1860827-1885971 GCA_018207615.1 Philaenus spumarius
ACCCTGGTTTCAGTGGTGAATGTAAATCAGGCTTATTCGTTGTTTATTAAGATGAATCTAATAGGCTATATTTTATATTTTGTTTACGATGGGTATTTGGTAATTGTTTACTATTACTTTGTTAGAACCAAATCTTCCCATACTGAGATATGTTTAGTATTTATATATTCTAAAGGCTAGTATACATGGCGACACTTAGTGTCAACACAAATGTAGACACTAATGTCAGTGGTGTCCACACGACAAACAATTTTAATGTCTAGATCAGTGTCTCAAACTCGGTGTCGCACTTCGAGTGTCTGACGTCATAGGCGTAACCAAAACGACCGTATGGAGGGGGTTACAACAACCGAGGAGGGGGTATGGCAAATTTTATAAATGAAGATGCAAAATAACACGTTTTAGGCTTCCCAAAAGTACTTAAAATTATAAAGGTATGTATAATTTTTCACTTCTAATTGTGATTCAGGCCTATTTTAGAATGATTAAAATAGCAAACATGACTCATACCCCGCCAAATCTTTCCGTGCGGCCTCATAACCCCATAAAACACACGGCTTGAAATACACACGGCGTTTTTTTGTCGGCTGCAGATTAGTTACCGTCGTCACTCTTAAAATTTAAAGTGTGCACACAGGGCGGTAAAATTTCTGACACCGTCTAAAAGCCTCATTGGGATTCATTAAACTGAAGTGTCTAGTTCATCAATCACGAAGTGTGTTATGTAATATATTATTTCTTTTAATGTTTTATTGATATGAAAAGAGAGCAACTCTCGCTGTATTCTTATTCCGTCCCCGATTGAAAAGGAAGCAAAAAAATATACTTCATTTGGGTTCATCCGATCAATAAATAAGGATCATTCTACACTTCGTTTCCTGATTTCATGAAGTAGAAGAAACATTTTCAATTATTTAAGAATGTCGGCTTCGTCATTTGACGAACTACACACGCGGCTGAAGGATAGAAGGCTATTCTACGAAAAAATACTAAAATAAGGAAAATTGGTGTGCATTTTTTCACGTTCGCCACTGTTTCAGCGGAGACAGTGGAAAACCGTTGATTGTAGTTGCAACGAGCGGCTGCACAGCTACCATCAGCGGTAAATAAACCGATCCTTGATTTTTCTGACCAATGTGTATGCTCTAATACTCTCCTTCGCGTCACTGTTGATATGATGGCGACGGCAAACCGTGGCGGACGAAAACTCCATGTATGTTTCACGCCATACACTATACTGCATCGTATATCAAATAAAGTGCCAGTGCCCAATTCGACCAAAGATAATGTCAGCAATATATTGATAATTTATTGTAGCTTGACATTTGCATAGGTGTTAAAAACAAGTACTCTTAAGAGCCTATTTTAATGTAAACAAAGTGCAAAATATTTTTTACAATGGGGGGGTTATAACTCCCAAACACCCCCCTGGTTACGCCTATGTCTGACGTGTCCACACTGCAGTTCGCAACACTTCTATTAGTACACTTTATAATTTATTCAGTCCTTTACAAAACACTATGGACAAACGTCATGCTGCAGCAGTCGTAGTATCGTGCATTTTAATTAAAAAACGACAACGTAACCAAATAGAAAAGTCTGGTTTAAAGATGGATAAAAGGAAGAAAACAACTGGGCGCTTATAATTAATTTTCTTTAATTTTTAATGTGCGCTTTAATTTTTCTCATATTCATTACTATGGGAATCCTATAAGCATGATCTTGGATTGAAGACAGGACTCATGACAGGTAAGGTCCAGGGCATAGATGAACTGGAACATATGTCTGATCGGCTCAGGGAGGCCATTGTTGGTTCCTACGAGAAACACTGTCCGTTGACACGTGTGAGGAACGTAGGAGCCGGATGGTGGACCCGTGAGCTGTCAGTCATGAGGAAGAGGGTTAGAGACCTCTTTAAGATCGCTAAGGCTGTCAACAACTGGGAAGCCTATCATGACCTTCTATCCCAGTATAGTAGGATGATAAGGAAAGCCAAGAGGGACTCCTGGGGGAAGTTCTGCACGGAGATGGAGGGGGTGCGGGAGGCCTCCAGGATTCACAGACTCTTGGCTAAAGACCCAGTATCACCGGTAGGTAACATCACAAAAGCTACTGGAGATATTGCGGTGGAACCGGGAGAGGTGCTAGAGGAGCTTCTTGTGGCACACTTTCCTGGCTGTACAGTAACTAGGGGCAGTGGGGAAGCACCCTCTTGTGACAGTGCTAGACCCGCTGCTACAATCAACGACTGGAGACTGGCCAGTAGGATAATTACGTGCAGTCGGATCAAATGGGCAGTGGGGACATTTGAACCGTACAAATCTCCTGGGGGCGATGGGGTCAGACCCGTCTGTCTCCAGCAGAACGTAGATAGTTTATGGACAGTACTTTGTAAGCTATATAGGGCTAGTCTAGCTACTGGACATATTCCACGATCATGGAGAAAGACCAGAGTTGTGTTCATTCCGAAACCAGGTAAGGTAAACTACACCGATCCTAAGGCGTTTCGACCAATAAGCTTAACATCCATCCTGCTGAAGGTATTGGAAAAGATACTGCATAGGCATATATGTGATGGGGCGCTTGTAGAACATCCAATTCACGCCAATCAGCATGCTTATTTGCCAGGTAAATCCTGTGAATCTGCACTACACCACTTGGTGGGCAGAATTGAAGGAGCTCTGGAATGTAAGGAGGTAGCATTTGGTGCCTTTCTGGACATTGAGGGAGCCTTTGACAACACCAGAACAGAGACGATTATTGAGGCAGCCGGGAGGCGTGGGGTTGAAGATCTGCTGAGCAAGTGGATCGGGGCCATGCTTCGGGGCAGGACTGTACGCGCAAGGCTATGCAGACGATGTTGTAATATTAGTGGTAGGTAAGTTTGTGCCAACTGTTACGGAGCTGCTTGGGGTGGCACTGGGAACCGTTGAGAAGTGGTGCAGGAAAACGGGGTTGAGTGTCAGTCCGAGCAAGACTCTGGCCATCCCATTTACCAGACGGAGGAAACTGGAGGGTCTTCGGCCCCTCAGCCTTCAAGGTAGTGGGATCACTATAACAACAGAGGTTAAGTACCTGGGAGTGATATTGGACCAGAGGCTGAACTTCTGTGCACAGCTCAATCGAGTAATCGATAGAGGTAAGTGGACACTCATGGCGAGCAGGCGCATGGTTGGGCGGACATGGGGTTTGAAGCCTAAGCTGATGCATTGGCTCTACACCTCCGTGGTGAGACCAGCCATGACGTATGGCGCTATTGTATGGTGGACAAGAACAGAGGTCCAGGGCGTGGTGGCGAACCTGGCAAGGGTGCAGCGGCTTGCCTGTCTTGCCATCACGGTAGCGCTAAGAGGTGCTCCAAGTGCTGCCCTGGACTGCTGTCTGAACATTCTCCCCCTGGATCTATTTATTAGGGCAGCGGCTAGGAAGAGTGCTTATCGCCTCCAATGCGAGGAACTCTGGTTACAAGGCCCAAGGGACTTGTGACACGCCAGGATAACCACATTGGTTGCCAGAGATCGGGTGCTGGATATGATCTCGGACCATATGAAAACTAGGTACTCTTTCTCAAAACCATTCCGGGTGGTAATACCAGACCGAGAGGAATGGTCAGAGGGAAGGAGACCCCTCCCTGAGCATGAGCTGGAATGGTACACGGACGGCTCAAAGACTAAAGGGAGTACAGGTGCAGGGATCTGTGGTGGTTACCCCAGGCAGGAATGTGTGCTGCCAATGGGGGAAAATCCAACAGTGTTCCAAACAGAAATCACAGCTTTATTGGAATGTGCCAGGGAAAACCTAAGACTCGGACACATGAATAGAGAAATCTGTATATACACAGACAGCCAGGCTGCATTAAAAGCCCTGAGCTCAAACGAGATCAGGTCAAAATTAGTCTGGGAATGCGCCGAATCCATCAAACAGCTTGCGGGCATCAACGAGGTTACACTCTGTTGGGTTCCAGGACACGCTGGAGTAGATGGAAACGAACGTGCAGATAGGCTGGCAAACAGGGCGTCAGCTTCTGACTTCACAGGACCGCAACCCTTCTGTGGCAAATCCAAGACGACAGCCATGCAAGTGGTTGCCGACTGGGCAAGGATGGAACATAGTAGGAGGTGGAAGAACACTCAAGGCTTAAAGATGAGTCAGCTTTCACTTCTTGATCCATCAAGACAAATTGCATCGGACATCCTGTCATTAAGTAGGTGCAAGGCAAAAGAGGTGATTGCCCTAATCACAGGGCACGGCCACTTCAGGAAACATATGAAAAATATGGGTATCTTTACCGGAGATCCTAAATGCAGGAAATGTGGCCAGCAGGAGGAGACTGCGGAACACCTTATCTACGAGTGTGAGAGGCTTGAGCAGGTGAGTCATAGAACCTTTGGCAGGCTGAACAAAGGACAAACAATACCCCAAGATGACCTTGCCAGCAAGATCCTTAAGTTCAACAGGCTTATGGATCTCGACAAGGGTAACTAAGGGTTCAACATCCTTAAGTGGGAGCGCAATAAGCCCAAGAGGCTGACGTGCTTAAGGTTTCGGACCGCCCACAGAAGAAGAAGAAGGGGAAACCCCTGCGTGCTCCGCAAGCCAAACCCGCTGGAACATTCTATACTTACATAATCATGTTATGTTTTCTTTATAATAAAGATGTAGGATTAATAATAACTCCAAAGCTAAGATGGTAAATAATGTTAAATGTTCAAATCAAATTATTTAGTATATATTATAACAGCAGTTTTAATAAAGGTTGGTAGGCCCTACTTGTGTATTATACGAACCCCACCTATTAATACAGGTAAACATACTGTGACTAAATAGGTTAGGTAAGAACCTTTTAGGTATTTTTTATTATTATTTTTGCATTCCTGTTGCCATCCAACCTTAGGCTAACCTATGGCAACAGAAATGTAGAAATAATAATAATAAAAATATCTAAAAGGTTCTAACCTAACCTATTTAGTCACAGTGTTTACCTGTACTCAACATTTAACAGTAGAATGTAAAACAACGTCGTTATCTGCAAAAATATTAGGCTAGGGTCGAATAGTAGCCTAAAGTAGTTATGCTGGCATCGGACACGCAGTGACACACGTGCCAGACAGTGAACACAATTATAGGTGGGGTCCGTATAATACACAAGCACTTAAGGGATAAAAGAACCAGCACGGCTCAGGTCTACACTTTAACAAAAATATAATCCAAAAGTTAGAAATACAAATAAGCTTTAAGTTAATTGCTTCAAAGTTTGAAATCAGCTATTAATAATGGAAATATTAGAGAAAACAACAGTTTTATCCGTTATTTTATTCAATCGATTGATATGGTAATGAATGTAAATAAATACATTCAAGAAATATGTGTTAACTCATCAGTCTAGGCCTAACCTAAGAATTTTTTCCGACTAAATTTACAAATATTAAAATAATATTTTTTTTATCAAAATGAATTATAGCCTGTTACTCAGGGTTAGTGTAGCTTTTTATAAGTAAAACTATTTATTCAATCGGTTCAGTAGTTCCAGAGATTAGGCCTACTCCCTACACACACAAAAAAACAAAGAAATTTTACCTCTTTATATTATTAGTATGGATACCGTATAGATTTTACTGGGTTTTATATTGTGCAGTTTTCTATGTACATTCTGATTCATTTGTATATGCACAGCCAAATTTTCCAAAGCAGCTGTTCTTTTTAAATTATATGTTTATAATCTGAACTGGTAACATTCCAGAGTTCTGGTCCGACAACATATAAAAATTAATGATTTAGTTTTTTCTTTTGACCACAAACAAGTTATGTTATCACCTTCGCTCTAACGAAAAGTTTCTGCTTGCTCGAACTTGATACACTTGGAGAGACACTCTGATATGACCTGTACACACGACGGACACTTCGACACTGACACAAGTGTTGCAACCGAGTGTCATAGACAGAGACATTGGTGTACACATGAAGACACTCGATGTATAGGCTACACTCATTGTCGACATTAAAATGTCGCTGTGTATACTAGCCTTAAAAATGTATTGACATGATTAAAGGCCCAGAAAAATTAACTCACCCTAAAAATTAGAAGAAAAATATATATAGCCTACTGATGCAGAACTAGTGTCGCTTGCTGACGGTTCATCACATGTTGCTGGAGATTTACTTTCGTCGATGTATAGCCGGCCAGTTGCCTCATCTACCTTATTTTGTTTACTGTTCCGGCTCTTCATACATGTTATTTGCCTATTTCAATCCATTAGCGATAAAGGTTATTGTTTGCTATTAGTTGGTAGGTTGCAGTAGGCCTACTATAAGTTAGAACTACAAGCTTTTTTTCCATTTTTTACGGTGAATTTATTTTCAAGCCTTTATTAGGCTAATGTTAATTTATTGTTAGAATACATAAAATACAAAACATATCTCAATACGGAAAGATTTAGTTCTGACAAAGTAATAGTAAACAATTACTGGGTATTTTTTATTTTTTTGGAGCCCATGAAGTGTTTAGTGCAAACATAACCAAAAAAATAGAGGTGTTTAATGAAATTGAACCTCAATTATTACGGTAGGGTAATGATTTATTTTTCTTGTAATTTCTATATAGTAGGCTATTTGTCTCTGTACATTTTTATATAGCCTAATATAGGCTAAGTTTACTATTTTAGAATCAAGTGTCATCTTTTAGAATAAGAAAAAACGGCTATGGTACTTGCCTCATAAGCAAGACGTCCCGGGTTCAAATCCCGCGGGGGACCATAAAATATTAAAAACCCAAAAAAACATGCTCGTTAGCCGAAAAGGCCCAAAGTGGCATGGAAAGCAAAAAAAAAAAAAAAAAAAAAAAAATAGAATAAGAAAAAAATGTCAATATATAGTCACACTCATCTACATAAATACCGTACCAAAATTGTACAGCTAGGTATGTCGTAGTTAGGCCTATAGACCTACAGCTAAATCAAAAGTCACTACCATCTTCTAATTTCTGCTAACAACTATGTAATTGTTATCACATAATTTCATTTTAAAATGTTGAGTTAAAAATATTAACTTGAAAAGGGTTATTTATTCGGCAAAAGTATACACTAATACTCCAGCAAACATTTATGATACACAAAGTAACTTATAATTAGGCTACATTAACAATACAGAAACATAGCCTACTGTATACTAACTACTTACTGTATACTAGAGATTACAAGTTAGAATTTCAAGCTATTTTTTAATCCTTTCACTTTCAAATTCATAAATTAGCAACCTAACCTTCAAATCAGATGAAGAATTAATGTAGGCTATACTACGGCCTTTTTTCTCTCAATATAAAAATGACAGCAAATCCTAAAGTTTGGTTCACTTTGACTTACCACTTACTTTATGTAAGTAAGATTCAAAGATTGGTATTTTTGCAGACAACGACCTTGTTTTACATTAGGCCTATACTGTTAAATGTTGAATACAGGTAAACATACTGTGACTAAATACTAAAGGTTAGATAGGCTATTTTTTTTTAATTGTTATTCTTGCATTTCTGTTGCCATAGGTCAGCCTACGGTCGAATAGTAAACTTGAGTTTTAACAAAAATAAAATAAATATAAGCTACTTCACGATTTTTTTAAATATTTGCACAGTTATAGTAATATAAACCTAGAATAAACCAATGATATAGGCTTATTACTTATATAATATGTTAATGTTTTACTGGATGAATAAAACTAACCTCAAATGCTTTAAAAAAACAATACCTACACGTGCTGACAGCCGAGACGACCACAAAAACTGAACGGTATTTTACTGGTGTTACCAACTCTCAAAAATATTTATCCCTAAAGCTAAAGTAAAAAACCCCTAAACTCGCCAAAATTACTTGGAAAATCCAATAAAAATTTATATTCTGTAAAAAATAATAAATTAACAATAGTAAATAAATAATTAATAATAAAATAAATAATATTCTGTAATATTTTTTAATATTCTTTATTTATAAATTATTTAATACTTCAAATATAATTTCGTTTTCTTCTGGTTCTAACGTTTTGAAATCATACATAGTTACATTAAATAAACTTAAATTTTAATGGATGGATTAAATAATGTTGTGCAATGTCCACCATTTCAATGCAACGTGAATCGGACCATCATCATACTTTGTAGCATTTCAATAGGATAGTCTATTCCGCAACTTATTTTTGACAATATTATAGATTGAGAATGCACGTTCGACACTTGCGTTTGAAATTGGAACTGTAACAAATAAATGCTAGTCCAAATTTAATTTAAATTAAACACGTAAACTAGTAAGCAACAATCAACAATGGTTTTATCACGGGGAGCGCTTCACATCGAACACTACTAACGGACGCACACTCATCGTCGCTGGCGGACGCCTTCATTGGGGAGTCTCTCCTGGTACCTGATGTTGGTTACTGCGGGCAGCGTAGTCACCCATACAATGCACTCTTCTTCGACGGACGATCACCACAAAACGCCGGCCGACTCTTTCTCCAGTCTCCCGTAGTCCGACTGTCGGTCGGGCTGCGGGTAGCGATTTCTTCAAGCGCTAATTCATTGTATTACTTGTTTCAGCAGCTCTTCACTTCGGAACTCGAGTCGGGCCTTCATCGTAGCTCCGGGATCCCTCTGCCAGTGCTGTTTAGGTACGGATCAAGCTGCACTGCTGCCGGCCCGGTCTCGGGGAATGATTTTCTCTCGTTTCTTCTTCTGTTCCAGCTCGACTTCTTCACTCGTTCTCGGGATCGTGCCTTCATCGGAGCTCCGGGACCTCCAGTATGCCAGTGATGTTTTAGGCATGGATCTTGGATCCCGTTGATGGCTGGTCTCGAGTAGAGACATCTTCAAGACCGCCACCGCTACACCATTAATGAGATTTTGTTATGTTTCAGATTGACTCTTACAGTCATTAGGGATATTCCCTAGACGCTGTTACTCCTCCCCTGTGAGCAGTTTGGGGAGAGGGGGGTGGTTTAGTGGGTAGTGGGTCCGCGCGGCAGCGGATCGAGTCCCACAGTACCTCTCAGGCTGGCTTAGAGGTCTCTATAAGAAGATTCCTCCCCTTCCAAAAAAAAAAAAAAACGTATACGTTTTTCATATAACTCCGCAATCTTAGTAACGAGGAACTGTACTAGATGTCGCTAAGTCGCTAGGAGTTGGCTACATTGAGTTATCACAGGGCCTATATTTGTACACCTTTATTGTTCTCAATCAAAAAATGTAATATAAAAAGTTAAATTTCAAAATCGCTAAAAATATAAAGCCCCTAAAAAATCCCATCCCACTTATTTACCCCCTAAATTTGGGGGGAAACCCCTAAGTTGGGAACAGAGATAATAATACCAAGAGTGGTTGGGAACACTGGTTTTACACTATACAATTACAGTATACATTACAATATATTTATACAGGGCAAGTTATATAGACTACAAAGTGTGTAAGTGTTTAATTGTCATAAGCGTGTGGTTACTGGCGTGGTTGACTGAAGAGAAATAACAAAGTTAATAAAATTGATTCGAAACTTTTCAATAATAACTTAATAGTAACTTCAGAGTTATTAATTTATATTAAAAATAATATTATGGTAGTTTTTAGCTATTAATAATATTATTTATTAAAACTTGTGAAATAAATTATCAGGTGATTTTAGTTATATCCCAAATACCTTATACTATAAGATATCTGGGACTATACGATGTACAACATCTATAATTTTCCATGGTTGTATCTGTCAATCTATATGTTTAATAAAGCCTTATCAGAGGTAAAAGGTTTGTCAATATTCTACAATGAATTAATGAAAATACATTCTAATGAATCGTTTTCTAAGACCGGAAAGATTAGACATGAATCTGATTGGGTTATTATATTTTTGTTTAATCGTCTAAGTGGCAGACTGCTCAACTGAGTAGTGTCAGACAACACAACTTGTATCGAATATTTCACCCACTAAATATTATCAAATCTCAATAAAACAAAAACCATTGGAAAGAAAATGTTTTAAACTTCAATTTTTGTATTTACAAATTTCTTCTAAAAAGTATATTTACATATGTAATCGTCATTGTAAAATTGTAGTTGCCTAAATCAATATTGATGCCGCGCTAGAAAGCATAAGAAAATGACTCAAACTCGTCACTTTTTAAAGGCACATAATCGTTAAACAAACTTCTTTTGAGAAAAAGATAAGGACACCACTGGATTTATCAAGATTTTAATTTTCTACCACGATATTCTAATGATTCTTCACTCTTACAGTTTCTTAGATATGAATTTGTCTGTAAACCCTTGCCATTGGTCAGTTTTCAAACAATGAGAAGGCACATTTTGCAATCGATGTATGTATCTATTACAAATCTATATGCCGTATTCGTATAATAATTTTTATATTGATTTGAAGTGCAAGTTGTATACTTTCGTTTAATATAAGGAAAACCTGGTTTAGCGTTCCGAACTATTCAGATATTTCCGTAAAATATGTACATTTTCAACGCCCTAGGCGCGTTAGCCGCTACCTTTTCCTGTATGGCTGGAACTATACAGGGTAGAACAAAGTTAGTGTGAAAACTTCGGGAAATAGTTCTATGGTTCAAAATAAATTGAAAATCAAGAATAATATTTTTTATAAAACCCTTCATTTTCCAAATATCTGCCATCTTGTTTCTTTTACTAAATAATTAATATCTAGAGAACGGTGTAACCGATTGAGTTCAACCTTGGAATGAAGTTTAACCTAACAATGATCTATTTTAAGAAAAATAAGTGATTATATCCAATCATGTGCTTTAAAATGGCTGCTGTTTGAAAATGTCAGACCTAAATTACTCAAAAACCGTACATTTTAACCAAAAATGTCAAGACACTTTTTTGTAGCCTTTTGATTCCCTATCGGTTGGTGTAACTAACTGTTAAAACAATCGAATAAAGGATAAAGCTAAGTTATGTATAATAATTGATTTATTCAACCCGGCATCCTATACCAACACAGTAAATACTACAATATTGTATATACATTTGCTGTCATTATCTTTAACTTAACTATTATTCTTCATCCGATTGTTTTGAAAGTTAAATCATCCGATAGGAATTAAAAGGGCTACAAAAAAGGTACCTTGACATTTTTGGTTAAAATGTACGGTTTTTTAGTAATTTAGGTCTGACATTTACAAACAGCCGCCATTTTAAAGCGCATGATTGGATATAATCACTTATTTTTCTTAACATAGATCATTGTTAGGTTAAACTTCATGCAAATATATGGATATTTGGTCCCTTAATAATCTCCATATCAAATCAGAAAAACGGATTAACTTTTTCACACAAATGAACCTTTAGTACTTCAATTTGTTATGAGTAGGCAAGGTTGTTAGAGTACATAGGATAGGTTGACGCATTCCCGCCTCGCCCAGCAGTCCACAATGCCTGCTAGCTTTGACGTCACGCAGTGACATTGCACAGCCACCTGCTTCTTGCTCTGCGTGCGTAGAGCGTAGGAACGTCATCAACGTGATAGACATAAGACATAAGGTATAATCAACCCCCTCAAAGTATAAGCCCCCCTGCCATCGGCTTTCGCTTCGCCATCGGGCTCGTGCAATCGACACGTTAGCAGAAAAGTATTTTCACATGAAGAAAATAAGAAATTTTAAATAATTGAAATTATAACAACTTACAAGATTGAAAAAAAAAAATCAAATAACAAGTTAATAATTTAAAAACCTCGATGTTTGGTGTTTAAAGTTGCAGTCTTTCTTTTGCTTGTATAGAATGGATGATAAATTAGTTTAAACTTGAAGCTTGCATGTTCTTTTGAGTATGATACTTCACAGCATTGTCATATTTAATTTGCAATGCTACCAACAGAAGTTTGGCTTTTGTTTATGTAAAGAATGTCCTATACTTAAATTAATCTACTTTCATTTTCAATTTAGAGTAAAAATAATGTGTAATTTTATTATTACCAGGTAGTTACATAGGCCTACAAGACCGTGGGGTAGGATTGCTTACAGATGGAAAGGGGTCATCTCCACGAGTTGCGACTACGTTTTTTTTTGTTGGGGGGCGCCAGCCAATGTAGTTACGCCACTGCAAATATTGAAATAAAAAAGGGTTTTTATCGAAATGAATTAAAGCCTATGTTACTCAGGGATAGTGTAGCTTTTTATTTTTCAATCGGTTCAGTAGTGCCAGAGATTACCCCCTACATACAAACAAACAAAAAGAAACAAACTTTACCTCTTTATAATATTAGTATAGATTGATTGTATAATTTATAAGCTACCTCCCACATTGATATTATTAAATTACTATTTTATTTAACTATTTGTGTAAGTAAATTATTTCTGAACATATACATTTTAATAATAACTTAAATTTATAAGCGACCCACATGGGGACATCCCCATTGATAGTAAATTGTATTAATTATGTAATTCAATGACTTTGTGCATCATTTGTTACTTAATAATATCAATAACTTGATAACAAACTGTGTTATTATAAAATATATTTACAGATTTAATTTAAACTAAAAAATGTCACAAATCAAACTAAGTCAAAGTGGCACTTTATTGTCTAGTTAAGGTAGCTCATTCTAGTCAGCAACAGAGTTCAGCATTTTTAAAGTACTGTAACTTCATTTCAAGAACAGCGCAGCCTTTTGTGAACACACAACACTACTTGAACTTGGATTTTAAAAGCTCTCACAAAATAATGCATTAAGGCTGGTTTTCCTAGCTGCGGGATATACGCCGCAGCGGGGTGCGGTGTTGAACCTGTGGAGTCCGCAGAGCACACAATACAAAGTGATACGTAAGAGTGTTTTCCTAGGAATCGTACGCCGCACAACGCCAGCGGAGTTCAGATTGCAAGACGCGCTGACTCATTCTAGAGGAGTCTACGTCGCAGTCCGCAACGGGATAGCGAGAAGTTCGTGTTGTGCAAGTGGTTCTTGGTTTGGTTTTTAGTTTTTTTAAATGTCCAATAACAAGTTCAGTGCCGCTGATGACGAACAGTTAGTGGAATTAGTAGCGGGTCACCGGACCACTAGCCTAAAATTTAGTATTCTCAAAATGAGGTTGCCACCCGCAAGTACTACAACAAATATTAAAAGTAGCACACAAATAATGTAGAACAGCTAGTTTAAATACAATCTTATCTAGTTTTAATTACAACGCATAATATAACACGATTGCATAGGTCCACAATATGTACAAAATATAATATACACAATATTAATGTGACACAATTTAGTCTACAATACACAATTATATTATGACTACACATAATATTACATAATGTTCAGAATAAAATACCACTTGGTCTTTTTTACATTGTTGTTTGTTGTTTGTGTTCACTCAACGTTTCCTACTTTTGGCTGATTTTCCTTTAAAATATTCAGTAAATCTACTTCGTACCTTGAACCCTTCAGAACTAGCATACACACCAATCCCAGCTAGAGGAATCATGTTGTCGACTGGTAGCTCATGGATAGATTCTTCTATTTCACCATGGTTAGGATACTTGTTGATGAAGTCATTTCGAAGTAAATTGTGTAGGCAACAACATACCATAATTATGTCGTCCACTGTCTCTCGCTTCACAGCTATTGGCGTGAAAAAATTATAAATTGTGAACACATAATAACAAAAGCATTTTCAGTAACTCTTCTTATTGTAGACAAGTGATAATTGAAATTTCTATTGTCTAATTCTTCAATTGCTTGCTGTTTAGAATATGCTTTCATGAGGTGTTTATCTAAGCGAAAAGCCTCATCACCCAATAATGCATAGGGTAACATGATAATATTTGAATTAGGTAAGTATTGAGGGTCTGGGAAAATCTTTGTTCTATCGGTAATCATCTTTCCCATTGCTGATTTATTAAAATTTCCAGCATCCCCTTCCTTCCCATAGGAACCAATATCCACCACAACAAATTTGCAATTCGCATCAACTAGGGCAAGCAAAATAATAGAAAAGTATTTTTTATAATTGAAGAATAAACTTCCACTGTTATCTGGTGCAAAAACACGCACGTGTTTACCATCTAGTGCTCCAATAACATTTGGAAAATCCCAACGTTTTAAAAATTCGTTAGACTTATTTTTCCAAACAATGTCTTCAGGACGACATAAGTACAAACTATGCAGCTTAGTTTTTAAAGATTTCAATACTAGTGGAACAATTTTTGTTAAGTACGAAGGTGAAATGCGGTATGCAAACGCCAATCATATAAATGACTCCCCTGTAGCTAGGTACCTGAAATAAAATAACAATAGTTAAAATTTAGTATAGGAATTACCAAGTAACAGCAACCTGCGTCTAGCGAATTTTCATCTGTAGGTTCATTTATTCATTTATACATGTCTTGACAGTAAAACATAAAACAACTGTAGCTACTAAACAACTAATTCCGTTTGCCGTATTAGTTTTTTGTTGAATTTTTTAATGGAAATTCGCTACAAATGAAATATTATAAAAAAATACAAGAACACAGTTTGATATAGACGTTTATTTTCAGGAGAACTATGCAAAAAAGATGGCGAAACATAAGAGACCACTATACAAAAATGAAATCACAGGACAGAAATATGTCAACCGGGTCGGCAGCACCAAAAAAAAAAGAGCTACTTATTGGCGCCTACTACATTTCCTGGATAGTACAGTAGAACATGAACGGAGCAGTTTTTCGAACGCGACTGAGAGAGATATTGAAACTGCGCAGGTTGAAGAAGATACCCATATTCCAGAATCTGAACAAGTTGATGACCCCCTTTCATCAGGAAGTAATGAGGTGGCAACTTCTGGTGCTGTATCTGGTAACTCGTCCACGTCTAAATGTAAGGTAAAGAGGGCTTTCAGTAAGGTTGGGGAATCCTCTTTTCCATTAAAAGGAGTTGAGCCAAAAAATAAGAAAATGTCAAACAAACAAGAAATAGTGACTTTGCTAAAGCAATCTGCTGATGACTGACAAATCTTGAACAAGTACCTAGAACAATCGATTGAGACTGAAAAAGAAGATGAAATAGATGCTTTTGTAAAAAGTATTGGCTTAACCATAAAAAATTTGATGAACAAATGCAAGCTGAAATTAAAAGCAGAATTTTCAACCTTGTTTCACAATACGAATTAAAGCATATTAGTAAAAATAAAACTTTATCAATGGGAGTATCTACATCGTCATCCATGCATTCTGTATCTCCATCGGCTTCATACAGTCCTTTATCACACAATAGTCTCAGTAGTGATGTTCTTTTCTCTGTTACCCGGGGCGGCAATGAAGATGAAGAAGAACCGCCCACTTATACAATCTTATCTAACATTTATTGAGTTACATTGTTTGAAATCAATTTCCTGTCATAAACGTATGTTCAAATGCCTATGTTTTCATTTTATAAACCTTATTGTGCTATTAACCAAAGGTATATGATTTATATGTTTTCCCCAATTGTACAATATTTTGATAAGCTACTAATAAACACAAATATTTTACTTGTAGCAACATGGATTTTATCAATAATTATAAGAAAACTAGACTCATCAAGAGCCAATATTTAGAAATAAACTGTACCAGGCAGCTGGTACAAACTTTCTCACATACGAATAGGTATATAGGCATGCTGACATGTATATCTATGTTTTACATTAACAATACTGCTTACCTCAAGGTAACAGCGAGTTTTTCAGCTGGAGATATAGGTTTGATGACTCTGTTGCAAGAATCGACTTTTAAATCGTCTTCTACAAGATCAAGTAAGTCATAAAACTGTTCCCGTGTAAATCTGAAATACGCTTTAAATTTGACTTCATCGTCTAAAAGATGTTTATGTATAAGGAGGTTAAATACTCCTTCACGTTTTCTTTCTGTATACATAGCACTTACAGACTTTCTTTTTTCACATAAACTCGTTAAAATTAAAGTTTCGTTATTCATCGCAATTAGTTCTTGCATTACTAACGCACTACACAGTTTTTTCCTATTTTTGGCACTCATACTGCGAGAGAAACTTGAAGTCCGCACCCACTCGAAGTCTAGGAAAACACTAGTCCGTCTTTGTCTGCGGTGCGGTTTAAAAATGCATTGAACGCCGCACCCCACTGCGGCGTATATCCCGCAGCTAGGAAAACCCGCCTTTAGATGGCCTATCTAGAAGGTCAGTACCATATTATTATCTCTGATCAGTACCTTTGATTATGGACATTCTAGATAGGCAACCTAATGCATTCTTTAGTGAGAGATTTTGAAGCACAAGTTCAAGTAGTATCAATAATGTTTGACAACAGGATGCGCTGAACTTGAAATTTTAAAAATGGTTATTTTGTTGGCGACTAGAATGAGCTACAGTCGACTTACCGTCACTAGACAGTAAATTGCCATTACTTTGAGTTTGTTTAATATGTGACATATTTGTAATTTAAATTAAATCTGTAGATGTATTTTATAAACACAGTTATCAAGCTATTGATATGATATTTTAAATTAGACCTATACTGAACCAACACATGTTTCAACACACACAAACCAATAAAAACTTGCATTAAGGAATGTTATATCCTAATTAAAAATAAATAATTCTACCACGCAGCGGAACCGCTGACGTGAGTTGAGCGAATTTCCACAACTAAATTTATAGGCCTATG
This sequence comes from Philaenus spumarius, assembly GCA_018207615.1. NCBI lineage: Eukaryota > Metazoa > Arthropoda > Insecta > Hemiptera > Aphrophoridae > Philaenus > Philaenus spumarius. Next base: position 1,877,472 of record JAGFPH010000020.1, read on the forward strand.
TTTTAGGTCTTCAACCAAAAATTTGGGAAATAGGTCTACTCACGACGGTGATGAATAGCTGCAAAATGGTTCGCACGCCATTCCGCATATTGGGAGTATCTTCAATACACAAAGCATTGCGTACTTCGCACACCATCCCCGTATTGGGAGTATCTTCAATACAAAATGCATTGCGTGCTTCGCACGCCAACCCCACGGTAGAATCCACCACATGGCTTTGAACCGGGTACTTGTATGGTATTTTACGTTTTGATCGATTTTGGGGGAACCAAACAAGTTATAAGGTCACGTGTTAAAACAAAATGTACAGAATAACAACTTATATTTATATTTGTAGAAAAAACTCAAAAACAAATTCATTCTCGTAGGAAAAATCTAAAAAAATAGTTACTTCCGGTCAAAAAACGTGCTTCCGGTTGTTGGATTTTTTGACTAACGAACTGACGTCCGAGCGACGTCGACAACCAACATGTGTACCAAATTTGAATCAAATCGGACTTAAAATGCGGCCGCTAGAGTGCGAACACATATCATATATATATACATATATATATATATATATATATATATATATATACATTAGCTTCTTTATTAGCATTTTTATCGTATGAGTATATTTATTTATAAATATGTTACTTACGTCGTCTCATACACACTGGTTCTTTTTTCCCAACCGGTTTCGCTGCTTCAACTAGTCAGCATCATCAGGGTATCCGCTACTGCTTCGTTATTACATAAAAAACACTACACAACACACACATATACAGAAACATACATTACAAACGCACATATCGTATAATTTATGTCCTGTCAGGTGGCCGGCCTATCTAGTCACTGTAAGTGAAATTGAAGCACAAGTTCAAGTAATGTCAAATGTTTTATGACAGGTTGCGCTGGCGTATTCTCTCACCGTATAGCCCATAAGGTGGGATACAGTGTTGCCAGATGTACCATAATTATCGTATTTGTACGATAATTTAACAATTTCCCCATAGGAAATAATTATGTACGATAATACGATAATTTTACAAGATGTACGATAACTTCTGTCGTTTATACGATATTTCGATGGTATTCTCCAATATGGGTCGATCTCATTACTTTATATCAAAACTACCCAACACTAAATGATCAAGCAACCAGTATTCAATACAATGAGACAGTTTTTACCTATCACGTGTATGAGTATAAATAAACGTGATATAAAAGGCTTTGGTTATAGGCCTAGCGCCTAGGTGTAAATCTGTGATCTCTGGTCTGTGGTCGCCAAAAATAGTTTTCTTTCATCTTCCATCATGTCATTGTTCATTGATGCTTTTTGTATGAATGTGTATACTGTGTACAGTTTCCTAAGTTATAAACTTTTATGTAAAGGTTTAACCTAAGACTTAAGTTAAAGGTAATAATCAGATAGATTTTTAAATTTTATTTATTAAATTTTAATATGCCACAAAAACATTTGAATAATTATGTATTGTAAATTATAAAAAATGAATTACCTTATAAGGTCCGTCCTGTGACTTCAAATTGTTAGTCTCTTTAATAATGTTTATCAAATTATTTATTGTATATAATATTATACTATATAAATTGCAAAAGCCAATAACTATTTTGCTTATACAATACGAAAATCAGATTGATAAAATTTATAATAAAAATTCTTAATAATTGATATTTCAGTTTGAAAGTACTTAAAAAAAGCCTTATTTGATAATTTATAAACGTACGATAATTTTGTCACTTTCCCCATAATTTTCAGCCTGTCTCCCCATAATTTCTAATTTTCAATCTGGCAACACTGGTGGGATATCTTCAGTACCTTGTCATCTATTACTTGGGCTTACGCTGTGTTTTACTGTTCGGGAAGGGGGGATTATTATAAAATATTTATAGTTTGCTGTTTTCAATATTGAATTTTCAAGTTTACTTTTTAGGTTATGTTTGTTTGTGTTCTACATGATTATACCTGTAATATTGAAGGTGCTTTTGGTTGTGTTAAAAGAGAAACGCCTTAATTGATCATTGAATGGACTAAAAAGTACAATAATAAACAATTTGCATTGTACTATTAAATATTATAGTATAAGTATTTACGAAATTTAAGTTCAAGCATAATTTGTAATTTAGTTTTTTCGCTTAAGTGTTGTGTTGTGATAATAATTGCACTAAGCAATAATTTGTATTTAATCTGCTAATCCTATATAAAATTGTGAAAATTTTGTGTTCAAAATGGATAAACAATTTCTATGTTCTTTGTGCGGTCAATATTTTAAATTAAATATATATTTAAGAAGGCATGTAAAAAAACACCATCCTGATGTAGAAATAAATGCTGTTGCCCCAAAACTTATGTCACTGCTCAGTTATAAGTATAAATGTAAAATTTGTGACAGGAATTTTAATTTTAATAATCTATTGAAATTTCATGAACGTAAGGTACATGGGGTAGGACTAGACAAGTTTGATAAAATTACTAAATTTAAGTGTCCTTTGTGTGATTGTTTATCTAAAGAAAAAAAAGATTTGATTACACACTTTGAATTTTCACATAATCTAACAATCGAAAATGAAATCTTGGAGTTTGTATCATATGGAGATTTTATAAAGTGGAAGGAATGCATTGAAAAATATACTTCATCTTTATATGTTGTATCTACGGGAAGTAAACAAACTTGTAAAAAAACTTTTATCCGACATTATTTTTCATGCCATAGATCAGGATACTACAACACGAAAGGTGAAGGCAAAAGGCATCTAAAGGGACAGGGAAGTAGAAAGATAAATGGTATATGTCCAGCAGGCATCCAGGTAGTAGAAGGTAGAGATGGCAAATGTACTGTTAGTTACATTCCAACTCATGTAGGTCATGAAAATGAAATTTACCACCTACCACCGGCCAAACGCGAAAGAACAAATTTAATTGCTGATATAACCAAACCAGTTCCACTTGAAATAATACTACACAAAGGCTGCAAATCAGATTCTAGTCTAGAACAAATTAATTTAACAACAAAAACAAATTTGTTCAACATTAAACAAAGGAACCATAAGCTTATTCATTTAGATAGGAAATTAAAAGATAGCCCAAAGCAGTTAATAGAAATTACAGGCGAAATTAGCCCTAAGCCTACTGATAACGAATCTACTATTGTAAGCAATGTAATTGTTGATAAATTTATTGAATTAGACAATGTCACTGATGATTTTACTGACAATAGCAATGGAATTGGTGATTCATTCATTGACACCACCAATGCAGTTGATAATGAGTTTATTGAGACCAGCAATGTAGTTGACAGCTGTGAATTAATTGATAAAAGTAATGCAGTTGATGATGAATTTATTGTTCCAAACAATGAACTTGTTAAAACAAGCAATTTAACTGATGTCGACAGAGTCAATATAAATATAACAAATAAGAATGAGGAAATAATTGCTACTACATACAATGAAGAAATTGAATTATGTCCCTCTATTTCCCCACTCCGTGAAAGAGTTAGACAATTACTACTGCAATTGGCAGATAGCGTCTTAACATTAACAGATAATGAACTTGAGTTAGTTAACCATGATATTGCATCACTTAAAAGCAAACTTGGGTTTAGTTAGAAATAAAATTAACTTAACCAGCAATCTTTGACACATGCATATATAAGTAAAAGGTAAGGACAAAATCTTGCATGAAAGAATTTAATAAATTAGGTATCTAAACGATCAAAATGAATGAATATGTATTTATAATCCATCATCAATTTAGGCCTATTTCTATTTGGTAAATTATTAATTATATAATTGTTAGTAAAATGAAATAATTAAAAAAAAATTTGTTTTGAAATGAGAAAAAATAATAAAGGAGTAAAATACCCACTAATTTTACTCTTTCATGTGATAGAGCACATCTCTTAGAACAAAAACAAAAAAATATTTTCATGATTATCCTTTTCCCTTTAGGAGATATTTTATTTATCGCAGAACCCTGAGTTTTGTTTTGAAAATCGTACAAATGACACTTTAGGATTTTTTTTTCTGGTCCCAAATAAACACTTGGTAGCTTTGTACATTTTTTAAATCCTTCCTGACATATTGATGTGTATACTCAAAAAAAGTTTAATTTAAATTGACTGGTAACTAACAAAGATATATAATTTATTTTTCATCGGAAAACAAACTTAGTTTTCTGCGGCCGAGCGATAAAAATCACAATAATCTAAAAACTTTAAGAGGTTGTAAAACTTAAACTATTAGAGATATAGCAAAACAATTTGGTACCGGTATGGTTTCTTAAATCAATGAATAAAACAATTACATGACAAGTTTCATCAAAATCTGAGGTGGTGGGTGTCAAAATCATTTTTTTGTGGTTGATTTGATATGGAATGACCCTTTAGTGGGAATTCAGAATAGGCGGATTTCATGAATAATATCAACTTATACGACTTGTTGAGGCGTAAATTAAGTGCGGGGACATCTGCTAGTGTCAGTTCTATACAGTGTTTATCGGCTTGGAGAAAAGTGAGGAGGTAAACGCTCAAACTGAACTCGTATCATACGTCGATGCGGCAAATGCTCTTGACTTCGCCTTAGTGTATGTTTACACAATCCATTTTTTCTTTCCGTTGTGTTACGATTCTGTTTTCTTCTAAAAACGGAAGGGAAGGGATAGGTTGTTCGAACTGTCCGTTTTGTTATTTCGCTGTCTGTCCGTTAGTACTGCATCGTCTTGAAAAAAGATCGAGAAAGATATAAAATTCCTTCGAGATAGCGAAAACGGAAGAGAAAAACGGATAAACGGAACTGGCAGGTGGCTAGCACCTGGCTGTTGTATCTAATCCTTCCTTCTTTCTGACTGACCCGGTATCCGTTTCACCGGTCGCTTGTTGCGGTCCTTCCTGCAAAACGGATGCTAAACGTGAAGGAAACAAAACCAGTTTTCATTCCAATTTCGTTTCAGGCATTTTCATCAAGCTTAGGCTCTATGTATGTCTCTATTTAACTTATTTGTATAACAAAAAATGTTCGTTTTTTCACAAACGACTTTTTAATTTCCTGTTTTATGTAAATAATAGGTATTTTTTCTGAATTTGGTTGGGAATAGGTGGATTTTTGGAATAGCGGGACTCTACTGTATATTTTTTTAGTTCTCGCACATATATTGAACAAGAACTAACGAATACACACAGAAACTAATTATCGTATTACTAAAAACTTCACAAAGAAACAGATTCACTTTAGAACGAGACGCTATTACGTATAAGACTGATTGAAAGGAATACTCAAAGCTAATAAAAGGGCATTGACTAAGAACTTTCTTATTGCTCGATGAGCTTAATCTACAAGGCTTCCGACATTTAGTTATTTGTTTATTCATTTGTCTTTAGTTACAGTATGTTTCAAAAGTGTAAACATATATAAGTTTGTTTATTAATTATCGTCTATGTATAACGTTTCGGACACATAGTTTTATGTTTTTTAGTTGGTTCTTGTTCAATATATTGTCTAATTAAAATATCATGAATAAAATTTGAAGTTGTCCCAGTAATAGTCCCAATACTATTACCTAAAGGGATTTTTATTCTTCTGCTCGCTTTTTATTCTGCACATTTTGTTTTTTACACGACTTTATAGCTGCTCTGGTTCCTCCAAAATCGATCAAAACTTAAAATATCGCTTCAAATCTATGTGGGAGTGGGAGCAGCTTCTGATCCGAGGCCGACGGCTGAGATGTAAACTTGAGAAGTGCTGTCCATAATCAGAGGCCGCAATGTAGAGGTGCAAACAAATATTTTGTTCACGCAGTATAACATAACTGCTTTTAAATAGGCCTAATTGTATTTTATCAATGGGTTATCTTTTGAAATGCTTCAACTTTATTTTAAAAATCACTAGAAAGTTGCTGTAACATAAAATTTATAAAACTATAGAGCCAATCAGAAAACGATTTGAAAAGGGCATCACTGACAAAAAGAGAGGAGGGAGGAAATCGAGAGGTTAACAAAAAACGTATCTTCTACGGAAGGTCTGTAGACCATCAACATCTAAAAAAACACCTCTTCAACATAACTAAGTATATTTTGCTTTAAAAGACTAAATTCATTCATTGAGTTACCATCAACGTTAAATACAAAAGTCAGTCATCAAGAAAATTATTTTTAATCAAGTCTTGATGAAATAACAAGTAGGCCTAATGCAAAGTAATAGATAACCTTATTTTTGCTCAGTCATATGCAGGGGTGCCCATCCCCCCCAAGCCTCATGGCGCCATGCCCCCCCCCCCCAAATCTAGATACCCTTATAAACAATAAACCTTAACCTTAGTAGCTCTTGTGTTGTGACAATGAATGACCTGAACCTAGCGCACTATACATATCTACAATACTAATCCAATCAGGAATCAGAGATTTTGTAGTGTTTAAATCAAAAATATATAATGGTGTAAGAAATAGTTTATTGTAACAACGAATTAAACTACAGTACAGGGTGTTATTAACAATGACAATGATAAAATATAACTGTATAAGTTAGCAAAGTTGAAGATCTTAGCGACCAAAATCAGTATTTTTGTTGATACATTGCTATTTCTTAGAAATTTAAAAGTAAAACACGAAATTGTTTGTACAGTTTTCTATAAATTTAGCATTTACTTTTTCTAATTTCTGTGATTCTTTGAATGATTTATGCAATAAAGTAGTGCCGTATTCTTCTTGATATTGCTAATGCAAATTGGTTAACAATGGCATTTGGAATTTCTTTGAAAATGTCTTTTTCAGAGGCTAGAATTAAAATAGACTAGATAACCACTTGTCACTCATACTGCTGCGAAGTCGATTTTTTTATAATTTTCAGTCTACTCATGGTTCTCACAACAGAACAGCTAGTGACTGAAAAAGAAAGAAGAATTCTGTACATTACAGTTAAATTTGGGAATGATGATATTGGACCATTGTAAAAGGCCGAGTAAAACCTTGTTTCATCCACTGGTCTGCCATCCTCTCATTTTCATGTTTCTTTTTGCTTGAAATTCTTTCATTTTGGACTGTCTCTTCTTCATGACTTGATGACATCTCACCGTCTGATGAATTATCACGTTTATGAAGGATGTCTGAAATGTCTACTTCTTTATGCTACTTTTTAAAAACTACTGAAAGTTTCCAATTCTTTTTTTAACTCGTTTTTAAACTTATAAGATGTTTCTTTTTACAATGCGCCAACCACTTGTCGTTGCGGTACACTGTGTTACATAACACTTCTTAACATTTGTATTCGATCGCTCTTTTCAACGTTCGAGGCATTATTTAAGTCGAAGTAATTTTATCTACTGCACACTGCACTGAAGCTGAACTGACTGACAACAGGACACTACTTTGTGATGGAAATGGATCAGCTGATCAGCAGGTGGGGTTGGTGGAGGGAGGGAAGGAGCAGTGATACGTCACACAAATGTGTTTATTTTGGAACCTATGGCCTTGACCGATGCAATAGGAATGTCTAAGTTCGCACTGCGACTGGAGATGGGAAGGGGGTTGGGCATGACCACACCAAGATTCTACCGAAACCAAGAGAATTATACCGACAGTGAACAAAAAATATCTTAGTTATAAATAGGTAGATTATTTCAGGGGCGGATGCAGGATCTCATTTTGGGAGGGGTCATAAGAAGTCGAAGACAATCTTACCAAGAATTTAACAACAACGGGTCTGGGGAATTAAAAAAATGTATACACTCTATGGAATAGTTTTTTAATGCATTTCTAGGCCATAAATATTTTCTTGAAAGAGCAAGAGTTTCTTGCAGATTAAGCAGTACTAAAATCATTACTCCACAACACGATCATTAAATCCACTTTGTTTCACTAAATTTAAAACAACGTAACACAAGTCCTCACTTATTGAAGTCATACAAACGGCATGCTCTGTAAAACAATTTTAGCCCAACCAATAGCGATTTTTTATTGTTATTGAATTTCAGTAAGCGACATCCACAGTGGCTTTAAGGGTATCACGATACTTCCAACAAAACATTTGTAGAGAATAAAAACATCTACAAAATTGTTTTTAAAAAACTCGGTCGGACCATTTATCACTGAGAAAAGTCAGAAAACCTTAAAAATTACTATTTTTCAAAAGTTCTTATCTTTTGTTAATTTACAATATTTAGGGCAGATCTTATGGAAAATTATTGTTTAGTATGTGTACTTCAGGCAGGCGGAAGATAAAATTTGTTGTATTAATAGTTTTTGCACAATTGCAGTATAAACAATTTAGGCAGGGACGTTACTACAAAAAAATATTACAAAAAATTGCTAAATCTAAAATTTTCCAACAATTTTGACCATATTTCCCAACTTTTAATGTATTATTGTTATCCTACCGTACATACACGAAAGTCAATTGTGATTCACAAATTGTCTCATTTATTTATAGTTTCAAAAATCCCCCCCCAAATTTTGTTTTGATGGCGCTCTGAGCGCCATATCACCCCCCTTCGGGGCACCTCTGGTCA
>JAGFPH010000020.1:1886071-1898472 GCA_018207615.1 Philaenus spumarius
ATAAACAACGAATAAGCCTGATTTACATTCACCACTGAAACCAGGGTTATTTTTGTATGAAAGTATATACATAGCCTATTATAGAGAGATACAATTTTTGGATGTGTCTAAAAGTAGAAATTAAGTATAAAAGAGGAAAAAACTTCAAAAACAAAAATTATAGAAATTTTGAGAGAAATAAAACTCAAAAAATGCACAAAACAAAAAAATCTCTAAAAAACACTCCTCTGGCACAAAAAAGAAAAAATATAATAGACCTAACATTATGGAATAGTCTCTCAGGATCACTGAATTAAATTTACAGTACTGTACATTTAAGTTTATAAATACCTTCTACTTATTTGTCCGTCTAGTGATCTACTTACTGGTATTTGTACTACCGCAGATTCGGATGTCTCAAGCATCCATCCTCAGGTGTCACTCCCTGTTGTGTGAGGTCGTATGAATATTAAAACTTATTACAAAACATAACACAAACATTTGTCACTGTATTTCGGCTAGCACATCCGAAACCGTGTCATAAAGAAGGTATTTATATACTTAATATTATACAAAATATTACATAAAATCTATCAAAATGAACCAAACTAGGGCTAGGTCTGTCTCACCCAAAGTTAACGTTTATAAACTATAACTATTATATCACTCACAAGATTATATAACAAATAATAATTAGAAATTAGGGTAGAGCAACTATCTTATCTTATTAAACGAGCAATTGTTGTATATTTGTTTATAAATTTATTTAGGGGATCTCACTAACGGCTCTAACGATTTTGATGAAAATTTGCATATAGGGGTTTTTTGATGTCAGGAATTGAATTCGCTAGGTCTTATGTCTGCAAAAATGCGCATTAACTCGGAAAAATGAGCACACAATTTAAACTCTGAACTTCTTTTATATACCACCTTTGAAGTCACTAAGTATAGGCGAATAGAAAATATACAAGAATTGCTCATTTAATAAGATAAGATTTAACAAACATAAATCATTAACAATGTATCAGGTGGTATAATTTTCAACTTATTTCTTTATTATTCAAACACCAAACGTAACTAAAACATTATTTTTGTGCTGTTACTAACAGTTCTGAAAACCTTTTCACCAATTTCTGAATTCTTTGCATTTCTAGGTAATATAAATTATCTAATGATTATAATTATTATTTGTTATTTCTAAAATACAAAAATAATATCAAATATGGCCTATTCGTTGGATAGGTTACATAACCTACATGTACCTACTATAGAGGTTTTTGGACGTCAGGATTCGAATGCGCTAGGTTTTATATCTGCAAAAAAAATCTAATAAAATGTTAAAACTAATTAGGCCTACACTCATGTTTTTTTATTTAAATAAACAGTTCATATGTATGTAAGATCGAAAAATATTCATATTTATTCAGTATGCGATTAGTTTTTACATACATTTTCCTAAAAGAAAAACAAATAAAACAAAAAAACTCGGTCGCCCAGGTACTTTATGTTTGTATGAGTATTAGAAAACCAAAATGTAAATCATATTAATTGTTAAATATTATTCATCAAACAAATCAGATACCCTATATATTCATCCTAAACACTAGCCTAATTATATTTTTGAAAGACAAAATTATAACACGAAACTTACACAATAAAATTGAAATAGAAATGTATAACCAATACTTAGATTTAGTTGGATATTAAGATAATAGCCAAATTATTTTAGTTTTACAAATAAGCCTACAATCAGTATGTCACGTCATTGAAATCATACGTAAAGTCTACAACCCAAAATTAGTGGTAAGGACGCTTCATCAATAGGGTAATAACAAATAAAACAACATTCAATATTAAAAACCAAAATTATTTCTCTTGATTAATAAAAAATCCAGGACTCAATTTGTACTATAAAAACATTTTAAAATCCATTCAATGAATTTAAAGCCAAAAACTAAACCCTGAGCGGACTGGGGGGAAACATACAATTTGATATCTACTGGATTTAACAAAACTGGTTACTCAATCCACCAAAACGGCCAACACAAATATCGTACTAAATAAAGTATGTTGACCTGTGAAGACTTACCGGTATATATTTCGAGGAAAAGAAGAATAAATTGCTGACTACAAATTTCTATCGCCTTAACATGTCGCTCGTAAAATACAACACTTGACAATACCATACCATTATGGAGAATTATGTATTTGATGCTAAATAAATAAATAAAAATAAAGTGTGGTTATCTTACAAAAATGCTAATTTCTCAAGAACATCCTCATAATAAAATGCAACCAGTCCAAATGACATAAAATTAAATCTACCACAAATATGAAATACCTAAGCACAAAAAAAGCTGTTTTAAAAATCTGTCAATCTATCAATGTAATCTGTAAAACGTAAAAGAAAAACCAAAAACCATTGTATTAACTTATACAAAAACTGAATTTCCCCTTAACACAATTCGCTCTTTAAAACACGGCCAGATGCACTACTTGTTATATAAGGGAATTTTAACCCCTTTTTCTCTGGGTTCACACACTAAGAAACAGATTAATAATAATGTAACCAGTGGTTCAGTTTTAATACTTATTTTAACATTGATTTATTTGTACGCCCTTGCAATTATATATAACATACAGTTTCACACAATTAGCCTACACTTATGCTACGTACATTTCCTGTACTAGGTATTATGTTCGTAGGACAGACTGAGTCAAGACCTCGTTAAACAAAGCTACTGTCTTTACTTTTTTTAAACTTTGAACTAAAAACTCAATGTGATACTATTGACAGACTAAGTATTCTGTTTACTCATTCAAATCTCATTCTTCTGCATTACCGGTTTTGTCCGTCGATCTCTGTCGAAGATCCCAAAACCCATGAGATCCTTCCCGTAAGAATGACTTGTCTTACGTCGTTCAGCTTCCTTCTCTACACTTCACAATACTTGGCCTAACTCGTATCGACTCGGCCAACTCCTGTCCAACGTCCTTAGCAAACTGGCCTCGAATCTAGGTCGAACCACATCTTAAATACACTCCCTACAGTTTACACTGTTAATACAAAAACACTTCCGCCAAGCTCATCCTTCCTTGTTTACTTCCATATCTGTCTTCCGCAACGTAACATCTTTCCATTAAATATACTAACCCTAATAATGAATATAACTAATATATATATATCTTCTACTACACACCCCATCTATTCGTAACAACACCAAGCACGGCCTCCAAGATGACGCAATTCAAGGACAATTTTGATTAGATAAGGTGCGAGATTTAAAGAAAAACTGAGAAAATCGACAATCCTTGTTTACTTGGCAAAACGCTGATAGTAAATTATGTGTTAAAATTAGCTATATAATTTCTGAACAAATTGTTAAAAAATCAAAACCATTTACGGATGGTGAGTTTGTAAAGCAGTGTATGGAATGTCGGACACAAAAGCATTTCTTTCAAAGGTTAAGGGGGCTCGGTAGGACCATTTACCGCAATGATAAATTATACATGGTTCTTGCACACTTTTCTGACTACCTATAAAAGATATCACTTCCAAATTTTCACAGTTTGTTACCAACATAGTATTGTACAGTTTAACAAGAGGAAATAATTTTTGAAAAATTTAATTTATATTTTTTAATTTTCTTGAAATTGTTAAATTTTATAAATTTTTTTTACATTATAAAAATTAATAAATTTTTTCTTATAGGTAATATTGTAAAAACCTCTCATTAAACCATGTATTACATCATTTTATAACTCTGGTAAAAATTTCAAAGCTCTATCTCTTACCAGTCTTGAAAAAAGTGTGCAAATGTGTAAAAAAAATTAGTTTCCGAGGAAACTGCGATGAAAATTAACAATCAGCCATTATAGAGTAATTATTGAGTCCTACATTTAAAAAAGTCCAGGACTTTAGCTGGGATCATCCACATCGGCTTCTTCATCTTCTACCTTCCTCTTCTTCTGCCTTCTGGACTGCCTTGACTTCTTGAAGAGATCTTGGGAATGATGTTGGGCCCAGTAAACACGGTCCTTATCGGCCCTCAGCATAGCTTGAACCATGTTTTTTCCTGGATTTATCCTCAGTCTCTTCAGTGTATCACACTTCACTATGTAGCCTTCACTATATGATGCTATGGCATCATAAACACCAAAATGTAATGTCTTTAGGCCCACAAAAACTGTTTTTGGAAGTCTATTCCAAATGACGCTATTCAAACTTTCATTCGGGTTTTGCGTTTGCCCGTGGATACATTTTTTTAGGAGCTGTGGGGCGGCTAGATCTGAGAATACATGTTTGATGGCCTCCATAATGATAAAAGGAATAGAGTTTCTGTGGTGATATGGCCTTTTAGTTATAAAACCCTGCTGGAATTTACACCACGAGTCAACTCCACTGGGGCAGAGACCATGACGGGGTTCTTTATCAGTTGATATTTTATATCGCCCATACTGCTTTTTGCATATCTGACAGACTGGTTTTGTTATTTCTGATGGCCTGGCCATAGTAATTCTGTATCTGATCAATAACTCCATCAGTGAGACGGCCTTTACCTCCGAGAGACCTACCGTCGCTTAGTTTTTTGCCCTTCATATTTTTTTTCAAAGAACGTAATCGCGACCCCATTCTTTTTTGGACGTGTCCAATGCATTCTAACTTTGAAATTTTAATCACATTATCATCTTCATCTTTATATAACTCAAGTTCTTCAACAGCAGAGAACCCTTTCGAATCCCCGTCACCCAGATATTGTGTATAGTGAACACCTTTCGTTAGTGACCGCTGAAAAATTTTTGTGGCTTCTCTCAACTGAAGTTGGTTTTTTGATGTCGCGCATGTATATAATGGCTTAAAATTAGTATTTCTTCTTTGATAAGTATATATTATTTGGTATTAAATTTTTCGTAAAGAAAAGGGGGAAAAAATAATATATAAAACATAAAAAGTGAAATTTTTCCATTTTTAACCTACCTAGCCCCCTTAACTTATCTGGGGTTACTGTTTCCAGAAGAATTAGCTCATGATATTGAAAAAAACTAAAAAACCGTGCTTCAAAGTTTGATTTTTTATTTAGTGGCGCTTGATGAGAGCACTGATGTTACAGATACAGCTCAGTTAGATATTTTCGTAATAGGAATTGGCAAATAATTTTCCATTACTGAAGAAATTGTTACTCTATTTCCAATGAAAGCACTAGGCCTACTAAAGGGAGTGATAGTAGTGCTTTTACAAGGCTTTTAGTTGGCCTAAAGCTGAACAATCTGTCCGGTGTTGTTACTGATGGTGCCCTAGCTATGACAGGTAAACATGAAGGTGCTGTGGCTCTAATCAGAAAAGATGTGTGCGAAAATAGACAATTCATGCAATAACATTGCAGTATCTACCCAGAAAGTTTGTGTGCAAAAGGTGTCTGTTTCAAGGATGTGATTATAGATGTGACTAAATTCATGAATTTTATCAGATCAAAGATATTGAACCATAGGGAATTCCAGACTTTCTTTACTGAGATGGATGCTGTGTATGGTAATGTAGTATATTTCATAGAGGTTCGTTGGTCCAGTTGGGAATGGTTCTTTAAAGGGTTTTTGATCTGAAAGAAAAAATCAGTACATTCATGAAAAGTAAAGGAAAGGCAGGTCACCAGTTTACGATAAATAAAAAATTTGTGGACTTTCGGAGTTTTACTCATTGTGTGTTGAAAAAGATCAATTTCCAGCAATCAGATCTCATGCTCTGTTCACAGCATCTCTTTTTGGCAGCACTTAAATCTGTGAGGAGCTATTTTCCAAAATGAAGAACGTGAAATCAAAATTGAGGAATCATGTTTCTGACTCTTATTTTTAGAAAACTTTTTTCGAATTGCTTCATCCAATATAAAAGCTTATGTTGGAAGAGAAAGAATGTCAGATTTCTCATTGAACTAAAAAAATCACCATTTTGTTATTTTTAATATAGTGTTTTGTTTTGTTACGTGATTCTGTATTGTTTAAAGTTTAAAAAAAATTATTTTTCACTATTTTAAGTAATTTTTACTGTAATTTTAAAACTAAATAAAATACTTATTTTAAAAATTCATGTTTTTTTCTTCGAAAATGAAAGGCAAAATTGATATAGCCTAGTTACTATATATAATAAGTTCAATGCGGCCCTCAAGCCCTTCCATAATACAAATTTGGCCCTTTATTAAGATAAGGTTGAATGCCCCTGTTATAGATAGTTAAAATAGATTGTCAAGTTTATTTGTGATATCTTAAGATTTTGTAATTGTAAACAATGTAATAAATTTAAATCTGAAAAATTTGTAGTTTACAATGATATTTATGTTGTTTTTACATTATTATAGCCTGGAAAATCTACTGCTGTCATTTTGACTCCATTCGATCAAATGTGTACATATTTTTGTACAACCTCTATAGGGTTAAAGGAAAAAATCTGAAATGTAAAAGATTTAATAATTGCATAATTGGTTCGTTGTGATTTTCTTTCATATCTCTAGCTCGAATCTTATCGAATCCTGCCGTTTTTTGACATTGAGATTTACAATTAGTTATATTAGGCCTACTGATGACGTCGATATTACAAGAGGACAATGTGAACTTAGACGAAAAAGATTTATGAAAATTTTTATTCAGCAAATTTGCGTTGTGACTGGAATAAACGAATGCAAAATAATTAGTGAATTGATTTGACAGATCTTGTACATTATTGGCTTGAAGCGAGGAAATTATACCTCTATCTATCATAGTTTGATATCTCCCTAACATTAAATTAATATTATCCCTTATGTTTCGAGAACTATTCCTATTAGACCTTTTTTTCATAAAATACCTTTTTCACAAAACCTTTTTCATAAAAATCTGTGATAAAGAGTAGATTTTAGATTTTTCACAAGGTCTTTTGTTCACAAAACTATTAGTATCTGTAAGGTTAGCAAGATGGCTGAATTTTGGCTATGTTTTTTCGCATTTCAACTTTTGGTTTTGATCTTATTTCTTTTATATACTACTTAAATTGTTTATATTTGATCTCTTGTATTTTGTTTACAATAGTTATTTTTAAATTTGGTTTCAGTGGAGTGTTTAGTTCCGTTTGTTTATTGTATACATAACCAAAATGGCAGAACTTTAACCAGCATTTTTGGTGTTTTCTCTCGTAATATTTGTCTCCACTTGTTATGGGGTTTTTTTAGAATCAGTTAAGTGTCTTTCAGAATATGATAAAATGTTTCAATTGACATAGTCACGTTCTCCTACACAAATACTAAAATGTTAATGCTGCAGGAGCGCCAGTAAACTATTCCTTGCCATGAACTAATATAATATAGCTATATTGAACATTTTCTAAATCGTTTTCCTATAATTTTTGCCCTTATGGTTGTACATGACGTTAGTTCTAATACTAGGGTACCTACTTTGTATCAGGAATACACATTTTGGGAAAATCAATAAATCCAATAAGAGACAAACTTGCTACATATCAAATAATCAAGAAATGTAAACAATGCCAACTTGAAAAATTAACTGTGTTAATATAAGTGATGAGAAATGATCAAACAATCTATCTGAGTTGATTTATCCACCAAACCAATTGGACACAAAATTTCAAACTATTTAAGTCCGTTTATTAAAAATTACATTTTAAAATAGATCAACAAGATTAAATGACAATTTAGAAAGTAGATATCTCTTTATTACAATTATAAAATTTGCTAAAATATTAAAATCTTTTTAATTATAATATTGTTGTCATATATTATATCTATAATTTGAAGTACATATATGTGTATCATTATTCTGTACGATTTCTGTAATTATTGATGCTATTTATCGAAGTGATAAAGCACAAGTGATGTTAATTCGCTCTCTTGATTGTGGTGGAATTCACTCATTAAAGAACAGTAATGCCCGTTAAATCAGAGTAAAGATTGGTGCCAAATCAAATATATAAATAAACCTCTGCCAAAGATTGACAACATTTATGGACAACTAATGTAAGTTTAAAAAAATCTACTTTTAAAAAGTACCGAAATCGGAATTAACTATGTGTAACTTTTCTTGATGATTAACGTAAGGGAAGCTAGTTAATTAATTTAAGCTAGTAGTTTGAAAGGCAAACTAGTCTAAATCAATAAAAAAATACTGAAAGTAATCATGTTTTTTTATTGTATCAAATGTTCTTTACAATTGTGTAAAAAAAAACAACTGTTTGAAATAAAAATTTCAATAAATATTCACCTTACAAAATTGAATTTAGTTTAAGTATAGATAAAACTATAAAGATCATCAAGCAGTTTAGTTATCTTCTGTATTAATCATTTATTCTTTACAACCTACAGGCTACATTAGTAGAGTAATTTGAGTTGGTATCTGTAATCTATTCCAATATTTTGCAGGATTTTGTTGGGTTTCTTTTAAAATGGCAAAGAGTTTGAGAAGTAAATGGAAGAGGAAAATGCGTGCTGTAAAACGGGAACGATATGGAAAAAAAGAATTGGACAGATTAAAGTTAATGCTTGGTGTTAAGGAACACACTGGTGATGTTGTCATGAAAAATGAAGCCGATGTTGTCATTGGTAAGTGAATGATAGTTTAAAAGTAAAGTAGAACCGGCAATATCTGGCTAATTTATAACTAACCAGAACAAAACAGTCCCATTAGTCCAGTCAATAAATGTTTTGTGTCGGAACTAATTAGTGAAAAGCTGATTTTTTCGTGGATGTTAGTTGACTATATAAGGAATATTTTCTGAAAAGAACACACCCCTCTCCCTTCTTGCTTCCCTCTACCAAGCATTCAAATTCACTTTTGAAAGATTTCTTTATTTTGTCTGTTTGTCAATATCTAAGAGATAAACAGCGATAGACTCATATTTATTTCGTTATTGTAATCCTTATTATATTCTCTGTCAAAAATGTTCATATCATTTAAGCTATAAAATAATTATTTTCCGTGTTTTTTAAAATTTAATGTTAAAATTTTAATTTTTCTAATACAATAATTACAAGTTTAGCTATATTTTATTAATATGAGACAAGTTATGAAAAAAATGCACAAATAAAACTTTTTAGGGTATTTTGCAATCTTTAAAATGATGTAAGTTTTATAAATGTTAAGTGCAGCCAGTTGAGATAATTGGCCTGACGGGCCTGACAAAGAGAAAGCTCATTACTTCCCAAAAGTTGTTCACAAAACTTGTAAAAAAAATCTAAACTAAGGTCAAACTTCGACCTCGCAAGACTTCCCCCAACTGAAGCTGCTCATCAGCATTTGTTCAGGATTTATTTACAAGTGCAGACATGGCTTGGTAACAGATTGGATGCTACAGATTGGGGTTGGAAGGTTTCAGATGAAAGAAAATGGAGGTTACAGGAAAACTTTAACACCAACACTAAGTTCTAAGGCTGTTTTCCTGATGACCTTCTGCACCTCATGTCTTGCAGCTCTTGTCTTAAATATTGTGGGTGTCGGAAAATATAACTTTTGCAGCTCTTGTCTTAAGTATTATGGGTGTCGGAAAGTAGAACTTAATTGTTCAGCCATGATAATTTAAGTAGAACTGTAATGGGCTTTCCTGTGATAACAGTCCTAATAGTGTGGATGAAATAATTGATGATCATGACGAGACTGGATTGGAATAAAACAGTAGTAAGAATGTTTCCACTGTCTTATATAAAACTGGAAAACTGAAACACTCTACTTTTATGTGCCAGTATTGTATATATCCCAGACAATTTTAAGATATTGTAAATAGCAATTTGAGTGGTGGGTGGGTGGTGCGTTTTGGTGTTTTTACAGTAAACGAAACATGTTCTGCTGCTTGACACTTGCCGGTGCCGGTTTTAGTCAGTACGATACACGGCTGGTCTATAGGTGGTGGACAATGGAACGGCCCTAGTAACTTAGGGTTAGGAATAATCCCCCGAACCAAAACTGGCTCTCCTAATATAAAGAACATTAACAATTTTATAAATAACATTTCAGCTTTTCACTAATTGTATCCAACATAGGCCTATTTTTCCCTTTTTTGACTTGGCTAAAAGAAATCATATTGTGCGTTTATCAGTGCAATAATACATACCAAAAAATAAATAAAAATTGCAAAAAATAAAATAAATGTTTACGTCAATTTTACCATCGTAATACCCATAATTAGACCAACTATACAACAATAGGTCTTTGCTGCAGATTGACCGCTAATATCCCAACACACTGATCCGGCCCTTAGGACTCATGCGCCCCACGCCGTCTCTCTTTGTCAGGCCGATTATTTCAACTGGTTGCACTTAACATTTATAAAACTTATATCATTTATAAGTTTGAAAAATACCCTAAAAGTTTTATTTGTGCAATTTTGTTATAACTTGTCTCATATTAACAAAAAATAGCTAAACATGTAATTATTGTAATAAAAAAGTTAACATTTTAACATTAAATTTAAAAATAAACGGTAAATAATTATTTTATAGCTTAAACGCTATGCACATTTTTGATAGAGTATATTATAATTTAATAAGTTTTAGTAAAATTTTCTGCCAATCCTAACGTAACACTTTCACTTAAGTTTGTCGACGCGTTTCGGAGTTCCTCTATTATCGAGACCTATTTCAGTACTCGAGTACTAGAATAGAATATAGAATAGAATATTTTTTATTTGTCAGTAAATATTTCATAAAATACATTGACACGTCACATTTAAAACAAATAATATAATACATACATTTTAAAAATCTTCAAAGTCCATGATTTTCCTTGAAATTCATCCATAGTGTAAAATGACTGTTTACACAGAAAGTTTTTTAATCTTAAGCTAAAATTTCTGTCATTTAGTTTTTTCAATTCTTCTGGTAGCTCATTATATAATTTACTGGCTATAATTACAGGTTTTATATGAAACTTAGCTAATCTAACATATGGTAAATTTACAAGATTTTTTGATCGGGTATTATAATGATGTATGTCCCCCCTGCAATTTATTTGGTTAAGATTAGCTCGAAGATACATTAAGCTCTGAAAAATATAAAGGGAGTACAAAGTTAAGATGTTAGAATCTTTAAAAATTTCTCTGCAGTGATCTAATTTACCTGCTCCGGTAATAACCCTTACTGCTTTCTTTTGCATGGTGAATACCTCTTGGGAATGAGAAGATGATCCCCAAACTATGAGGCCGTAATTTAAATGGCAGTGGAAGATACCGAAATAAGCCTGACGAAGAGAATCTGTATCAAGTTCACCACACAATCGTTTTAGTGCATATATACTTGAGCTTAATCTTTTTTTAAGGTTGACTATATGCTGATGCCAATTTAAAGTAGAGTCAAATGTTAAACCTAAGAATTTTGAGTGCTGATGAAAATGTTTCTCAGGATGATCTCTAAGACCAAATACCATGGTATTCGTTTTATCTTTATTCAATATTAAATTATTAGCTGTGAGCCAGTTTTCTGTAATTTTCAAATTTAATTTAGAATCCTCAATTAATTGTGTATAATTAGAACCTGATGTAAAGACCGTAGTATCATCTGCATAAAGTACCAGCTGAGCAGGAATGTTAACATGCAGGTCGTTTACAACCACCAAAAACAACAGAGGCCCCAGAACGGAACCCTGTGGAACTCCGGCTGATAAAGTTTTACAGCTAGATTTACCCTTCTCTGTACAAACATATATTTGTACTATACTATTTGAGTATTGAAATAGGTCTCGATAATGGAGGAACTCCGAAAAGCATCGACAAACTTAAGTGAAAGTGTTACGTTAGGATTGGCAGAAAATTGTACTAAAACTTATTTCATGGATCCTAGCAGATATAATTTGTATAATAACTTATACAGGGTGTCTACCAACCGGGAAAACCAGGAAATCCGGGAAATAGCCGGGAATATGATTTGACCTTGAAAATTCCGGGAGAAAGCCGTGATTTTCATGTGTAGCCGGGAATTTTATTCCTTCACTTGTGTTATTTTCGTTTTGTAAACGCGATCGCGGAGTTCGGCATGAGCAAGCGCTGTTTCGTAGAAAATGTGAAAGTTGCATACGAACATGCCGTAACCACGGCAAGAGAACAAGGGTTAGTTGTAAGAATGTGTCGATACCAATTCCCTAAAATCGATTCCATTGATTCGTAGTGCGGTAATCGGTAGCGAGAATCGATCGCAAAAGTCTATTCCAATTACAGTACCTCGATTCCAAACACAAACAAAACATTCGATGTGTACTGAATTATTAAACCATACAAATTTACGTGCATAATCTATTTTAAACATTGTAAAATTTAAATTAGGGATGGGTCGATTCACGATACCACAGATACTTTGTATTTGATATCGGTAACAAGAATCTATAGCCCCCGAAACTCAATACTGATACCGAGAGATATTCAGTTCAGTTCATATCATTGTCAAACTAGCCAGGTCTCC
>JAGFPH010000021.1:0-11966 GCA_018207615.1 Philaenus spumarius
ATCTCCTAAAAAACAACTTTGTTGTAAAAACTAGCCCGCCAAAAAAACCCTCAGTCGCAAAAAGGGTTGATATCCGTTTTGCCCGCCAAAGTAAAATGGTTTGTACTTAGCACCTCGCTCTTGGATGTGCATATAGAAACCTAACCTCTACCCTAACCATCCCCACTTATGCGTTTCCCTGCCTCCTTCCCCCACAACCCCCTACAACCATCACTTTATGTACGGTTTCATTTAAGTTTCCTCTGTTTTTCTTGCATTGTGTGTTTCCAGTGCCCTGTGTCCTTCTACCAACCCCCTTTCACCCATTCTTTGTCATTGGTTTCATTTAAACTTGCTCTGTTTCACCTGCTGAGAGATTTTAGCTTCTTTCAACGCTGTTGGCGGGAGTTTTTTACAAGGCTTCAAAGAATTGTATCATATAGTGGTGATAATTTAAAGTTAAACTCAATGAGCCATTATATCATCTTAGCAACAAAACTCCCGATATTCTATATTTGAAAATCTTATCTTACTAAACGAACAATTCTTCTATATTTGTTTATAAATTTCTAAATTTATTTCGGGGATCTCGCTAACGACTGTAACGATTTTGATGAAAATTTGGATATAGGGGTTTTTTGACATCAGGAATCGAATGCGCTAGATCTTATGTCTGCAAAAATGTGCATAAAATTTAAACTCTGAACTTCTTTTATATACCCCCTTTGAAGTAACTAAGTATAGGTGAATAGATACATTATTGATACAATAAAGATGTTTTACAAACATATGTTAATTTTAGCTCCAGATGTTTATATACTATTTAACAAACATAAACCATTAACAATGAATCAGGTGATATAATTTTCAACATTTCTTTATTCAAACAACAAACGTAACTATAACATTATTTTTAAGCTGTTATTAACCGTCCTGAAAACCTTTTCACCAGTTTTTGCATTTCTATAAAGGTAATGTAAATTATCTAATGAATACAATTATTATTTTTCATTTTTAAAATACATAAACAATATCAAATATGGCCTATTCTTTGGATAGGTTACATAACCTACATGTACCTATAGATGTTTTTGGACGTCAGGATTCGAATGCACTAGGTTTCACATCTGCAAAAACATTCTAATAAAATGTTAGAACTAATTACACTCATGTTTTTATTTATTTTTTATTTAAATAAACAGTTCCTATGTACGTAAGATCAAAAAATATTCATATTTATTCAGTATGCGATTCGTATTTACATACATTTTCCTAAAAAAAAAAAAAATAATACTGGGCGATGCTCGGTCGCCCAGGTACTCTTTAGTAAAAGGCGAAAGATTTATGCGATTGAAAGGGAAACCAGAGTTAATTTGACAACTGTCTAACGTTGTGTAGTCATTCTTTTAATGTTACGTATGAATGCAAAATTTACTAATATCTCACGACACGAGTAAACGTATTTATTACAATTTAATAGCTGGCACGATCCGGCTTTGCACGGAGAAACAAATCAAAGTTAAATATGGGGATTTTTAATAACTTTGACACCCCCAAACTCCCCCTAAAATTTCAAATTTTTTGAAAACTTTTCTTAGCGAGCACCTAGGACCCTAGAAGAAGCTACATACAAAATTTCATTCCAATCCATTTGGTGGTTTTTGAGATTTCGTGATGAGTGAGTCAGTGAGTGGTATTTGGATTATATATATATATATATATATAGATTATAGACGGTCGAACGAGTCTGGGATAACCACTACTTGATTATTATAAGTCTGGGATAAATCGAAATTATGTATCATATTTTACAATTTTTAACATGTGCAATCAACCAAACTGCACACACATACAGAAAACAAAGGAAGGAAACCAGAGCAAGCATTGCGTCGGAGGTTCTACACTATACTGACCGAGGGTGTAAAGCGGAAAGCGATAAAAGAAACAATAATTCATTCTGGGTAAAACCAGGTTGAGCCGGTTGAAGCAGCAGGCACACTATTTCCACGCCCGTTCATTTCTCCCTACATTTTTTTAAGTGAAAACTTCTTATGGTCCGTTCAGCACTTTTTGCATGGGTATTCGAATGAAATTTTGCGCACCATACCCATTGTATTTTAGATGGGTGTAGTTTAAGGATGTATCACACATAGAAAATAAGAAGAAAGTTATGAATGGTTTTGGGTTAATTCAATAGCTGAATGGTTTAATTTAGTCACGACACACACTGATGAAATGGACTTGGCTTCCTCATTTTGTAAGTTGTGTTAAAATAGTTTACTTGGTAATACCTCTGAAATGGACATTACATTTCCTAATTTTGAAAGTTGGGTTAATTCATTTTTTTTGTAAATTTCTAAATTTGCTAACTTGCTTGCTATCTATGGTAATGAATGTAGATCATAGAACTCTATTAATACACCTGGAACGCTCGGGTTGTGTTCAAGAAAACAGTCTTTACCCCCACTCCTTGGTAGTCACTCACGGCCGCTTAGTGGATTGTGCGCCCTATCATTTACATGCTTTTGCGCCTCACTAGATTCATGTAATTAGAATAAAATTTATATATTATTTTTCTGCATGAACTACGGAATCTAACAGTATAAACTTCTTATAGTTTGCTAATTTATTTGATTTGTAGTAGGCTAATGAAAAATATTTAGTGTTTTAAAAGTGTAACACGAAAAAGCCACTAAGGGGTAAAAAAAACTTCCAGCGGAAAAGTTGTAGATAATTAGTTGATCCACAACTTTTATGCCAAACATTTTTTTATAAAATGATTTATTTGTTCTGAGGAGATGGTAACAATGTTTCCCGCGCTCAACCAATTCGTGTTGCAATTTTCTGTTCAGTCTTCACAACTTCAGTGAACTGACGCGACGCTTTATTATATAACACGAATTTGATTGCATTAACAAGCTGACGTATGACTTATTATTATTTTACAGGCAGGAAGTGGTCTATGGTAGCTACCATACTATTGCATTGGAAATAAACCACAAGAAATTAAAAGTATAAAATTTGAGTGAGTTTGATTTAATTATTAATTTTTCATAATATTAAGAATTACAGAATAGCTTTATTAGTTCCTAATCACTGAACCGATAATCATGGAGATCTTGAATGATTTTACATAGCATCTTTTTCGTAGATGTTCATATGAACAAATACGAAGCAGGGCATTTTTTAGGTATTCCAATCATCGAAATAATGTATCTCTTAACAAAAATATCACTCAGCGCATTTTAAGAATAAACTGAAAATACAGCAACAATTTTTAACCAACCGTTGTAAACAAACCAAAGGGGAAATAGCACCTACAATCCGACAGTGTAATTAGCCTTTAAAGTTAAGTGATGATATTTTAAAAATGTAATTCTACAAACTAGGAAATAATGTAAGTTATTTGTAAAATTGTTGACTTACTAATGAAAAGTAATCCTGCTCCCTTTCTTTGCACGATTGCTGCAGTTAAATGCTACACAGGTTAATGACATGTTGAAACGGGTAAAGAAATTATGTTAACAATTACAGACCCATTTCTATGCTCCTAGCATTTTAGTAAAGTTTTTAAAAAGTTGTTTTTGTTTTTAATGTAACTTCTTAAATATTTAGATAAATTTAATATCCTTTGTTGTAGCCAATATGGCTTTCAAAAAAGAAAGTCCACAATCGATGCAGAAGTCAAGTTAATGGACTTCTTATATAGAAAGCTAGGCCTTGATTAAAAAAGGGAAGTTATGAGCATTTTGCTGAATATTTATAAAACTTTTGATTATGTTGATTTCAATTTGTTACTTAAGAAATGGACAAATATTGGTATTAGAGGGATTCCATTACAATGGATAAACTCATATCTCTCCAATAGAACACAGCATGTTAATGTTGCAGGAATGCTATCAAAAGAGACTCAGCTGAGACAAGGATCAGTTCTCGGCCGAGTATTATTTTTAATCTATATTCACGATTTGTCACCATCAGTATATATATGGATAGGGTAATTCAATTTGCTGATGATACAACACTAAGTTTTTAAGCCGATTCTGTTCAACAATTAGAGAAGTAAATACAATACAAGTCAATGCCATTGGACAGTATTTTGCTAAAAACTATTTAATAATCAATCAATGTAAAACTAAGTACACACACTTCAGTAGAAAGCATAGCTCAAATCAGACACCAAGTGTCATGCTAGGTGATAGTAAACTTAAAGAAGTGCAATCAATACAATTTGAGGGTTATTTAATTGATGGCAAGTTGAATTGAAATGACCACATTAGCAGTATTATTACCAAAATTAGCTCAGGTATATTTGTACTGAGAAATTTGAAGCTATACTGTGGTACATCGATACTTTTAACACATACTAAGGGCTAGTGTATCATTGTTTGAACTATGGAATTCTTCTTTGGGGAAACTCATCAGATCAGAATATGAAAAGAATGTTTGATGTTTGTCTTGCAAAAAGAGCCATAAGGCTAAATAAAAAACAAAGTTGTAAAAACTATTTCAAGAAATTAGGAGTACTTAAACGTCCATGTATTTACATAGGCTGTTTTATACAAATACTATTTGTCAAGAAAACCAATATTGAATAAACAGATAAATAATCATAAATTTGATAATGGTAAGATATTATAGTCACAATCAGTACGGTATTCTAGTTTTCACGTTAGTGACATATGTACCAAGTTACAAGATTATAATATTATGTAAAAGATGATTGATAAGTCAATTGAGAGCTTTTTTCTGTCTTCAGACCTAGTAAAAATGCATAATATATTAATAGCTTTAATAAAAAAAATCGTATTTAGCTTGTATTCTATGTTTTAAGTCTTTAACTCAAAATAGTTTGACATTAGAGCCAATAACTGCATTAATATTTCCTACCGCTACTGACAGTAGCAGGCCCTACCTAAATTTGAAATTGCTCTAGTAATTATGGATAATTTTCAACTTAGAGAGACAATAAAATATAATAATTAATAAGCTAAGTCATGACCCCCCCCCCCCCAAATATCAAATAACTAATATTTTTAATAAGCCTTTTTATACTAAATACGTTTTCATAGATAAGTTATTTTATAATTTTGGGGAGCTATAATTATATTCACAAATCAAATACAACTTGGGAGAGGAACAACTTGTGTTTCTAGCTCTATTAAATATTCATAGAGACATAGATGTGGATATGAATGCCGTGATTAACAGGTTTGCTTAGAGCTCAAAGACGAGGTTGGAATTTGTCTTGTAATTCATATATATAGTATTTCCTATTACATATGAAACCATTGATAAAATGTGTATTGTTTCAGTTTCTATTAATTTATACCTGAAATGGGTCAATTAAAAACTTGACAAGTATTTAGATGTCGCTTAAAGCTAAAGCTTAGATTTTAGGTTAGGAGTTCGTGGACCTGTAATTAGATACTATAAAAACATAAAAACATTTGCACTAGCTATAAATCCCTCCCCCACACGAGATAAAAAAATAAAACGCACGACGGTGACCCCCCCCCCCCCCAAAACTTAAGGCTGGGACCGCCCCTGTAAACTACAAAAACCTAAAATCGATTTTATTAATACATAATTAGATTTTATTTGTCACCTTTCCTCCTTTCAAAAATGTCCCAGGAAAACCTGTTTTTATTCAACAAATATAAACACACCAAATTTTATAAATGTAAGAATTTTTTCAGATTAATAATTAAGCACTACAGTATGTCAATAAAAATTAATTTGTTTCTCTCTTATTTTGAAGCTTTCAATTATTCAGTTGAATAGAGATATTTGGTTATAATCAGAAGTTATAGTCATGCAAATACTTTACACAAAATTAACTGAAATAAATTATTGGATATCACTACTTGTTTTTCTCTTTATGAATAAAAGCTTATTTTAACTATTATCACTACACAGTCATAACTCACTTTGGGCAAAAAAGGTGATGCCAAAATTCGAAACTTTTTAAAAGTTGACAGCGAGAGTAGTATAGTTGTAAATGCCTAAAATAAATAGCAGTAGTAGTAGGGTAGATGTAAAATCGGAATATAAATAAAAAGGGGATAGGCTTTGTATTGTTAAGATTATCTACCATCCAAGATCACCCTACATAGAATCATGACAACCACTTCCATTTCATTCTTTCAATTATTTGTTCGCCTCGCATACAGTACTATTTCCTGACAAATTTTTTAATCAGATAAAAAATTAATTTTTCTAGATTGTCATTTTGTAAAATATTTGTTGTATTGCATTTTTTATAAAGTATATTTTTTCCTCATTTTGTAGCATCCACCAACATGAAACCTGAGAAACTTACCCTGTTAAATCCGGTATTCGAGCTAATCGGAGTAAAACCAGGTACATCAGCTAGTATGAATAATTTGTATGGTTGGAAGTGGTAAGAGGTTTTTCTTTTTATATTTTAATTGAAAAATTCAAATATTATTTTAAATAATTATAACATTTAATTGACTGTTTAAGAATTATGTCAACAAAGCAACAATCATAATAGTATTTTAATTAATATATTAGTGCAAGACAAAGCATTTTTTCAAACAACTTTTACAAATATAAATACATTGTTGCAATATTATCGCAAATAATACAGTAACAATAATTATGATATATACCCATTTTTAGTGAAATTTATTAGGCATTGCATCTTGATTCTACAATGCTAGGCACATATACAGTAAATTACCACAATAATATTTTATTAGGTTTATTTATACTGCAATGAGGATTTCATATTCAGGATATGCCAGTTCTTGTCCTCCAAAAGGAATGTAGCAGACTTTGTGGCTTGGTTGTACCTGAAGTAAAGTAAGAAAATATATTAGAAACAATAAAATTCATACATTTATCTGTTGCAATCATATTTGAAATTAAAAATAAATAAAAACAAGTTGAGACTTTTAGTGGCTTATAGCCTAAGTCATGTGTGCAATGGTTGCCCAAATGGGTGAGGGCAGGGCAAGAGATCGTTCAAATGTAGTGTAGTGAGGGTGCAGCATTCCCCACTATCCGGCATGCAGTTTCTGTGCTGCACATTGTTTTGTCTCTTGCTACTTTATCTTCATCTGAGTTTATAAAGCATTTAAATCTATTACCATAGCAACCTCCTTGGCAAATTTAGAGTCGATTAGTCTAATAACAACTAACAGCGTTTTTAGGTTAGGTTTATATCGCTCTATTATAATAAAAATTCCGTTCATTCACAAAAAAAAAAACTTGGCCCTTTTGCGTATCTGTCAGGATCTAGGATACTGTACTCCCACCAGCCTATCCCGATCCAAGTGCCTCTGTAAATTTAATAGACATGAATAAAGCTGATCACAGTAGTAGGGAAGAGTAGGGTAATCGTGCGCAGCGGGTAATAGTGCGCATCGTAAAAGTCGATTAAAAAAGTAGTTGAAGGGAGCCCGTCAGGTGCTGATGCCAAGTGGTAGACTCGGCAACTACTACAAAACCACGTTGAGTTTACCAAACTGCATTTGAGGTTATGCGAGGCAAAACAGCGAAAGTGGTGCGTGCGATGTTATTTTGTGCTCTTCAAAAAAACCCAAAGTAAGGATTGTTTTGTTGTTATTTGAAGTACTAATATTTATAAATGGTAGTCCTTGCTTTATCGTTCAGTGTAATCGGTTTGGCATTCCCGTCTTTGATTTAATAGTTGTAGGGCAAAACAATGGTCTAAGCACAATCGGGTATTGGTGCGCAGCGGTGCGCACAATTACACCTTAAACAGTTACATGGTAAGGATATATTTATCTTTCTTTTTACGTTCTTGTTCACAGATGCCGAAGAAATACATTAAAAAAACTGATAGAATGGCATACAGTGTATGAACGTTGATAAATGCTTTATTAGCGGCAATCAAGAAAGATTAGGGAAGTCGGGAGGAGTTTTGGTATTCCCGAATCCACTCTAAGGAAACAATTGTCCCAAGATAATCTTAAGCACCCTCGGTGTGGGAGAAAAGCTGTATTCTCAGAATAAGTTGAACACGATTTGGTGGAATACATCCTTAAACTTTGTAAACTGTTTTATGGCGTAACCCAGAAGCAATTGCGTCGCTTAGTTTTTAATTATGCACATGAACATAACATTCTTAACAAGTTTAATGGAGAAAAAGGTCTAGCCGGTAAAGACTGGCTCTACGGTTTTTTAAAAAGACACCCCAGTATAAGTCTTCGTCAAGCTCAAGTCACTAGTCTTAACAGAATTGCTGGTTTTAACAAAGAAGAAGTACAGCTTTTTTATAAAAACCTTGAAACAATTATGCAGAAGCATACTTTTCCCGCCCATAGAGTGTATAACCAGGATGAAACTGGAATAAGCAACTTCCAGAAAAAATGTCCTAAGATTTATGGGCCCAAGGGTGTAAAACAAATAGGAGCTGCGACATCTGGGGAGCGTGGAAGAATAATCACAGTTAATTTTGCAATGAGCGGTTCTGGTAATTTCCCCCCACCTTTGTTCGTTTATCCCCGCACCAGAATGACACCCCTTCTTGAAAAAACTGGACCGATCGGTGCTGTTTACACCAACTCTCCTAATGGATGGAGCAATGGCACTATTTTTATGAAGTGCCTAACTCACTTTAAGAAACATGTTCATCCAACTGAGAGTGATCCTGTGTTACTAGTTTTAGACAATCATGGTAGCCACGTGTCAATTTACGAGTTTTGAAAAAAAAACTTTATTCACATGGTGTCACTGCCACCCCTCACACAGGCTTCAACCCCTGGATCTTACATTTTTTAGTCCGCTAAAGAATGCGTTCTACAGAGAATGTGATTTATATCTGACATCAACAGGTCACACAAAGATCACGGAATATGATGTAGCAGAGCTTTTGAATAAAGTTTTTGTGAAAGTGGCAAAAATAAGCACCGCTGTGTCTGGATTCCAATCATCACGAATTTATCCATTCAATGCTGACAAATTTTCTGACGATGATTTTGCTGCCGCAAGAGAAATAAATGATCAGCCGATTTCTGTTGAAGTGATGGATGTTTCTGCTAATCTAGATCCTCTTGGTAAGACCAAAGCCTCGTCCGAAGGAAATGAAAATAATTTGAATCTACAAAATGAACATGTCGGGGACTCTGAAAACAATGGTAGAAGTTTTTATGATGACCCAACTACATCCACATCTAAAGACAATTCTTTTTTGAAATTTGTGCCAATCCCCAAACCAATTACAAAGAAAGCCAATGTTAAACCACGTGCAAACATCACTCCGAGATATTAACCAGCACTCCTATTAAAAAAAGTTGGAAAAAGCTATGGAAAAAAGAAATATTAACGAAAAGAAGAAGAAAAAGAGGGAAATGAAAAAAGCTGCACGTTTTCTGGGTTTCAAAGAGGTTAAGGATAAGAAAAAAAATCCTAAAATAGATAAAAACCAATCAACTATAAAAAAAGGTTAAAAATGAGTTTGAGTCATCTGAAGAATCAGACGTTGATCCAGAAGTGTTGTGTCAAGATGACGAGTTTGACGATTTAGATATAAACCTCTTGCTATCTTCTGCAGTAGAAAAAGATTCAACTGACTATTGCAATATTTGTGGTGACATAGGAAAAGATGGTGAACTGTGGTATAGATGCATAAACTGTTCTTCCTGGAGCCATGCCGACTGTTCTGGAGCAGAAGATTATTTGTGCTACTTTTGTGTAAACACATAAATTTCCAACCATGATAAAATACGTACTGAAAATTATGTTTTTTCACTTTTTATAATTATGACATATATTTGCAATTTTTATATTCTTTAGATAAGTTTAACCTATAACCATTGTTAAGTAAATAAAAATAAGTTTTGGGTGAAAAAAGTGAAATCTCTCTTTATTTTAACCTGTTTGCCCCTACGCACCAATACCCAACCACATGCGCACCATTACCCTACGGGTAGGGCAATCATGCGCAAGTGCATCTTGTTACTTTATGCCATATATTTAATTAATCTTAAGGAGTATCAAAGCGGTAATTTTTGTTATTGAACACAGATACATATGTAAGATTTATACATAGATATTGTAGTTTTCATTGCAATGGTTAGTGAGAAAAAAATGTTTTCGCTTAGGTGCGCACCATTACCCTACTTTCCCCTACTCATGAGAGAAAAAGGAACAACGGTGTTGTAAGAGTTTAGAATAATTATACTGTTTCAAACATTGCATTATTATTATCAATAAGTTGAATTTATTGATGTCTTAATACATGAACGCAAGACATAAACAAACATCAAAGACAAACTTTCTCATGATCCGAAATCACATTTTATTTTTACAAAAAATCCAGTTATTGTAATAATTTATGTACAATTGTTTTACAGTTTTATTTTTAAGTGTTTGGAAGTGTTAACATAAAAATGTGTTTAATGAAATATTTTAAGTGTTTAAAAATTTTGTTATAGAAATGCAATTTTAAAAGGATCAAATGACGGTTTATTGACAAAACGTGTAATTCATAGGATTTTAAAGGATTGTTTGGATGGTAATATCAACTATACTTACTTCAATAGGTAATTCACTAATACCATCACCAAGCATTCACAACAGTTATGTGAATATATTAAAGACTAAATCCCAAATTGAGAAACCGGACTAAAGTGACAGAATTGCAAAATCTGACCTAAGTTCTCATTCAAACAGGGAGATCATATCTACTACTTTTTAAACACTGTCACCTTGGTATTTCTAAAACTGAACAAATTGCCTTACATTTGTAAAAACAAAAGATTAGTAATTAAACCTCAGGTACAAGTACAGTAAGTTTTGAAATGGAACAACAAATATCATATATCTTGTTCAAGATTGTAAATAAACTTTGTTGGCACTGTTCAGAAAATAATAATCACCTTTTTTAGCAAATTGTGTTGTCTGGTTTACATTTATAACCGATCTGCTGACAAGTTGAGACAGTATCTGACAGTATCAGTAAAATAATGCGTCCGGTTTGTGGCAATTAGATTAAACAAGTTGTGTCTTTTATGTTTCATAATACTGTAATATTATTTGTTTAAATTTTGCCTGCTAAAAGCTATATTAAGACAACTGTGACTTTCACAATGGGAAAACAAAAATTGATGATGAACTGTAACACAGTAAAGAAAACTCTTAGAAACAGTATAATATACTCGGTTTCAAATTTTAAAATGTAAAATAACCATGCTATTAATTTATTTTGGAGAAGACGAACACTGCCTAAAATACAAACAAACTCAAAACTTTTGAAATGGAATATTTATAAAAAGTATATATAATTCAGTACTTTGTGATTTACAAAACAAAACTGCAGTATGAAACTGATATACCGTACTTAACACAGCAGATATAATAAATTTAATAATGGGGGAAAATGTAAGCTTAGTAAACACCTAATTAATTTACTGTTTTCTCACAGCTGTTTGTTAAAACTGACAGTCATAATAAGGAATATTTTGTATTATCGAAATGGTAGTTAACTAATATACTGTATATTAAAATATTTATATAAGTACCTTTACTGCAACAGTAAAAAAATATACTAAAATTATAAGGAGAGTTGACCTATTTAATGTTAACACAAATAAATAAATAGCCTATATTATATTATTTTGATACACACTGTTACAAAGACCACCGAATCAAAATACATTTTTTGTAGTTATAGAGGTATCATTTTGAAACTGGACATGGTAAGCAAAGTTTTTTTTACAAATTGATTACTTTTAAAAGTCCTAAAAATAATGAATTCTTGACCCTATGGTTTACATTTACAATTTCTTTAAAAATTACCTATTCCAAAGTGATAGTGTTGCAGAGGGCGGATCTATGACCAGCAAGTATTATACATTGTCAATTAATTGATAAAATGATTTGTTTACTCGTGGTCTGTTGCATGGTTGGTCTGTTACACTTTGTATGTACTTGTGTTGTAGAGGGCGGATCTATGACCAGCAGGTATTATACATTGTCAATTAATTGATAAAATG
>JAGFPH010000021.1:14026-60504 GCA_018207615.1 Philaenus spumarius
TATACATTGTCAATTAAATGATAAAATGATTTGTTTACTCGTGGTCTGTTGCATGGGTGGTCTGTTACACTTTGTATGTGCTTATGTTGTAGTAGGCGGATCTATGACCAGCAGGTATTATTCATTGTCAATTAAATGATAAAATGATTTGTTTACTCGTGGTCTGTTGCACGGGTGGTCTGTTACACTTTGTATGTGCTTATGTTGTAGTTGGCGGATCTATGAGCAGCAGGTAGTTTTTTATTGCAGGTAATTAGACTGAAATGGGTTCCTTATCATTACACATGAACAGACAATAAAAAATGGTCAAAATTTCCCAAAAATTATTTAAAAAAGAGACATATTAGGTGGGTCTAAAGCACTAAAGCAACATACTCAAAGACATATTTTATGCAATTATCAAAATTATATACAATTTTGCATATCAACCAACATTTACTCCCTAATTTGAGTAATTTCCTATTACTATACTGTGTTGATATAGAACCCACAAATATGCCAAAAGTATACTGAACTATTTTCAGGAACTGACTTTGGTTTGTCTTTAAGGTTTCCTTGTCTACTGTTATATGTAAGAATTGTGGCTTTAGTTGGTGCCTCAGGCACTTAGCCAGGGGGTGGGCTTACCGGGTTGTAGCCCACCCCGAAATTTCCTGATACAACAATTTAAAAAAAAAATTAGGATTATAAAATTGCATTGATATAGATATACATTACGAATAACTTACACTGTATTGTAATTTTGTAACATGACGGTATTTACAAAAGTATAACGTCTTCAAACCTACAATAATAAATCCGCTATGTTATCCTACATTGACCATATATGTTCCGTAACATACCACTAAATTCAGTAGTTGTGTTGTTGTTAGTAGTTGTGTTCTAGTAAAATTAGTAGAATAGAGTTATTGTAATTATTCTACCACCAGAATTTTATTTATCACCAGACGTTTTGGTCCAGAACAGTTATGTACACTTTGAAAAAACAAATACACTGACTGCTTTTAGACATGTATATTGTATTATAAATTTTTGAATTCAATTACTTGAATCTAGTAACACAGTTTGAAAATATGTATGCTTCTTTCATGAGGGTGTGCTAAAGAGTTGACTTTATATACCTAAAATTGCAAACATTTTCCGGGGGAAGACCCCCTTCTTGCGTACCTCCAAACACCCCCCGATAGGGTTTACTATCAATCAGAATCAGCCCACCCCAAAAAAAATCCTACCTACGGCCCTGAGCAGCTTCTATGTATAGGTATGATATATTAGAATATTGTTGTGTACAGAAAGTTTTATTAGTCCTGGGAGATCTTCTTGCCTAGTTATGTATTTGAGAGTTATGTTTTGTGAGTATTAATTTACAAGTCTCTTTGCTTAGTACCATATTCAAGAGTTAATTTCTATGTATGGAGTGTTTTTGGCCATTACAAGAATTTAAACTATGGGAAGGTATTTAAGTGGTCTTGGTTCTATTTGAGGATTGCTGTGAAAGAAGTAGTATTGTGTAGGAGGTCTCTTTCTTACACTAAACAAAGAATACTTTATTGCTTTCTTTATATTATTATTTTTTTATGAGAGTTGAAGTGTAGAGCCAGAAGTTAGAATGACCAACCCAATAATTAATCTTGATCTATATTCATGAAAGGATTAGCCAAAAGATTATAATACATAAATACAAGAATAGACTAGTCCATCTGCAAGAAGAACAGGTTAATCATTGTTCTTTTTCTGCTTCTAGCTGGACAGATAAATGTTTCATTGATTAAAGTAATCATGACAACATCGAAGATAGTTTGAGCACAAAGACAGTTTATTGCAATGAAAGCACCAATATTTAAATCGAAAGAGATTAATGCATTTTTTTTTAGAATCAGTGATTTTAAGTAATAGAAAAAACTAAGAATAAGAGATAGCGGGTCTAATTTAAAGGCGCAATAATTATTTTGAAATTACATAATTCATGATTAACTACTAAATACAGGAGTCGGCCAAATCCTGGTAATTGCATATATATTCCCTCATTTTATCATTATTGTGTTTCTACCAGATCACTTTCCTCTTTTCAACAAGGTGACACATTGTTTTTATCCTTTCTTGTATCTCAAAATTTTGTGTAAATATTAATTATCCAATCCCAGCCCCTTCTTTACTAAGTTTTGGTTTTAAAAATATTGAGCGGTGAAGCATCGGTAGCACTTTTAGTTTCTACTTAGCTTTGTCCAACAAGGTTATGATGATGAGGCAATTGCAACGCAGACTGTTTTATAAGCTAGCACCCGAAATCTTTTATAAATATGCTAAGAAACTTAAAATACCAACTTTATCTATAAACATCTTCATGACTTTTTGTGAGTATTCATCTTTTATGATACTTTCAACTTTCTTTTTATGCAATCAACAAAATAACATTTAGTTAATTTCAAGCATTATAATTTGATGTATTTATTATATTCACTAAATTGTAAACTTTGATTTATTATATTGGATATCGTGATGACAGGCAATAACAATAAGATTTTCTAGTTCGTTTGGAAGGGGCTAAAAACAAGAGATGGTGTATTTCAATTCCTTGTAGAATCTTAGAACATTAATTTTAAGAATAATATATTTATGGTCATAACTGAGAAATTAATATAATATTTAGGTCTAGGCTGCATTTATTAACTGAGAAAAGCGTTGATTGAATATTATATCATAGCAACAAAAATAAAGATGTTAAAACTGTACTCAAAGCCGTTATAAGTGAGTTCAGTAGGGGAATTGTTTATGAATTTAAAATTGATCTGTAAGCTCAGATAAGCTTTTTTATATTTCTTAAGATGAGGCTGGGTTGCGTTTAATCCAATTTTAGTACATATATAAGGTCCTTATTCGGATGTGAGTCACATGAATGCTATTTATTAGGCGGGTCGGATGCCATATGTGTACTCCTTAAAAGAGTTAAAATATTTTGAAATTGAAGTTACAATAAACATGTCAAAGGTGAAGACATTTACTCAATAAAATTAACCATGCAAGGATGATTTTTTGTATTGGGAAAAGAGTAAATTTGAGTCTATTATATTTTAAAATTGAATATGTAGCATGTATTCATGCTTTAATTTATAATAATAATCTAGGTACCTTGCCAATTGGTGTAGTTCCTTCATGCTGAGCTCTGCCAATGAAAAGGGTTTCACCATCTTCAGAATTACCACCAGGAATAGCATTTGGTGGTATTACTCCATCTACTGATTGAACCCATTGTGCATTTGTGCCAACCAATGCCTTGTAAAAAAATTAAGTAATCTATTTAAATATTTGTCTAAATACTGAACATGTTAATCTTTTCTATAAAAAGACTATTTCATTAAACAAACTAAATTAAATTTAAAACAATTACTTGGAGTAGATAACTTAACTTACTCTTGCTAACATTAAACAATTTAAATGGAATACAAATATAAATATATTTCTCCTAAACACATGAAGTTCAAGTTATGCAAATTGGTCTAGACCGGTACTAGGCCTAGCTAAATAATTGTTGCAACAAACTATACACAAATTATTGAATATATGACAAATTCCCAGTTGATTTTGAAAAACTTAATTTTGTGTCATTCCTATTGTCTATTTACAAAATAAAATAAAACTTTCAACTTATTTTTAATGCCCACAAAAACAAAAAGATACAACCTAGATATGCCATGGTGGTGTGCCCATTTGTCTTACCACAAGCTTTCCATGTACCACACAAACAAACTTTAAGGCCACTTCACACAGAACGTATTAATACTCCGCTGATGTCTTTGTAAGACGTCTGAGACGTATCTCACAATTATATCAAATGGGTCACTTCACACAGGAGTATTAATACGGAAAAGGAAAATACCTCGGCTAGCTATGGGTAGCAAACGTATCTCGACTCGTGCAAGCGCACTGAGCTGTTCTCACCACGTCTTTCTGTGTATATCGTCCGCTTTTCAGAGTTTGTTTATTGTATGATTTGTTTAAGTGCAGTTATGAGTATGGTAAGTGTTTTGATTGATGAAGTAAGGAAGCGTCCAGCCCTTTGGGATGTTATGATGGAGAATTTCAGAGATAAAGATGTAAAGGAACTGGCGTGGCAAGAAATTGCTAATCTCTCTATATGAAATCCAAAACCCACTCACTAACTCACTGATCACAGTATCTCAAAAATCATACTACCTAGGAACTTGAAATTTGGTACACATATTCCTCACAGGCACTAGAAGCGCATTAAGAAAGGATTCTTAAATATTTGGTCTCTAAGGGTTGAAACAACCCCTAAAACAATAAATATTGTTTGGTATATATCTCATGAGCGCTCGCATATCATGGCCCTAATAAGGCAGCGCGCTGGGGTGCTGGCTAGACAATCACTCAAGGTCAGTGCGGGGTGATCTTGCGGAAAGAATTTTTATATTGCACTATTGTCTGACTCAAGCCCGTTACCATTCACTTTAAAAAAATATATAATGTTTCAGACTTTGTGATAAGTTATAGAACTTTAATCCGTTTAGAATTTATTGAATATATATATATAAATTCAATATATATAGCGGATACAGAATAAATATATATACATATATATTCTACCTGAGCTTAGTCCCTCCCAAAGCCAAATCCCCGGTGAGCCACTGGTTAAGTCTGAAATGTGCACAACCCTATTTGTAAAAAAAAGTCTTAAATTGTAAGAAGGTGTGTTGAGCAAACCTAAAACAACTGATGCATCCGTGAAAATATCGGTTCTTGTAGAGTAGGTACCTTGAATCAAAAGACTAAATGTTTTGACAAAGGAATGTTTCACATAATTTCAGACGTGAAATTGACAAAATTTTAATAGGTGCTAATTTGGTTTTATAGCAATAACCAGATGTGATGTTATTTAGTTTTGAAATAAAGTGTAGCACAGTGCCCTTGAGAGGATGCATCAGAAAAAACAATTATTTGACACTGACATAATGAAGATATTATTATTCTTGGATATGAAGTAATCCAAGTAATGAAGTTGACTAAGTTTTCCCAAATTAGTTTTTTATTGGAAGGTTTTTCAAAGTCTCATCCTAATTTCTATTTCCATAACTCAATAGGAGCCAGGAAAACTATAGGGTCATATAGTTTTGCAACAGTTGATAATATAGTTCTTTTTTAAACATTGGTGACAATTTCTCAATTTTATATGAGAATGAGTCTCTTGATGGACGCCATAGAAGACTAATGAGTTTTACATTTAATCTTCACTTGAGGATAAATTGACTGAATGTATAATTAGGTTCATTTATTGTTTGAATAATGTCTGCAAGGACAACATACAAAACAACAATCAAGTATTTCCACCTGGCCAATTCAAAATGGCGGAAGTTCAAAATC
Organism: Philaenus spumarius; assembly: GCA_018207615.1. Lineage (NCBI taxonomy): Eukaryota > Metazoa > Arthropoda > Insecta > Hemiptera > Aphrophoridae > Philaenus > Philaenus spumarius. The sequence continues at coordinate 19,406 of JAGFPH010000021.1, forward strand.
TTTGATGCTGAATATATTGAAAACCATTAAAACACGATTATATATTAAAACCGTTTATGGAATATATTCACTATTATACAAAGCTTTTGGGAATACTACTTTTGTAATTCATATAATATATATTTACTTATTGGTACCGTTCTCAACAGCAACTGTGCTGCTCGCACAGAACAGCTTTTTCAAACTTAACCAATGTGTCGACCGATTATCTACAATGTTTCATAATATTAACTATTAAACAGTATTTTAGAGAATGAACACCTCTTAATTTTAAAAACCATGGTTTTGTTGAAGTTTTTGAGGGAAATAGTGATTTTTGTTGAAAAATAAAACATTGGTTTTGATACTACAACTTTGTCAAGAATATTACAATTATGAAGAACTTAATACAATGTTTATCGATAAAATGTAATTTGACACTGTAGTCTGTAGGAAATTTTCAATTTTTGCAAAATCTAACATTTTAGGTTTTGCCTACATATAATCGATAATTTAGAATCGGAAAAAATATTTTCAAATTTATTTCATAAAGTTGACCAAAAGACAAAGAGTATAATCTTAAATTCAACTTATTTTTACAAAAATCCTGCTTGCCCAATTTTTGGGAATATGACCTCATTAAAAAAATACTACAACTTAAATGAATTTGAAAAAAATTTGGGTCATTGGAACTCATACTTTCCCCGAATAGTTTTAAAATTAGAGTCTTTTTGACAGAGAAAAATAAAAAAATCAAATAATAAATGTAGTTTATTTAACTTAAGATTTTGAGGTTATGTCAAAATAAATTAAATGTAAAAGTTTCTTATTTTTTCATATTCTACAGCTTAGCAGAAATTAATGGTTTTTTGGAGGTTGATTAAAAAAGATACCTCTTTTCACCCCTACCATTTTAACCCTTATTGTCGCTCACCCCTAATTGACTAAAGAAAATATAGAGGGATCAATCCTAAGCCAGTTAAAATCATACCATGCTTGATTCAGAGTTGTTTCCACTTTTTTCTGAAAAAAGTTATTCCAGATCTAATTTGATTGGACTATTATGACTTTCTTCCACTGTAGCTTCACAAAATGGTTTACAGAGAAATAGCGTATGCATTTAGTGGTTGCATAAAAAACATTTAGCACTTCTGTTTTCACTAGTACGAACATTATTAACGAATGTGTTTGTTAGTAGAGAAGTTTTCAGATTTTGAATCGGTGCAGATATGAAGTTGTTGCTTTTGAAATTGAAATTAACAGATTTAGCATCAGTTCCTATTGCGAAGTGTTCCAACCTGCAAGTGCAAAGCTAGGCAATGCTTCCTTAAAAACTTTATAAGATCATCAAATTTGGGAAAATCTAAATGCGTATGTAGAATTTCAAACTGTTCCCTCCTAGTAACTGTATCTAATAACCTAACAGCGATATGAAAAAGTATTAAATCTGCTTCATTCGACAAGTTCAATAACTACAGTGCTAATATGTTTTCTGAAGCTTGTGTTAGGAAGGATTGCAATGACTTAACTGAGGTACCGGTAATAAGTTTTTTATTTTTGTGAAGGCTCAAAAACTGTTATATTGCAATACTTATTATACATAGTGTTATTTACAGCAAAATAAAATGCATAGTAAAAAATAAAATTACAGTTATGTTGTTAAAATTTATTAATATTTTCAATAACAAAAATTAGTTGTATTTTGCCTAAAAGCTTATAGTTCTAAAGGTTTTACACAAATTTATCCAAATTAATTTGATTTGGAGATCAAAAAATTTAGATACTCTACTAAATGCCATTGGTAGCTCGGTTGTTATTAAAGATAAATAAAAATTCCATTTAAATATTATATATTGATCTTTAGAATATGTAAAAATAATAATAGTGTTATACTTAAAAAGTTGATAAAATCATGTTTAGTCATTTTTGGAGAACCTGTAAGTTTTACTAAATATTTTGTACAACCCTGTAGGTAGCTGCAATTAAGAGCTTTAAAATAAGAAGTCAAACCACCTTTCTAAATAAGTTTTTCAGAGTTTTCTAACATCCGTATATAGATATACAATTATTATAAAACATTATTTAAATGGTAACAAGAAATTACATTACATAACAATACATTAGGGTAGGTAGCGTATCTATATAAAAAATTAATTTAGGGGAATGCAAAAGCAAAGTGTAAAACATAATTCTTCTTAATAAATAGTATAAATATGTGTAAATATTATACGGATCATATTAATTTAGAATCTATGTATGTAATTTGTTATTACAATTTTATTATTTTCAATTATATCGACCCTAAGCATTTTGTCCATTTTAAGTCAATGTGTGTAATGAAGTAACAATATTCACAGATTATCAAAGTAGATTATCAGTTACTTGAAGTGACTACAATACATACAGTTTTTTTATAGGAATATATAATAATCTAATAATGATCAAGGCCAGTAAAATCTGAGAGTTGTATGCAAAATTATAAGACAAATTACATTCAAACTTGGATTACTTGGTCCAATTTATAGTTCACAGAATCATATATTAAAAATAAACATTCCAATTTGAAATTCTGTTTGTATGCCAAACATGATTTTTAAACTACAGTTTGAGATTTTTTAAAGTTCCCATTTGACGAATCATAATAATTTATTCATCGTAATAATTACCTCATATTCTGGAACTCCATGTTCAGCACCACCCCATGGTATATAACATACACCATGTGACAACAGTATTTTGCCTGGTAATAAAGCACCTTCGAATGGTGCTCTACCAACATAAAGGTTTTCATTGTCAAATCCTCCCAAGACAGCATTAGGAGGGATTGTGCCAGGTGGTGATGGTACCCAAGAGATCCCAACAATGTCTGCAGCAGGGGCTGCTACTGGAGGGTCTACTATGTCAGGGGTATCTGCCAAAAGAATAAAGAAAAGTTAGTTTTTTTAACCATGAAAGAGTCAATACATTAATTGACTCGGTGGCTATTGAATGTCTTCCAAAAAATAAGAAGAAAGTGATTGGAAATTTGAATAATTACTTAATAACTAAATGTTAGTTGATTATGAATTGAAATTCGAGTTCTTAAAAAAAAAAACTATTAGATTATGAAGTGTTTGAAAGTCTTAGAGAAAAAAACACTAATTTCATGTTGTTATTTAAGACAAGAAATTTTCAGTAAAGGTATATCTGTTTTGTGTAATTATAATAATTAGTCATCTACCTAATATGGTTTTACTACAATGATGTTAAGTTTTTGGTTTTATCATATTTGATACATGTTATTACTTTGAAGGTTAAGGATGTACTTTGTTTATATAGGTGTCATGTGATTTTAAAAAAATATAACAAAAATACTTATCCGAATTAATTAAACAAAACTTTTTATGATGTACCTTCTGATAATCCAGGGTTGTTGGATCTGGTCTTGGTATTAATATATATATATATTATTATGTATGTATATTCAAAGAACTATATACATATTTATGTATGTATACCTGTAGTTAACTATACAAACTATAAAAATTTAACCTTTAAATTAATGAATTAATAATTGGGATTATTAAAAACTAATAATATTTGAAAGTTTATAGATATATAAAAAAGTCAATATAAGTAATTCATTGATAAGTATTAAAACTTCACTAAAATATAAATTCACAATGATGGTCTGCAACATCATAGACAAGGTCGGGGAGTGGCCAAACAGTCAATTACCAAGAGCGCTGGTTGTCTAGAGATTATTAATATTTTTAAGTTAAAAAATAGTCAGGGGTGATAGCCGAGCATACTACATCAATATGACACTTGGGTGAGGTGATTTAATTACACTTTTTACTTTGAATATTAGAAATACACTTTTGCAGGCAAAAGTACTTCTCCAAACCTTTACCAGTGAATTTCAGTTCAAAACTTCTATTCTGTAAGTTGATATTTAAATAAAATTTGTTTGTAAATTTTTCTTACATTCGATCCCGATACTCAACTTTTCTTGTGATACAAATTGACTAAGAATTAATATTGGAAGCAAGATATCAATGGAGGTTTTATTAGTGTTATTTTAAGGGGATATTACTATCCATTAAAGTAAGTAACATATTTATGTGTGAATCTGGTGGTATAGTGCTGTGAACGATTAAAATTAATTTAAGTACTGTTTTAGTGTATTGCTACAGAGTGTAAATGTGTCATACACTTTGTTTTCTCATTTTTGCAAGACTTTACTAATCTACATTAGTTCATTTCATAGGTTTTATCAAAATATAACATTAGAGAGGTGATGCTGGTGTTTTTGAATGCCAAAGCTGAATTTTATTCCTAGAACCAATTCTGAAAGATAGAGGGTTGAGTAACCTTGTGCTGTGAGCTCCGGCACGTAAGTATGTTGTGATACAAGCTCGATGTGGGTAAGTATCGGTTGGGTATCGATACCTTGCTTCTGATATTTCGTTGATACTTTTGTTGAGTATTGGTATCAAAATAAAAAAATTAAAATTTTTAAAATGTCAATTAACAGAATAAAAAAATAATAATTTTGAATTGAAAATCGCTAGTGCAGAGTGAAGACAAAGTTTTGGGAACTAAATCTGAACTGACCAATTGTGAGCTATATTTGTAACATTCTGAGAAATCAAACGAGGGTTTATACCCATTTCACAAAGTTAATGTACTAAAACCCTACAGAAAACATTTTTTTTTAAACCGAATTTTGGGTTTTGGGTCAAATATTGTAACAATTACTGCAGTTACAGCACTGGGACCTATTTTATTAAATTTATATGCTCATTTTACGTAAATTAAATTAAATTTTACACCTTAATTTTCGCCCTACATATTTCAATAGTGATTCGTTTCTGTGAGACAGGTGAAATCTTTCGCTAGCTGTAACTCTCTAACAAAGCATTTCCAGACCTATGAATAAATTAACTTTTTTCGTTATTTTTGCTAGTGGAATCAGCTCAGAAAGTGCTCGGAACAGATATTGACCAAAAAAAGGAAAAATGTATTTCTTGGTAGTTGTCAACAATACCCAGAATGACTCTAGAAACAAAATATTTTAAAGTTATTTTGAGCTACAGACAAAAAAACCTGCTGGGTTTGTCATTAAAAAAGCAAACTTTTTTGTCTCTTGTGATTTTTTTGTAAAGTTTGCGGTTTTTGAGATATTTGACATTAAAAATTATAAACGGCCGCCATTTTGAAAATATTTAAAATATTGTTATAATTTTGCGTACAGTGATAAAAGGTTACGCAACAAATAGATGTACAAAGTTTGAGCTCAATATCTTTTCTTCTTCTAAAAATATTAAGTATTTTGTAAAAACACATATAGACAGACAGACCGAAAACAGAATGAGATAGGACACATGTTATATTACATTTTTTTTTCTTTTGACATGCTGAATAACGTGATAAAGTTTGTTCATATGGTTGCAATACACCCTGTATAGTTTTTCTGTAATGTATAACAGCATATCTAACGCAATTTTTTTTTCCAAAATTATAGCTCCTCTGTTTTTGAAAATAAAGAATGGGTTTTCTTTGCATTTTTACAAAAGTTTCAGGAATATATTAAAAAATATGTATTTTGAAATTTTATAAAACAAATAGTTTTGACATCCTTGGATAAAGTCCTTTAAAAAAATAACCCCCAAAAATATTAAATACCGGTAACCCCTAATCTATAGTAAAATATTTTTCAGTTTTTATTATTGGAATTAGTATGTTTTATAACTACGCCAGTTTTCAGCCCAACACCTTTATTATTTTGTTCCTGAGAAATGTGTCTGTGATAGAAATAAAAAATCAGACAAATGAATGATCCTATAAAGGTTCTGTTTTTCCATTAAAGTACGGAACCCTCAAAATATTTTGGTAAAAACAACGCAGTAAATAATAATCAAGTCCTACAGATCTTATAAAACATTCTAGTCAGTAAAATTAAAAAAGTATTTCTGGACTTAAACTTTACCTAAATATGATACATACCTAAAATTTTAGCGTCAAAATGTGTGTAAATTCATTATATATTTTTGTGCTTACATTCTCGGTAGTAGGCTACATTATACTGTTGTATTAGAAAACATTTTAAACTGTAATTTTGAATTCTTTACATTTATTTAAATTTATAAAACAATTTTTGTTTAGTGATTTTAGTATAACCATCAAGTGACATATCTGTAGCGTGAACTATAAATACAAGTTAGATATTAAGTGAAAAAAACACTTCATTTATTAACACAGTTAATAAAAAACTGTGAAGAAAACAAATTAGTAATAAATAACCCAAACATGCAGTACATACCTTGTTATGTGCACCCTATAATACTAATACTATGCATTACTATATTTTGTAGATATGCAATAAATAAAATATTTCATGTTTTGAGCTATTAACACTTACAAACATACTTAAAAATACATTATCATTTTAGGAATTGTTTTTTTTTAAGACCCAGTATAAATTATTAACTCACTGTTGCAACTAGGAAACTTAAATGAAGACTGTGTATTAGTTTAAGTTAAATATTTATGATGATCACCAATCAATGTATTCATTTGTAGCAAGACACCTTATCTCATTTATTTGTATTTTAGAACAAAGAAAATTAATTGTGCAGTATACAAAAATTGTTAGTTATTAAAATTATGCCACCATACAAGAACACATTTTGTCTATTTAAATTATTGTGAACAAAATATTTATGTAATTTTTATCTGTACATAAAAAAGTTAAAGTATATAGATTAGATACCGGTAGACTTTAATTAGTAATTGTTCAACTAGTAATAGTTCAAATAGTAGCTGAATTTATTTATTAATCACCATGTTTGCATGGAATTATTGTATCAATTTACTAGCCAAAATGTTCTTGATATATTGGCTATCTACAAGTTTCTTAATCTTAAAATTATACTATAATTGTGTTTAACATGATTACACCCAGTACATTTGTAGAACCCAACTAACAAAACATGCTGAATTTTTAACAAATTAATGTATTTATGTGCTAAAAAAGTAAAAGATTGAATACAAATAGGCCTATATATTTTTTTACTACTGTTTTTGGCATATAAATATTACAATAGAGAACAGTTACTTGGCTAAAAATCAAAAGTAAAGGGGAAGAGTTTCAATGGGCGTGGGAGACCTATGGTCAAAGTTGGCCATTAGATCATAATGACTCTATAGTTTTTCCAATCATTTAAAAACTCATTTAGTTTTAGATTTTTTTCAATAATGTTAATTTTAAGATTATACATGTCAATGGAAAAAAGTAGGAAATTAAATTCACTAGAAATGTTACAGATTATGAGATTATTTTGTAAAGACTCCAAACCTTGAACTATATGATCAGGTAGAATTCATGTCAAACTCACCCTTGCTGAAACAATTGTCGGCTCTATGACCATAGATCTCCCACACCCATCCACACCTTGTCCCTTTACTTTTGTTTGTTATCCAAGTAGTTAACTGTTCGCCGTTGTAATATTTATATTCCTGTTTTCTATATTTTCCTTAGTCTTTGTTAATCTGCTTTGATAATGCCATTGCTGGTGAAACCATAGTCTGCAAGACTCAATAAATTTTCTAGAACTTACACAATATTGTGTGCTTGTTTTTTTCATTTAAATTGAGTTTTAACTTAGGTCAATAGTATTGTAGAAGTTTGTGTTTTTATTAATATAGGACGTATTATACTAACATTATTTAAAATGTCCATGATAAACAAATTAATACAGAGTAAGAAAGACACACCCATATTCCAAAATGAATAGTTATACATAAATCTATAATGACGTTTTGACATTAATGTGAAATGAAATATTTATCTTAAGCTACACCCCAGGCTAAATGAATACCACAATGACAGGTTGATATCACAAATAATGACAAAACCACTTTGCAAGCAACATCTTTTATATAACAAACAACGCATACAAATATAGCATTACAATACAACACTACATCTTCACATAAACTATAACTTAGCAATTCTAAAACAAGAAGCTAAAACATAAAGCACATTCAACTTGAAGAGCAGAAATATTTTATTTTATTTCTTACTTTAATATTTGCTACGCGAATGTGAATAGGCCTAGTTTTCTAATGTTAGACATGTCAATTCAGTGTATACAAACAAAATTATAAAATGATAACATTCCTATCATCTTAATTTACTTTATAAATTTTAACAGATTTGATTCATTTATTACTACTTTAGTGATCTCACCCTATGGAAGAAATTTTGTATTTACATAATTTTTACTCTAAATTATACTAGAAGTAAACTGCATTATATATTTCAGGAAAATTATATTTAAATAAAATATCTCAAGTAATGTTTATAATTTTATGAAGAAGATTTGATCGAATACATTATATTTAAGTTCAGCCGTTAGAGCCATTTTTAGCCAGTACTAATCCTAAAACATTGATTAGTACATTTTTTAGTTACTTTTTTAATTTGTTAGTGTTGTATTACTTCTTCTATGAATTAGTAAAAAACAAATTTTGTTAAGCTATTTGATTAACAATAATATTAAACACATGTTTAAACATGACCTACAATAAACCAAATTTTTCTTGCATTAAACCCAGTCCAACTTTAGTTTACATAATACATTCTCATATAAAACACAACAACCACATTTAAAATTAAAGCTGAACACCACACGAGTTATTATACAATTAACTCGAACAAACATAGACCTTCTTAATATGTTCTTTAACCTAATTTCTTAGCTCCCTTATCTCCAACAGTTTCAATGTGCCAATATCCAGTAGACCCCCATGCTGTTCTAACTCCAAAATGTGTGACTGCGAATGGATTAGGGTCACACCATTCTACTATAACCTTTTCTTCGTTTTCAACTTTGACCAAGCCGTTGTCCCAGCTGATACGGAAGAAACGATGATCACTTGGTGTTAACAACCCGGGAGTGTTAACACGGACCTTATGGGAAACCAATAAACATTAATAAATGTAAACGAATTGGCTAACTATACATTTAATTGTCATGAGTATGAGTAGCGTAAAATATACAAAAAAATTACTTTTAGACTTCCAACAATCTGTAAACTTGAATAAGCACAAAAACATAAAAAAGTATTTATTTTAGCAAGTATGCAAATAGTAACTACATATGGTTAGCTGTCATATAATGAAATGATATATTTTTTGTAAAATAAATAATTAATTAGAACAATAACCATAAACATTATACAAAGCAAAACATTTTTGGTAAAGTTATTTGTTTAACAAATAATATTAAACATTTTGACAAAAATGTTTTTATTACTGTAAATATTTTATTTTTCATGTACATACAGTACCGTACTCTATTTTATTATAAAAATCTCAATTTTAGTTTCTCAGTTGTTCAAATATAACACAAAATAATTTTTTTTTTGTTTCTGTAATTTTCTACCACAAATTATTTTACTTTTCCTTAAAACTGTAGGCCTAATAGTGGTAAAAAACGTCAAAATCGGTTTATCTGAAATTTCGTTTATCCGGAAAGGGTCTGGCCCCATCAATTTCGGATAAACGTGGTTTCAGTATATACTTAAAGAAAAGGAAAATTAATTCATCAGAAAAATTTCAGTTTTTTTTCTTGTTGTTTATGGTAAAAATTCAGCAGTTTAAATATTAGTGCTTAGTAAAATAAAATATAATAAGGAATACTGTTAGCAATTAAACAAACTTCTTAAATACGTTAAATACTTTCTCTATGCATCGCAAATTTTGTTATTAAAACAAAAGTACCATAAATTAAATATTAATTTTAACATTTACAATAAATTGAATTATTGTATCTGAGTGGGAAACGCCGCTAAAACTGTGTCACGTTAAATGTTTTTTTGATGTAGTTTAAGCAACATTTTACTATAATTTGATAACTTTACTGTGTACTACAAAATAGAGAGCATAATTAATTGCAAGTAAAATGACAAAATATTTTATATGTAATTATAAATTAATATAATTACCTATTATATCCGTCTTGTGATTTCGTTTGCTTCTATTCTAAGATGGGTTTCGGGTCCGTGGTCCCATCTTCAGTTACTTCGCTCCGTTGGAGGTGGTTAAATATTTATATTACAAACACACGAACACAACATGTAACATTTAATACGCACATTCATACTCATAAATATCAACATGTTTTGGTAAGATATCTTATTAATGCGCACATTCGCCTATCACACGTAACACTGATGGTGGATGATAGAGTACGTTTATATCAAGGCAGGGGGCGTTTCCATTCTTATCAGACCTCCAACTCCGTGCGTATTCAATGGCCGTATCGTACAGATAATTTGATTTGAAAGACAGTTGTTCGTTCAGTAAATTTTGCGGGTTTTTCAAATGTGCCTTGTGTATTTCAAATTCTTCTGAAGTGTTCATGAATCTGCCCTCATTACAAAAACGGAGTGGTTTCATGTTAGACTCAAAATCTGTGTAACTGTGATTACTATCAAACAAATGTTGTGCGAAGTTAGATCTTATTTCACGTTTGTTATTATGTGGCAGGTGTTCTTTGAAACGTTCTTCAAATGTTTGGCCTGTTTGCCCGATGTGGAAATTATCACATTTATTACAGCTTATTTTGTATACGCCTGATTGTTTTTTTATAGGAGTTGGCCGTTTTATGCGCAAGATTCTTTGAATACTGTTGTTCGTTCTGTAAGTTACATGCACATTGTGTTTTGCGAATGCATTTTTCACCATATTCGGTATTATGATGGTGTATTCAATGGAAACATATTTTCGTTGGCTTTTGTTGTCGAGATTATAAGTAGGCCTATTGTGAACTTTCCTGTGTTTATATAATAATGTATCTATCATAGAACTATTGTATCAGTTCACTTTGGCTATATGTTTAATCATATTTAATTCGTCATTGAAATATTGTTTGTTAAGTGGTATAGATATAAGCCGATGGATGAACGAATTATATGTGACCATTTTATGAGATAGTGGATGGAACGATTTTGCATGGATTTTGCATCAGTAGTTGTGGGCTTGCAGTAAATCTTATATTTCAGTTTTTCGTCCAATTTTGTAACTGTAACATCAAGAAAGTTAAGCTCGCTGTTTCTTTCCATCTCCAATGTAAACTGAATCTTAGTATTAACTTTATTTAAAAGCTTGATGAAATTGTCGATTTGAAGAGTTGGTGTCCTTATAAAGAACAAAGGTATCATCCACAAATCTAGTGTAAAAAATTTTCCTGCTGTAGTGCTGGTTTCTTTCATCTAGTATAAATTTATTCTCATAGAAGTTCAAGTATATATTGGCTAATAATCCAGATAACAGGGACCCCAATGCCAGTCCTTCCTCTTGAGTGTAAAAGCTATCTTCAAAAGAAAAATAATTTTGTTTTAAAACGACCCTGATTAATAACATTCATTAATATTTTGACAATTCATCTTGTTGGTATTTATTAATTAAGTTATCATTTAAAACATCTAAGGTTACCTGAATAAGTACATTATTATATAAATTCACTACTTCTAATGAAATTAGTTTGTACTGTTGAGCTATCTTTATATCTTTTGTTTTATTTACAAAATCTAAAGTACTAATTAAACTGTGATCGTTTTTAATTACGATGTTATTTTTAGTAATTTCCTCTAGTTTTTTAAAAACTTTATAACCCAGGGCAGTAGTGTAGTTTATTAACGGTCTAGGACATTGTCTTTGTGGATTTTTGGTAATCCTGTGAACAATGGGGCCAGAGCCTTAATCGGTTTAAGCGATCTTCTTGTCCTTCCGCTAAATAAAGATTTGCTTTTGTTCATCACACCATTTAATTCTTTGACATACTTGAGGGTTGGGTCAATCTTTGAAAGTTTTAAATTATTTTCGCTGAAGAATTGAGTGGCTTTGCTGTTATAAGCAACCTTATTTATGATTACTAGGGTGATATCCTTATTGGCCTTCGTTATTATTGCTTGGTTGACATTCAGTTTATTATCAATCTGTTTTAATACATTTATATCCCCGGCATAAATGTTTGTGTGTTTGTGTTTGTAATATAAATATTGAACGGACCCGAAACGCGTCTTAGAACAGAAGCGAACGAAGTCGCAAGACGGACATAATAGGTAATTATTAATTTATAATTATATATAATTTATTAAAGTGACTTGGATACCACAGAATGGATTTTAAATTAAAATATTTATAAAATTAATATTTTATTGCGACTAAATAACTTAACAACAGGGGAGCAGAAAATGTTATAGCACACCAAATTTCCCCAGAACACTTGTTTCACTAAAATTTTCCCAATCGCACTTTGCGATATTATCCGCATTCATATAGCTAATATTGTAACTTCCTGTTCAATATGTACTTAAAAACGCTTTAATTTATATACTGTAATGATTTAAAAGGAAAAACTAGACATTGGTGCAAATTCTAATAGCTTTTATTACGTTGTGTTGGTAATGTGTGTGACTAAAAATGATTGTTACGTAGATATTCTTCAAGCTTCCACTAGTTAAAATACTGATTACTGTATATATATAAATGTTTTGTAAACATCACATTAATAAACAACCATTTAGTCCACTCGCTACTTATAAACTGTGTGGTCGAAAAAGAGGTATCCTACTAGGTCATCATTATACTAGCTCATGATAGGCTACCGTATAACCCCACCCCTCCACTCCCATCTAAGCAATGAAAATGGAAACAAACCAATGAGTTACCACATCATACATATTTTACTGATAAAGACCGATTTCGAATTTCGGTAAGTAGTTTTAGTTAGGAAATTAAAAACATCAACAACACCTATGAATTAAGTAGGCCTAACTTTTGTATAATATGGTTTAATTGTTATCACTTGAATAATATCATTTGTATGAAGCTAACAAAATTTGTATACCGGTACCATATAATTATTAATACCTACAGAAAGTATTAGAACACCAGGTTTTAGGCCGGATGTTTGTAGCTAGTCAAGAATCAGGAAACTGCGTCTTGGTTGTACGATATTTTATGCGGTGAAGATTAAATAGGAACCCTGCTCAACTTGCAGCAGAAAACAGACCAACACACTTTGTGTATGTAAGGGTATGTGTGTGTGTGTATATACATCGTAAACAAACCGATTAGACTGATCTTTGTCATTTCATGGGTTATTCATTTCATATCTATTTTCCCCAAAACAATTATTTTTTTTCTTTATATTTTATGGATTTTTCCCTGGCCAAAATTTGTCCAGTCTTTTATCAATTTCCTCCCCCCCCCCCCCCCCAAACCTCATTCGGATGTTCTGACATATTCTGCACCCCTGAATAACAATATATATAGAATAACAAATCACCTTATCTGGCTTTTCCTTGTTATATCTGATGACAGAGGCAGAATTTTCCCAGCCTCCTAGCAAAATCTCATACATTGGGTTTGTATCATTGGCACCACTTGTAAGGGCAATATGAGCATTATGAGGACATCGTACATGAATGTCAAGAGCTACTCGTGGAACAGGACGATATGTATACTCCAGGTTATCATGAGTCGAGATTTGAGTTCCATCTGTTATCCACACCCCAATCAACACATGTTTCCATACTTTTATTCTATACTCTATTAAGCTTAAGTGATATTTTTATCAAATATTCTAGTAGAGTACCTTCAGATTTTGACCTCGGAATCTAATAACTTTGAATTAATATGTATAAAACCTTTTGAATTTAACTCATTTCTTTTGGTTTTAATTTTAAAATTGTTTAAAAATACTTTTTTAATTTGAATTAAATAATTTTGTTGAAAATAGTACTAGATTTTAACAGCATAACTGTAATCTCACAAAAATAGACAATAGAAAATATCCTTTAAAGTTGCCCGGTAACAAAAAGGAAGGTAGAAGCGAGGAGGTTTTTTGTACTTAGTTTATTATTATTTTTCCATCAAAAATAAATTATACTTTTTTACAATAAATTAAATATAAAGGGTGATTTTTGAAAACTTGCCACCTCTATTATTAAAAAAATTTAATTAATAGGGATATACAAAATCCGAGCCCTGGAAAATTATTCACCGTAAGGGGGAACCTTAGAATACCTATTTACTAAATCCCAAAACCCCCGTCTTATACCAGCCCGAACTCAAAAATTTGTATTAAACACATAATATGGCTTGTGATACATCAAATTAAAACCCTTTAAAACCCATAAAATGCTGCAGTAAGAAAATAAAAACTAGCAAATGCATTCGTTCGCTACCCTCAAAAATGTTATTCTGTAAAATTCAATTTTATAAAAAACAGGAGTCAAATGTATTTTACATTGAAAGCCAAGATAAGACATTTAAATCTGGACTATCAAAAATTTTAAATTTGACAAAAGAACTATTCGTACAAAAATTAAATATTTGCAAATTATATGAAAAATAAGTGTTGTAAAACAATTTTTGCATTAAAATTAACAACCCCATGGGCATAAATAAGCCATTTCAGATTTGTTAATATTTTTCTATTTTCATATTATTTATTTTCTTACTAAAGTTTAAAAAAAAAATAATTTTGAACTAGTTGACAGGTAACATAATATATTGTCATTAACTCATTAAAGAAAAGAGTGAATCTTTAATGTTAAATTAAATTCTGCATTTTTGTAAAATGTTTTTTTTTAGCTCAAAAAAATATTGGAGTTAGCAGACTAGTACAAAAGTTTAAAAAAGACAAAACCATTAGATTTTAAAATATTTTTTTGGACGAATCATTCTAAAAGTTTAAGATAACGCCTGATTATTTAGGTGTCGGAAAAGTATTCACAAAACATTAAACAAATCGAAAACTAAGATCAGGAAGATGAAAGGGTTCATATTATAATTCCAAGCACCCAGAAATATCTTTAAGACTAGCTATCATAATAATTTGTAACACTTAAAACACCTCAGTTATAACCAAAATAATTTTTGTTATCAGGGCTTGTTATACTTCCAGCATAGTAGGCCTAATATTGGGAGACCTCAGGTCGTAAAAATACAATTAAAGACAGGAAAGACTTATAAAATTGTTGAAACAGTAAAATTTTAAGTAAATAGTTAGTAACAATATCTTTCATTTTATAGTACTTCCAAATTCAAAATATATGTGTATTTGGCTGTAGAAAAAATGGTTTAAATTGTACTCCCGTATGTTCAGTATGTAATGGACTTGGCTGAAAAAATGTTAAACCAATCGTAGAATTGAATTAAGTAATAGTAGGATAGAGCGTTTGTTATGTGAATGTGCTTGGAGAGGTAGCAGTAGGAAATGAGGTGGGGAGACATGTTTTAGCAAATTTCAGAGCCTAAACCGCTTTGCCCACCACTGAACAGAGAGTTGAAAACTGTCTGCATGCTCAAGATCAAGCGCAATCATATAACAAATGACCTGTACTGCGATAACAAATCTGGGAATAATAAAGACACCTGCGAAAATGTTGGTAATATTTTAAATATTGATGCTAATTAGTTGATAGTGGAATGATCTTGTAATAAATCATAGTTTAAAAGTTTTGACTCGTTCATTATTAATTTATTTTATTTTATTAACTTCTAAATATATAAACTTAATCTGTGTCATTAATTACTTGTAATCTATTTTTGTAAAACTAAATGTAACAGTAACTAGTAAGAAGATTTTAAATAAAACTGTTATTTCGTAAAATATGAAAAAAAAAACATAATAGACTGACGTAAAAACATTCTTACTTAGCAACTCAAAAAAAAAATTAATTTTTTAATAGTTTTCATTTTTTAACAAACATTTAGGGTAGTTTTATCCCTGTGTGATAGATTATAATTTATAACTCGCATTCATAATTGGCATAAAACAAATCATAAATACAATCGATTTCAACCATTAATGCCTTACATTTTACAAGCTATAGAATTTGTAAAATTTAATAATAGTTTTTCCCTACATTTAGGGTAGGTTTAAATGTACTTTAGAACCAATATTTGTAATCAGAGACTCAAAAAACCTGAATAAAATAGATATCTGACATTATTTCATATTATTTTTGTACATAATATAACATTTTTACATTTAAAGTTAATTCTATCCCCTTTGAGGTATTGTTGCTTGTGAAACTCACTTTTCCATACACAAAAATGTATACATTTTTTAGAATAAGTTGCAAAAAAAAATTTATTTGGTAGTCGGTTAGTGAGTTTTACAAAATTTAAATGCTCTATTGGCTGTAGTACTACATTAGTTCTGCTTGTCCTTTTCAAGCTTTTTTGTCACTAGGAAGGATGTATTCTTAACATTGAAAATAGGTTGGGATTTCCAGTATATAATTTAAGTAGTTTTATTTTTTTAATACCAGTAAAGATCTAAAACTAACTAAATACCCCTCAACTCTTTGTGAATCTCCTTGGTAATCCCCTTCTATGTATTTTTATGATGTAATGACACACAATAAACATTAATTAGATAATGTCAAAATCCACAATTTGTTAATACTCTGAAAAATACCACTACCTTTTTGAATTATTATATTGACTGAAACATAAGCTGCATCAGAAATTCAATAACAAATACAACGACTTAAGCAATATTTATTTTCTAACTCTAGTGATTAAATTGTCCCTAATTGTTCAAAAATTGTTATGCCAAAAACTGATTATAATCAAAGATTATCTTAGGCCCTTATTACACTAGGCCACTAGGTGGCACCATCAGCCTAGACACCAGTGACTCTGTCGGCGACGCGTTCTTATTATACTAGGCCGCCAGGCGGCGCAGTCAGTGTAAATAAATTACTTGCGTGTTACCGGTACTTGTTAGGAATCTGTAACCTACTTTTATTCATAAACAAATTCAACAACTTGAGGTTTTTAAAATATATCCAGTCAATTTATTTACAAACATAGCTGTAGGAATTAAAAATAATAAATAAACAAGTTTAGAATACTTGTAAATTTATTTTCATCAATAAATTTCTGTTGAGAAATTAATTATCACTCCCACATTCTTTATTTCTACAGATCAATTACATTACTCAGTAAGTAATTCAACTTTATATTATTATTAAGTAGAAAGAAAGCTCATTATTATTATTAAGAAAGTTTCATTATCTAACTAAAACTGTGTCACTTTATGTGAAAGCTTTGCTCCATCTGACTATATGTTTGTGGCGATCAAATAAAAAAACTGTAGCTTAATAACTATGTCAACTACAGAAATAAAATAGGTTAAGACAGGGTGTCCCCGAACTCTTTGGTTCCCTTTTGTGGATTTGTTCCTGGGATCGAGACAAACATATTTCACAATATAAACATGGGTGCTTACTTTTTCGTCTGTAACTGTTTTTTTTTTTACATAATAATTGATATCTAGAGAATCGGTTTGACTGATTGAGTTCATGCTTGACATGAATTTATACTTATCAATGATCTATTTTAATTAAAATAAGCTATTATAACCAATTACGTGTTACAAAATGGCAACTATTTGAAAATTTCAAACCTAAATTACACCAAAACTGTACATTTTAACAAAACATGTCAAGACACCTTTTTTGTGGCCTTTTTTATTCCCTATCAAGGATGGTATAACTATCAAAACAATCGGATGAAGGGTAGTAGTTAAGTTAAAGATAATAACAGCATATGTACATACAATATTACTAGTGGTGGCCGGACTGGTTGCGCCGCCAGGCGGCCTAGTGTAATAAGCTAGGTATAATACAATGTCTCGCCACGACTCTCGACCGCCAATGGTTGCCGGCTTGGTCACGGGGTAGGCAACCCGTCAGCAGCCAAAATCTGGTGGCGCCACCGTCTGCCCTAATGTAATATTCTCCATAACAGTCAATGCCCCATGATGAGCAGCGACACCGGTGTCTTGGCTGGTGGCGCCACCTGGTGGCCTAGTGTAATAAGGGGCTTATAGCTTAACAAATACTGCAGTTGTGATATAAAAATACATAAACATAAATAATCAAGTATAGTGAAAGGATAGTGATATAATGTTATTATTGATAATCTACACCTTTATGTATAATGTTAATAGCTAATATAATGTAGATGAATCACACTTCACCATTACTAATAAAATACAATGACATATATTTTTAAACCATCCTCTGAATAAAAAACCTCACACATGATTTGTAATATTGCATAATATAATGTGAGTCATTAAATGGTTATAGGAAATGATATGTTCAACCAAGTACAGATTCCTCACGCCGGCAATGCACCCCGAGAGGGGAAGTAAGGCCCGGTCCCCACGCTGTGTTTATTGTGTCCAACGTCACCAGTACAACCTCAACAAAAAAAATAGACCTCTTTTCTTCGCTGTACACCCTAGTTTGTCACTGTAATGTAACGGTAAATAAAAGTGATAAACACATTTTCTTAGTGAACAGGACGTGTAAAAATTAGTTGTTTTATTTATAAATATATACAAGTGTCACAAAAAAACCTTATCGTGCTATAATACAGGATCGGATTCTATGCATTATAATAAATTAAACATTTTACGAATTCGGGTTAGTTTATTTTAGGTTTTTGTTGGTTTTTTATACTGGAAATATGTGAACCAAGGGTTGACAAATCTTTTGCGCATGTGTTAAAAATTATGAGGAGAATGCGTTCTTGGAATCGACAAATAAAGAGAGCAGGAAGGCAGGAAGTATTTCCTGAGATACCCTTCCCGTTACATCATCCTATTTACTTTTCCCACACAAATTTCGTATGTGTATTAACTAACTTTCACCAACCTGGCGACTAACAATACAATGTTAAAAGAATACAAAACCTAAAACTAACTTTAACCTAACTAAACTTTAAATAATACAGTATGATTAAAACAAGATAGTATTATGGTGTCATTGGATCTACGGAACAGCCAGGATCGCACCAAATCAATGTCAAACAAGCACAAAATGTATTCATTACAGGAATTACCTTCCTCCTGACTAAACAAAAGGTCGTACAGAAAATTGTTTTAAATAAAAAAGTTTATTCCACTAATTATCAACAACTTTCTCGCAAAAAGTTTTCTTTTTGCCTAAAAATACAAAAATTTCTCGCTTTGAACATTTTTGTTGTCATCACTTTTATTTTATAAAAACTTGGTACAATTTTGCATCACAGTTATAACATTTTATAATTTTGTATGAAACAAAACCTTACTTATTTATAGATATCTCTAAAATGTGAAATACTTTTTTATAAAAAGGTTGTAAGCAAGTACGTAAAGTTATAAGAATGTGAGCTCTGTCCATTTCCTCAGTTAAATGTTATTTGTGGACCTATTTTTTTGTAGAATTGGTTGTACCGCCAAGGCAGGTTTAAGGAGAAGTAGACTGTAGAAGGGATGACTCGCCCATTAGGCCAAGTTCACTCCTAGTTTGCTCGAACTGTACAGCATTGATGTTTGGGTAGATTTACACTAGTTATACATAAATAGTTTTAAGAACTTACAGAGTTTTGATTCAGTACTTAATTTGTAAAACTTAACAATGACATGAATGATAGCTAAAAAAATATTAGAATAAACCATACTATCATTGGAGAGGGATATACATAACTGAACAACTTCTGAAGTTAAAATTGTAATGTAATAATTAACCCTTAAACAAGTCATTGTAAAGTTCTAAAATGGTCAGCCTTTTTTACTAATTTTGTAAAGTTTTTTAGAACATCATACAAAATATATATTTGACAAAATGTATAATGAATCATTATTATTTATTTTTGTCTTATTTTGTAAATTGTAATACTATAACTAGTGGCAGAAAGGAGGTAAAATGAGTATAAGTAGGAGTTCTTTTTGCAAATATTAATGTTTACGAAAACAAAAAAGCTATTACTAACCAATAGGCCATAAGGAAAGTTTAAAATTGGTATATATAACATTTGATGTAGTCATTTTGTTTCAAATTTTATACTGAACTACATGTTGAGGATAAAAAGTTGAACATAACTAAAACTACAAAAACACAACTTGGTATTGTTAACCAGAGGTTTCAGTGCACAGTCTTCTAAATATCAAGCATTTACAGTCTATTTTGAATTGCTATATAAAAGGATACAACATAAAATTTAAAATTTCAGCAACTAAAAAATAAGCCTATAAGTTTCAAATAGATTCAATTATATTATCATCATTAAAAAGCAGCTAAATTTGTTGAAAATATTTACCACTACTGCAATAGCTGAAATTGTGTCGATAATAGACTTTTAACAGTTGAACGTTTAAGACTACTGTACATTATGTTTTAAGTGATCTACAATTTTCTGAAATTGCTGACCATAACAACAACACAAACACATTTTTTCTCCATTTGTGTCAATGAAGAGGCTGAATTTTCTTGACTTAAATACCTAACTAAAGATTTACCTTTCATCTTAATTAATCTATGTATTAGTTAAAACCAATTATTTTGGGTGCATTAGGTTAATTTGTTAACAACACAAACTGAACAGTAATTAGGATACAGCATTTTAATATTTAGGTTTTAAATTATGACTGTCACAGTTATAAAACCAAATCAATACAAACTCAAACAAAAGTATCTGTTCATTTGCTATGAAGAATGTTTTACCTTATTTTTGTACTTTGTGCCTACTATAGTGGTTGTATTGAAATGCCCTGTCTTACCTCTTTATCAACACTTTCACAGCTCTCTTTATATATTTACACTTTTTGTTTTGGAGAAGGACTGCTTTGGATTCAGAACAAATTTTTTTACCATCAGATTAAAATTTTTAAAATAAAAATATTAGGCCCACGATCTGGTTTTTATACCATGCTTGAATACGGTACCAATAGCTGTCCTCTATGTCAAAGATATATCAACTGTGGGCAATATTAACTGTTATAAGAAAAACAAGGGTACCGGAAGAAAGTATTAAATTAGAGTGTTCTTAAAAACAAACACATTAAAGAGATAAAATAACTGCTAATTTACAATGAGTTTTAAATAATTTATATTTAAATAAAAACATCAACACATTTTTCCTATATTTTGGAGGAAGGGGATATAGGCTATTCCATACTTCATTGGCTACAGGCCATTATAACGTTGAACTTTGAATTGTAATTCAAAGATTCATCAAATTAATCAAGTTTTTAGATCTTGGGCAGATATTATTAGTAGATAAGCACTTGCCTGTGATGTACAGAAACAGAAGGATTAAACTGTGGATGGAAGAAGCTTGTTCCAATTATTACATATCATACATGCAAACCCTTGGAAAGCAAATATTTATAAATACTGTCATATACATTTTGTTGATCGAAATCCTAAACAAATCCTAAATAAGGTCCTAACTTCTTTGTTGTTTTGAATTATTTAGCTGTATGGTACTAATAATGCCTAATCTGTTTGGTCTGCTAATTGCCTTTAGAAAAAATATTTTAGTTTGGACAAATAATTATGCTATTTTTATATAATTTATATTAGTTTAAATATTTCTCTAAATATATATGTATGCTGCGTTTGTACAAAAAAAGCATTAAATTCATATTAACAGTTTTTGAGATTTACCTTCGATGATCCACTCCCCAGTGGCACCATATCCAGTACTGACTCCAAAATAAGCAACTTGAACAGGGTTAGGGTCGACAAATGAAATGAATGGTGCAGACTCATTTTCCTTGCCAACTTCAATTAGGCCTCCAGTGTAGTTAATCCAGAATCCACGAAATTCACTTCCATTTAAAATATCAGGCGTATCAACATTGGCTTTATCTGGTCTTGTTCTGTCTCGCCTGATTGCAGACTTTGCATTTGACCAACCACCAATAAAGATCTAAAATTATCATTCAAAAATTATATTAATCAATCAATTAATATAATTGATATATAATATAATTAATACTGCTTATTAGTTTCTAGTAATAAAATATTACAAAAATGTAAGTTGATACAACAATTTGAATGGTAATTGAGTAAAGTAAATTGTATTTCCGTCAAGAAGTAAAAAAGAGATTTGCTTCACTGTATAAATTGAGTGAACATTACTTTAAGATAAAACTCACGAATCTCAGAAAAGATTCAGCCAGAACTTTTGACAGCTTTGTCACTTTTCCTACCATGGGAAAAATAATTACTTGGTCGGGTCTCCCTTGTCCATATTCACTGAAATTTTTCTTTCTGACTGATCTTGAAGACTCTTGATTTCATTGGCTGGGGTGGAATAGTACCAATCCAAAATTGGTAGTTTACAGTTTGAATTTACAGTAGTATGAAGATTAATGTGTCATAATAAGTGTAGTTTTTGTCTTAAGGTTGGTGGTGGGTGGGCATCTCTCTCACTGTATTTACCACAGAAAGCTTTTAAATTAATTTAATTAATGTGTCAGGTGGAGTTTCTTGTCGTTTTGTGACTTTTCAACTATTACTCAGCCACAGTCATGTGATGTCCAGATTCATGTATTATTTTACTTCCTAAAAATATACTGTACATTTACAACACTTAAAACGTTAAAAATTTTCTGACCTCTCTGTCACTTTATTGGACTGTACACATAATAATCTACTCTCTTTATATGAAAGTTCAAAGCTAAGACATACAAGAACAATTTGCCAATGGCTTTTATTATAAAAGAGAAATATTATAACTAACTATTAAAATTAGTTTTCCAGTATTACTTTATTAAACTACTAACCTCAACAACTGGATCAGCTTCCGAAGGGGAAGAATTAGCACTCAGTAATATATGGGCATCATTGGATGCTTTTACTTTAAACCTTAGTGTCCTGCTCGGAACTGGATGGTAAGTGTACTCTAAGTTGTCTTGGGTACTCAGTTCTACACAAACATTAAATATAATTCAGATATCATTTATATTTATTTACATAGATGATTTATCTCAATAGTTCTTACAGAAGATAACTAACAATAAAGATTATTACATTTTCATACAACCACAAATAATTCTATTTAAAAATAAATATACTGTAAATGTATGTACGTAACTAAAAGTAACGTAAAATTATTTGTATCTGTTGGATAATATCATATTATAAAAATATATTTATTAGCTGACCCGGCAATGCTTTGCTATTGCATAATTATTTTGGTGAAATAAATGCGACAAATGATGGTAATTTTGTGTGTCCTAGGATATGAATTGTAGATTCTAAACCATGTTATTTATACCACTTCATAGCTATACACCATTTACATGTATTCATAGGACCTAGTTCAACTGTTTTGTCTTTGTGATAATCAGTGTTGCAGTTGTAGTGAAACCCTGACATTGATTTTTCAGACCATGGAAGCACCTTCATGTGACATCTTTTAGAACTGTATTTTTGAACGGCAGCCACTTTGACATGGGGATTTTGTTGACTGTACTTTTTGGAAGCCTCACAGTGCAGGCAGGATTTTTTTATTGTATCTTTTGACAGCCTCGTGATTTACGGTAGGATTTTTGCATTGTATCTTTTGACAGACTTCCTATGTGCTTTAGCAGGATTAGTATTATTAGAAAAACGTTTTCGCCGTTTTTTTCCACGCTTCTGGGTGGTTTGAACAATGGAACAATGATCTGACTCAACAGTATCAGATGACAAACACGGTTCTGTCAATGGAGACTGAGAGTTTTGGAGATCATTGTCTGAAAGCTGCACAATTTCAACAATATTATCCTCCGCAATATAAGAGGGAACGGGAGTATCAGGAATAGAAGGGTTTAGAAGAATGAGAACATCTAAATGATAAGCCCAACTGATGCACCAGTGCCTTGTGGTCAGTGAGTAGGAAAGTGAAAGTGAGGGAGGGGCTGGAGGGGCAAGGTACAGTTATTTGTGCCAGGTTTCTTGTTTCAAGGCTATATATATTTTAAGAAATCGTGAGTCTGTAGACAACAAAATAAAAAATCCAATTTACCAATATTTTAAACCCTTCAAAAAAATTCGTAAGACTTATAACTGTACAATATTTTGTTTAATTGGAATATCTATCTCATAAATAGTATATTTTGTTTGAGATTTCAACATGTTTAGACAAATCGTTCATTAGATTTGATGATAAATATATAGATCAAGGCAGCAAAATATATAGATAGAAGCCCCGATCCGGATTTGCATGGATCGATAGAGAAATAAAAGTTAAATATATATTAACCAAAAATATATATCAATAAATAAATTATACTATGTATTTTTATGGGGTTTTTGAGTAACTTTGACCACCCAAACACCCTAAAATTTCGAATTTTTTTAAACCCTTTCTTAGGGAGCACCAATGGCCCTAGAGGAAGCTACATACCAAATTTCATTCCAATCCGTTTGGTAGTTTTGGAGAAAACTTGATTTAGTAACTTTAACCCCCCCAACCCCCCTAAAATGTCGAAGTTTTTGAAAACCTTTCTTAGTTAGCACCTATAGCCCTAGAAGAAGCTACATACCAAATTTCGTTCCAATCCGTTTGGTAGTTTTGGAGAAATCGTGATTTAGTCAATTTGAGCCCCCCCCCAAACCCTCCTAAGATTACAAAATTTTTGAAACCCTTTCTTAGTGAGCACCTATGGCCCTAGAGGAAGCTACATATCAAATTTCGTTCCAATCCGTTCAGTAGTATTTGAGATTTCGTGATGAGTCAGTCAGTGAGCGAGTAAGTGAGTGAGTGGTATTTGGCTTATAGATTAGTAACTATTACTAATATTAATATATTATTAGTATGCTCGTAAGTCCAATTAAAAACTCATGATTTCTGTTAAATATTATACATAAATATGGTAATGATTTGAGGTGTGGTTACTATATTTTTATAACTATACCAAATATATTATACATACGGCACTAAAAATAGCCTACATTATAAAGAGCCTATATTTACAAAATAAAAAGAGTATAAATCTAAATACAAATCACTAATTACGACTCCTATCAATACCATTGTACATTATAAAACCTAAAACCTCTGACCAACTGGCCTAATCCTACACTTTACACACCTTGCAACGATCTAAATCTATCCAGTTAATGATCCAAGGCGTCCACGGACAGCCATTTCTCTAAAGGAATTCACATCAGAAAATTTAAAACGTGATTTTTCAAGCATGGTGAAACGTGTAATAAAATTTGGCAAAGTTTGTGAAAGAATATTATGTTTAAAGAAGAAAAGGAGGGATAAATCTTAGTTTAGGCTGGATCTATCCTAAAATCAGTCCTTCCAGGATTAGATAATTATATCTAGTCTATCGTCAGGTCTAATTTCTGTAAGAAAGGTGTAGTTTGATTTTACTTTACAAAAATCTTAAACTGAGTTAAACTTACATCTTAAAATTAAGAGTCAATTTTATAAGAAGAGCTAAATCAAACAACTGTTTTTTCACAATTATATTACATTTTACGTTAGCCATGGCAATTAATTTGTGTTAGTTAATACTTCATAAAAGCATCGCCTTTCTAATTTATTAAATGTGCCACTCATTACTAAGTATTTGAGGAATTCATTCGGCTTTGTGTATATACAGGGTGAGAATTAAGTCTTGAGACGGTTTAATATTTCGTATATAAGGAAAATTTTAAGGTAGGTAAGATTTCAAAAAAATTATCCGCCATCTTGGATTCGCCATTTTGAATGTTAAATTTGTTTTTTTAAATAGAATGGTGGTCATGTGATACATCATTTCGATGTAAAATTTTAAGAAAAAACCAACGATGAAATTTGCACATCCATATCTTTAACCGTTTAAAAATGGCGGCCTAAAAACAACGAAATCGTGTTTTCCGATTTTGCCCCATTTTGCTGTACTATTTTTGTTTTAATATTAATTATTATTCTTTTTGGATTCAGAATTAAATAAGCTTTCAAATGATATGCCACACAACGATATTTGGTTTAACCACTCGAAATCAATTATGAAAAATCAAAATAGCTGTAGGTAACTCAAAATTTTTAAATACTCCCAAATATCGTTGTGTGGCACACCGTTTGAAAGCTTATTTAATTCTAAATCCAAAATGTGTAATAATTAGTATTAAAAAAGATATATAGTACAGCAAAATGGAACAAAATCGGAAAACACAATTTCGTTGTTTTTGGCCGCCATTTTTGTGGAAATATGGATGTGCAAATTTCACCGTTGGTTTTTTCTAGAAATTCTACATCGAAATGATGTATCACATGACCACCTTTCTATTTAAAAAAACAAATTTAACATTCAAAATGGCGGATAATTTTTTTGAAATCTTAATAAAATAGTATTTTTACATAGAGTAGGTACCTCAATCACATCTACCTTAAAAGTTTCCTTATATACGAAATATTAAACCTTCTCAAGACTTAATTGTCACCCTGTATACAATGTGCATACTGCAGGTGCCCACATCGTAGTTTCACGTGACCCGTCATGACTAGCAGGTCAGCCCACGATGTGTGACGTCATCAGGCAATTCAGGCATGGATAGCTACGTGGAAGTATTTCACAGCAATGCCATGTTCTCGAGAGAAAAATACATTCTATGCACTGTCACTAGTACGTCCTTCGCCATTCACCATGCATTCAATGTCATATAAGTCGCATTCATACTTTGTGTTGTCACTTGAAATTTGTCTAGTATCAGAACTAAATATATACAATCTCGTCCTCAGAATTAAAGTTTATATAATCTGATCAAATACTCATTAGTTCGTAATTTGAGTGATTTAAATATTATATCCCTCTTCGGCAGAACCTAATATAAGTACATTTTCTAGGTACAATTAGGATTGATTATGGGTTACACCGAAGGGGAGATTGGAGAGGTAACGCGAGAATTGATATTTTTACCGGCGCCAGCGGCTTCGATAAGATTCAAGGAAAAGGAATGAAATGAATTACAAATAAAATTGAGCCTTACCTTTACAGGCAATTTGAAAACCCTCAGATCCGACTTCCCTGTCCCAAAAAACCCGTAGAGTGAGTTTAGTCCAAATTGATCAATGTTTTCCTCTACTCTACAGGCTGCGTTCGGTAAGAGTTAAAATTTACGATTTTCCCGCCAACTAACATGAAAATCAATAATTCGACTTTAAGGTGCATTCTTCAAGATGTAGGATGTAGGTTCCATCTACATGTTGAAATTTGGACGGGCATCGAGGAATTCTAGCTAAGGTAGTCTTTTGCCTCATACCAGTAACCATCGAGGGTAGAATTTATAATACAGTTAAACGAAAATTTAATGAATACAATTAAAATATTAATTTGTTATTTTTTCATCAATGCCAAACGATTAAAACATAAAGTAAATAATGTTGGTTTTAAAATTCAATACATATTTTATGTCCCTGTACAGTATATTGCTGTTCTTAACACAAAATTCTTCTTAATGCACAAAGTATGGTTCGCATTACTGAAATCTCTTCAACATCAACGGTCTATGTTGATGTAGATAGAGTAATAAGACAACGTCGATAAGAGTCATTCAATATTATAGGAATGTTATAAATAACTAATATAGTGCTTAACATTTTTCTAAAATAAACATGCAAGTTGGCATGATAATTCTTTCTCACCCTATAGTCCAGTCAACGAAAAGGTTGTAGAGGGAAATGGAATAAACACAATTTTTGACTTTGGGACATTGTTTGGGTTAGTTAACGAGGTAAACACACTAAAAGTCCCCACTCCTAGCAGGTAAGTGGGGTGCAGGGGAGCCTGTAGAAGGTCCCCTTTTCGGTTTTACAATTATATCTCGAAAACTATGCGTCTTAGCGATAAGACCTTGCTACAATATTGATTCTATTCATTTCCCAGATATCATCTGCGCTCAAAATTAGCTTATTTTTGAAAAAGACATTTTCCCCCGCGTTTGTTTCCTTATTTGGCTAACTAACTTTTCAGCCTTCCGTCCTACGAAAAAGTTATGCCGAAAGAAGTTGTAGAACGTTAAAAGGGTTTTGAGCATTCATTATTGACTGGACTACTATTTAGTATTGATTTAACGCATATGAATTTGGAAGAGAGCCATCTCAAGGCGGCGAACGTCCGCTTTTATAGCCTACTCTTATATTCAGGTTTTGTACAAAACTTCTACCAATCAAAGAATAGAAAAGATGTAAGTTACGAAAAAACATGTACATTCTCTATATTATGCAATTGGAATTTGTTTGAATATGCTGTAGCTATTGAATTATTGTTTTCACAGTAGGCCTAATAGTGTTTTTTACAAGTAAACGTCGACTTTTAAACGAAGTTAGTAGGCCTAAGTTAGCATGTAAATTAGTTTCTCATGTTGGTTCTATCTTAAATTAATCTTTGTCACGAACAATTTGGAATGGATTATTTTACATGAAATCCTCGAGATATTTACATTTGCAAAATCCCGCCCCGAAAATGTCAGATTTTGTTATTAAGTATTGATTTACTGTTAGGATTGTTTGAGGTTTCGTAAATATCAATAGAAGGCATAGGCCTAACCAATTTATAGCAAATTATTTCAAACCATAAAATTCGTTGTATCGTATCCAAATTAAACAATAAGACATATATTGACAAATGTAATGCGCACCATTATAAATAGAGGCAACTTCGCGAGAAATTTGCCACTGAATTTTATAAACAGTTATAATGAAGAATAAGATACAGTACATACTAGCTTTGACTTATATACATGTGATGCAGTATGAAGGCAGTCTAAGAGATGTGCAAATTTAAAGAAATATGAATTACACACGTTAGTTAGGCTGCTTACCACGTACTAAAATCATTTAACTTAGAAATCAAACAACATTCAGACTGACATAATTTTTTCGGTTTTCCTAAATATTGCAAATACTAAATATTGGAATGATGAAGTGTTAATAACATTGATCGAAAGGTATAAATCTGCGTTATGATTTAAAAAACAAATTTTTTTATTCTGTAGAAGGACTATATCTACACGAACAACTTTCGGTCTAAGAGTCTTGATAGACATGGAATCGTCGAAACTAAATTCAAACGAGTACTGTGATTCAATGCACAGGTGACATAGGTTGATTAGTGGAACCAAATATGTACAATTAATAATAATTCAAACGTAGCTAGAAACCTTTATCTCTTGTTGTATACCGGTAAAACCTCTTTATTTATCATTTATCTCCCAGTACATAGAGGGTTCATGCAATTTAAAAACATATGTAGGCCTATATATTTAGAAGTCGAGAGAAAAGTTGTAATTTTTGAGATCCACTTAATTTGTTCAGATCATTGGAGCGCCAAAAGCTGCCCTCGTGTGACACAGTGAACGAGATAAACGCATTTGCGATCATGTACATCCGCGGTTCCCAACCTTCCCTCCCCCCCTTCCGTACCCCTTTGTAAATGTTTAACTAAAATTGTACCCCCATGACATTATGCACATTCAAGCTATTTGTATGTGTACGTATTCATCTATATGTATGTATGTACATATATATGTATATATTTGTAAGATATACTATATATTCTATTAAAAAGTATATAATTATATTTTAAAATGAGTTTAGTCTGCTGTGAGTATGAATTTATTTTTAAAACAAGATGAAAATATTGAATACTTTTTTGAGATTTCGGCTCGTGTTTTTTTTAATATTCAAAAACGTGACGTTTTTGTCACGCACGTCACGTTGCTGTCACGCTAGAAACCTCAAAAGCTTTTCAACTCTTCGCAGTAAAATTACGAAGATTTTGGCACCATCGTGTCTAGAGATAGACAGACACACATACAGACACACGGACACACAATTTTGTATTGCTTTATCGTGTTCAGAGGCCTTGAAAACGTCGAAAAAAGTCATAAAAAGTGGGGGTAAAATGTTTAGAATTTTCGCAAGATTTCAAACTTCACCATTTTAATGCGAGCCGAAGGAATAATGCAAAATATAATTTAGAATTTACTTTTTATCTACTAGACAAATGAGTAAACATTTAAATGAGGATAATTAATATACGTTAACACAAGTATTTTTACATTACATTTTATTAAATAACAAACAATTCAAAACTGGGTTTAGGTTTATAGCAAATGACAAAAGAGATAGGAATTTGAAAACTTCATGTTCTAAATGTGATCTTTGGGCCTGGTTTGAAGCACTTAGCTTTTTGAAATCTATTTCAAATGTGGACAAATAGACTACACCCTTAAGTCTGGACTTGCTTATTCCTATATTTGTTTCTTAAAAAAGCATAAAATGGGGAAGCTTTCTATACTAGTTCAGTATTAGTAAATGGTACTAAAACTTGAAGCGCTTTTCTAGTCAGAGGTTCATACGCATCACTGATGCTTGCCCAGAAATGTCCAAGGCTTTTTGTCTTGAAAACCAACTTCTAGGAAGAATCTGTTGAAAGTTCAATAAGTTTCACCTTTTATTGAATGGTAAGCGTAACGGTCTCTTAAGTTGTCTTCACTAAAAGGATCTGCAATCTAGTTTTCTTCCCTGAGAGAGTCCTTGAGGTTTGTCAGGGGTAACAGTATATTATGTTTAACCGCGTGAGTGAGACGACACTGCGTCTGCATGCCAGTACACGGTAGATCATAGCATCCGCCATTGCAGTTTATTTTCGGCGTACCCCAGGTTGGGACCGCTGATATACATGAACGAAAGTTGAATGGTTGAATGGAAGAACCCCGCGTCCATTGACCTACCGATCAGTACGCTACGATGGTATTTCGAACTAACCAGTTTGACTACTAAAATCCTTCTCGCCTTTCTCAAGGCTTTTCGGTCTGATGTTGGCAATGTTTAAGTTGACTACAAAGATGACTACCTTATTACTACATAAATGTTTCTAAAAAAGTTTTGGATTTTCCTAAATCTAACAAATATACTTTTATGTTTAGTGACTAATTCCGTAATTCATTCACATTCACAATATTGTATATTTCCATACATTTATATAGCTGCTATTTATTTTCTCTTTGACTTGTGTGAAGAAGGATGAGGACAGTCAGTGAGATGTGCAAATTTAAAGAAATATTAATTGCATAGGTTGGTTTAGGCTACCTTATACCTCACACATATCAAAACGTGTAACGGCAAAATCTGTATATTAACAGACACGTTTATTCTCCGCGCTAACCTAGTCACAACTGATATAATTTTGTTAAGTTTACAGCAAGATAAGGGGGAAGGGAATCGACTAATTCATGTAGAGTAATTGTTAAATTTGTAAAGATAACTATTTATTTCTATGATTTATGTAGGCCTAATTAGGAAGAGTATAATAATGTAATGAGAGATGTGCAAATTTTAAAACATATTAATTAAATTATTTATATACTTATAAGTTAATGCTTTGGATGTTTATATTTATTGAAACAATAATTACAAATCCCACTGGACTATCGATTTTGATGATACACCACCATATTTATGTATCAGACATAGCACTTGTGTTAAATATATACGTTATCAAACAAATATCGAACGAAATAATTAATTGCTCTATAAAACTTAATTGATTGAACAAGTTGATATACATTTTTTCAAAAACCTTTACAGTTATTATAGAATTAACATAATTTGGCTTAATAATTTGGTCAAAGTAACTCCCACAAGCCAACCAGTTTATAGAGTATTTGAATAAAGTATGCAAGTTTTTACACAATTTATAAATATTTGTGAAAGATTTCTGAAGTAGTTTTAGTTGGCATATTATTATTTGTGTGAGGTGACTACGTTAAACAAAGCACACAATATTTTAGAGAGTTGGTGATGAAGTATTTTGTTTGATTAAATACTGGTTTTGTACATAAAATGATATGGTATAGAAATTCATGTAAGTTAAAAACAGTTATTTGATACCATACATCAGAGATACAAAAACTATTTTAGAACATATTTATCCTGGGTAAGTAAACTATTTTCGTCGTTATTTTAATCAAGCATGAATAAACACAATATTATTGTATAGGTAACCTTCACTATATTTTATGCAACACGTATAACAATGATAAATAATTTGGTTACTAACCAAAATGCGTAACCAATACATTAATTACACGCCTACTGTTCATGTCCGCTTATTGTTCCTTATTTTTTCTTAAATGGAAAAAGTTGAAAAGGTGAGATTATTTTTAAGTCAGCTAAAATAAAAACTATATGTTTTTAGTAGGTTTGCTATTCTCTAAATGTGTCAAACAGATTTTGATTAAACACAGATTTGCCTAATACTTGATAGAATAAAACTTGAACTCAGAATTTCACAACTAATATGTTTATAGTTTTATTATTGTAGCTCGTGCATCAAAGATGGCGACTTTGTCGTTGTAACGCGTTTGAGTTAATAAACGTTTTCAATATTTATTTGTGGCTAATACTTGGTTTAAACAATGCCGATGAGTCAAAAAATCTATCCAAATATAACATCCGTGCAGTGATTTAAAATTTGCCCAATGGAACAGTTACAACAGCGATTATTTAACGCATTTTGTATAATAATTATTTTACAGTCACGGAACTATTCAGGGACCAGTCACGGAACTATTCAGGGACCAGTCACGGAACTATTCACGACCAGTTTCTACTTTTAGGGGAGCAAGTTTCCTTTCTCGAAGACAATTTTTCGTAACCAGTTTTTAGGGACACAAAACACTACTTGTGTTAATCAAACAGGAAATGAACTAGCAATTTATTTGGGCGTCACCTGCATCGTTGGATCAATAGAGTCGAGACTAAAAGACGAGACATTTAGGGTTAATGTTACTTCTGAATTGAACAAGTTTCCTGATAGAGTGAGTATATGTTAACAAATTGAATACTTCAAGTAGCAGAACGTTATACTGCTTAAACCGTTTAAACAATGCAAATAACGATTACAGTACAAATAAATGTGAAACCATAATGGTTTAAACACAAACATGTCATGAAACCCAAATAATCCTAAATTAATTTTAAGGGTTTTAACTTATCTTTAGAGAACTTTAATGCCACGGCACACGATCTTGCGTTCTTGTGAATATTTAAAACAATAAAATAGAAGATAAAATAACAATTAAAATAAATAATGCGCTTGAGAAATAACGTCTAAATATAAAGAGTATGAGATTATGTGTTTCATTCTATCTCAAGTAAAGTATATTTTCTTCTCACAAATCGTGTAATTGATTGTCTCTACAGAATTAACGGCTGTATGTCTATTTCAAGTAACTACAAATTTAAGGGGTTCAACTCTACAAACTGATTTCAAAACTCTTTAGCCTTTTTAAGCTGGACGTCTATTGGGGCGGTAGAGAGGCGCGACTCGGACAATGATGGACACAGACAGTGAAGAAGAAATGTGTTTTTCTTGCAGTTTTAGTTGAAGCAGAAGAAGAGAATGTAAAAAAAAACAAAAGATGTGGGTTAATTTAAAAAGACATTTTACGTTTTTAAAATGAACAACAGATTGGTTGCACTGTTGTATTAATTCAACTAATAATCTACAACTTTGTCGCAAAAAGTTGTTCATTTTGCCTAAAAATAAAAATTTGTCAACACAATTATAACATTTTCTACATTTTGCATGAAACAAACCCTTAGTTATTTATATTTGCCATAGTATTTTATAAAAGGTGAAATACTTTTTTTTGTATACATATTGTATGCGAGTAGTTAAAATTGTAAGGAAGAGAGACAAATAATTAGTGTTAGTAATTAATATACAAAATAGAATTATCTTTGAATTACGACACGTGCAGAAAGACTTTGTTGTGACTGAAGACCAGCTGCCGATAGTTGGATAGGTACGATGTTGCCGAGTATAGTCGAAGATATCCGAACCCAACAAATTCCGACCTCGACCTCGTCCACAATGTAGGTACCGACCTCCAACAATTTTTCATTTATTCGAAAACGTTCCCACGCCGCGCTACCCTCCTAGTGGACGAAGCCTTTTTGTTAAAATTAAAATAACATTTTCTTCTTTCTTGGAAAAATTACTCTTCTAATTTTTAAATTTAATAATTATATTAACTAGTTATTGCCAAATATTTGCTCTAAATAATAAACTATATTAGATTATTCTAGCGTAAAGTTTTTAAGCAATATGATTCTAAACAAAATTATTATTTCGTGGTAAATAAATTTTGTTCGAGCGCGGTAGTTTTTCGCGCCGCGCCTCTCTACCGACCTAGTGGACGACCAGCTTTACTCTCCGAGAAAAGCTACTACATGAGACCAGTAAAGTTCAGATATTATAATAAATAAATGAGATACGTACGTTAAGTTATACTGCTCTGCAGCTGACCATGGCTGAAAAACTGTAAATTATCTGCAATATTTTTATCATGAAGTTATGAATGGTTTTTAGCATACATAGTTCGTTATGAAATTGCACTTTTATATTGTCGATATAACTGAACTGGTGAATTTAGAGGTCTTTTACAACAACAAACTAAACTCTGAACCCCTCGTGTTTCAGGGTACCGAATTGAATAGATAATATTTTCACATGATATACTTAAATCGGAAAATCCTGTGCAAGACCGAGTTGGTTCTGTTCATTAAACTAGCTGATGTGAGATGTGACAGACTTCGTTCAGGTGAAGTGATAAGTATCTGCTAAATGATGAATAAATCCTTAAATTTTCAATGTTAAACACATTTCTTTACTAGACTTGAGTCAATTTATTTAAAATTGGATAACGGAGAGGGTGAATCTTTGCTATTTTAAATTTAGTTGGGCTTAGGTTATGCCATTTATTAAACATCAGTAAAATCTGTTTGGTTCCATACTCAAAGCAAATAATATCCTTCTTTTAAACTGGTTCGTAACCAATAATTTTAGAATCTTACCATTCACATACCACTTCCTTTTTAAAATCCTGATTGCACTTAGCCCTTGCGACTTGATAGTCAATGCAAAACACACAAGTAAAGTTAAGAGCTAAATCTTAACACATTTACAAATCTTTATACGACGAGGAAGAATTTATACATTTGACTAACATTAATTAGCGTTATAACTGGCTATCTGTCTGTGCGTTATGTTAAGCATGATAAGTAGTGAGTCACCAGGTCAAAAGTTAATTTCCTTAGTTATTTGAAATTAGATCAATATAGATAATATCGTTGTAGAAATGGAGATAGTGTAATCATTTCTTAAGTTTGTATGCATCTTGATATATTTGTAGAAATCTGATAACATTTTAGTTTAGTTTATAAAAGGAAGAAACTTTACAATTGCATATTAAAAGTACAATACTTTTTATTTATCCGTCAGTGAAATCTTGATTCCTTCTTATAACGCGTTACGGGATATCTATCCCATCATCAGAAAAATCCCTCGATGAGTAGAGGTTGTCAAAACTTAAGGATAAAAAACGTAAGCACATAAAAACACACAATGTATTTAAAAAACATTGTTAGATAGCAAAGTTTTACTATGTATGTCTTTACTAGTTTACACACTACTATATTTACTACGGGTAAATGAAAATTTGGTAAATAATTAAAACAATTTTGCTGAAGCAATAACAATATCGAAACATTTCGGTTCTATTAACTATAAAATCATAAAATTATTTTTCTGGTTTGCTCATTCATTCTCAGCACTGAATAGGGGGAACAGAGCGAAATTGTAACTTATCTACCAGCTAAATATTTTATATGTTTTACTACATTTAAATAAATTCGACAATTTGTTTATTATTGTTCAGATTTATTCTTTGACTAATTAAATTTTTCGTTTAATATGGAGATAACTGCACCAATAACATTTGAAATGCACTGCAACAGTATTCAGGGTGTCCTCGAACTCTCTGGTCCCCTTTTGTGGATTTGTTCCTTTGATCGAGAAAAACATATTTCACAATATAAACATGGGTCTACAGTGCTTACCCTTTCGCTTGTCTATTTGTATGTGTTTTTTTACAAAATAACTTACATCTAGAGAACGGTTTACCCGACTGAGTTCTTTTTTGTGTAATTTAGGTTTGAAATTTTCAAACAGTCGCCATTTTGAAACACATGATTGGATATAATCGTTTATTTTACTTAAAATAGATCATTGTTAGGTATAACTTCATGTCAAGTTTGAACTCAATCGGTTAAAAGATTCTCTAGATTATCAATTATTTTGTAAAAAACACATACAGACAGACGAAAAAGTAACCACCGTAGAGCACAACATGTTTATGTTGTGAAAAAGATTGTCTCGATCAAAGGAACAAATACAACAAAAGGAGACTAGAGAGTTCGGGGACACTGTATAAGTTTTGTATGTAAGCGTTTAAAGAATAAAGAAGTAAAATGTAGATCGATCAGTTTGTGCTGTATTGTGAAATGCTGAATAAACAGATATCGTACCAAAGGAAATGTAAACACCACCTTCAAACAAGTCAACAATTAACGTGAACGTGTACACATTATTTAAAACACGCGTTCATTCGAATCCAACATTACATTCGGACAACCTTGACTTGGAAGTAATTTGTCTACGGTCGCAAAAAATTGCATTCCTCTGAAATATTTTCTGTTGTATTTGTAGTCGTGGATTAATTTGTAAGCAAGAGCAATTTTTAGAAATTTAAAAATGATCCATTTATTAAAGGTTCCCATTTGTGTTATTCAGCATGAAATATTACATAATTTTACAACCTAACATGAACAAAGAACAATATTTTTATTTAGCATTTAAAATACGTTATACATTTATATATCGTGGTTATACGTATATGTAACTTTTGTAAAAAATGAATAGTTTGCAATTCTGGTGAATGCATGGGATACGTTCGTGCGTTTTTACCACTCTAAATAATTGATCAACACTGTTGGAACTTAAATTTAGATCTTAGAATATTTCCAGAAATATTCAAGAATAGGTTTCGCACTGTATTTACAAATAATGTTTGAAGAGGAGTGTATACAAATGCTTCAAACCATTATAATCCCAAGCACTCAAGTTGATATTCGCCATAAAATCAATTCTAATAAATGGAAAAATATAAATTTGCCATGACCACTCGCTAACTTTAATATTTAATAAATATTAAAACATAATAATATAATAAACTATATTAATATAATGAACTATATTAATATAATAACTATATATAAGTATTACTATATTGTAATATTTTATTTTAAAGTGAAATATAGCTCAATAATTGAAAAGAATATTCAAAAGAAAATTACTGGAAATTTATATTTACGGACAAGAAATCACAGATTAAAAGAAAAAGAAAAATAGACCATTATCAAATGAAAATAAATTGTTACTAAACCTATATATCTTGCAAATAACGTATAATTTGAACAAGTAAACTAGAATAGGCCTACTATAGACTCCCTTCTATCAAGAAAGATTTCTGAAAAGATTTTTAAAATATTGAGGGCCTAACAGATATAGTAAATTATTAATTATTATTAATTAACTATCAGATAACCACATCAAACTGGTCGAAATAACTCAATGGTTTTTTGTACGATAAGCGTAAAACACTTTACAACATTATAATTGATCGATATATAGATATATCATACAGGTTGAACTGTAACCTGCCTCATTCTAACAAGAAATATTAGGAAAATATTAAGAAAATATATATTTATGAAATAAGATTATTGTAGGCCTACTTTACAGCCTAGTTTGTTAAGTTTACGTAAATATGTAATGTTGAGTTAATAAATGTATGTATTAACTTTAGGTTCAATGACAGGTTGCCATGGTAATAAACCAATAAATAAATATGGCGGCATACCAGCGAAATTACGTGCTGTATATAGCCTTAACTTCAATACGTATTCAACTTAAATATGTATTGATAGTTTGTATTTTGATTCGTAGTAGCTGTGGTCAATCAAAAATTGAATAATTTAAATATACATTTGCAAGTGGTATCAACCCGGGGCTCCAAGAAGTTAAAAAAATGTAATTAACAAAATTGAGATTTCATTTATCAACCTATTACTGATAAAAATGTTTAAAATGCGTCAATAATAGTTGTGGTTTTCAATATCATGTGCGGCTAATTATTGTTGTGACTAAAACAACGTCCATCTTGCATAGACTAACCATACTAGAGAACGGAATTAAAGAGATTAATGATTCTCAAATATTATGAACTTTTTGCCTACATAATATGGATTGACATGATGCTGAAGACATCTAACAATCTGCAATTGGTGTTATTGCATTTGACCAACTACTCTTTTTAATAATCAAATTATTTTATTTTATTTTGTTTAAGATGCGATAATATATAGTTAATATAATAAATATAATCTCCGTAAGTAAAACAGTACAGAAATATATGGACAGGATTTTCGATGGCTAGATAACTTATCAAAAAGAACTTAAGGGGATTCGGGTTACTCTATATTTCGCCATGTTAAATAAGACAACTTCAAGATACATTTTCTCATACTTACTACATAAGATACAAGGTACAATACTACATAAGATAATACAAAACCGTATATATTATATTTTGGAATATATGGCCTGAGAGCACATTTTAACGAAAAGGTTTTTTATTTTTCTAAAAAGCCTTATTTTTTTTATTTACTTGTATGAGTTTGTAGGCCTACTACAAAAAATTGTGTTTCGAAAGAAAAAATGTTTAAAAAAATATTTATGCTAGAAAAGTGAAAATATCTCATCATCTGTTTTAAATTAAAAAAGGAACAATTTAAAAAAAAAAATTTTAGATATCACTAGTCTTGTAGTTGCCGAGTTGCTGAAATAATGTACCTTTTGTGGATTGTTTAAAAAAAACGCTTTTAATGAGAATACAGCAAGAAACTTACAACTGCTTTATAGGCTGGATTTTGCTGATCCTCAGCTTTCTGATACAGGTCTTAAAGTTTATTTTTTTGATAGTGTGGCGTTCTGTCTGCACATTTTTCTTGCAATATTTTTCAAGGGCTTTGTCGGAATTGTAGATGCAGTTCACTCCCGTTCAATATATTAGTACAGTAATTAGACGATTCAAGCATCAACAGTGAGAGAGGGGCGAGATAGGCAATATGGTAGCATTATTTATGTTTCCCTAATTTTTAATTATAAACCTCTAAAGATTAAAAATTTTACAGATTTAGACTTAGTAAAAACCAAGCAAACTTGTTATAACCACTCCTTGATGGGGCTGACGAAGTCGAAGATCAGAAGATACCGGTTCGAATCTCGGCAGAGACCAGGTAGCTTTTCATATCCGTGGTTAGAAATAAAGCATACGGTGGTTGGCTCGTTTGACAGGATATGACTTATAGTTACCTGATCTTCGACGGCTTGGGATGTTTTTCATACTTTACTAGCATTTATAAGTAAATAAATATTTTTTAAATCACGATATTTTAACAAAGTGACTTCAAGTTTTTTACCTTTACAAACAATATAATAAATACTTTATTTGAACATTGAAGGGACAATTATTGACACAAGAAGAATCGCATAAGCTGAAAAGCCAATCTTTAGAAGAAAAATCATTAGAAATCAAGCAAGAAAATGGATGTAAGCATTACGTATTTTTTAAATCAATATAATATTTACAATTCGAACAATTTTTAAAATTTTTTAGTTATTGTTCATTATTTTTTTAGAGTTTCCTCTTTCCAAAGATATATTAATTCCAATGAAACCTTCTTTTAAATATATTGTAACATATCATTGGAAAGAAAACACTCTAAATAAAAATAATAATTTTTTTTTAATTGTTAAAAAATCAGTTTAA
The DNA here is from genome assembly GCA_018207615.1 of Philaenus spumarius. Lineage (NCBI taxonomy): Eukaryota > Metazoa > Arthropoda > Insecta > Hemiptera > Aphrophoridae > Philaenus > Philaenus spumarius. Next base: position 58,961 of record JAGFPH010000021.1, read on the forward strand.
GTAATTAATTTTTAACAAAATTACTAATGTTCTGGCTAAAACTTATATCATGCAGACTGTTTTTTTTAGGTTTTCTTAAAATCACAATATGTAAAACAACTGACCGATGTCACACCTAGGATATCCTGCACTAATATATTGGTTAAAGTCAAAGTTTTGAATAGATTTTTCTAAGTTCTATAATCAGTTTATTCGTTTTATTATCCCCCTGTTTATTTAACCAGGAGCATTTCATGTATTGGAGCGTATGAAATATGGCGGTTGCAAGGCATATGGCCTAGATGTTGATTTAGGATTCAAGATGTAAGCCCGAAGATGGCTAGTCCTTTGTTAACTGCTTCGGACAATGGTTGATGCAGGAAGATACTCATTTGCATGATCTCTTTGAGGTGACCCCTTTTTCTTTAAGTAATGTCGATTGACCAATAGATTGCGAATCGAAACAATTACGTCTGGTGGGTCATATTCCATATTAGGAACAGGACAGTAAGTTTCAGACTGTCAAGGGTTTGTCTAAATGAAAACAAACAGCTGTTCATAGACTGTCAGTTGCCTAACGATCATACAAAGAGGAAACTTCATACAAAGAGGAACAATAACCTACATAATATACTGATAGTGTACTATACCACAGAATTGTTGTACTCATCAAACATTTTCTGATGATTGTGATCATCGATTCTCTAAAAACTGAAAAAATTGACCAGACATCACTATGGTTTTTCCCAATAACTTTCTAAAAAATTGAGATACTTAATTAAACTTTTCACCAAATTGTCATGAAATAAACAGGCTATATAAAAATAATATTAAAAAAAGTATATTTAAAACAATTTTGGTGTACCGCTCCGTTTAAAGAAAGTTTTGGAGAAATAAATCAAGTTTTATTGTTACAAATAAAAATATAGAGATTTTTTTTAAATCGGCCATTAGCAATAAACTATACTCGTACTGTTGTTATTTTAAATGGCGATGTGCCAAAGAGTGCTTAATCGTGGAAATAAACATAAATAATGTGGCAATCGACGAATGGTATCTCAAATTAATTTAAAAGTAAACGATACGTTTATGTAATAGGCAAACCAAGTTAGCAATACCAGTTGAAACAGCAGAATTGGATTCTCTAGTTAAAATAATAATATTCCATCTCTATTCAATTTAAGGAAAATAAAGGCTGAAATATTCGTCTTGGCTACTTTAGATTACGCGCAAAATAGGGTCGGCAAAATAAAAACCAGAAAATTAAGAAAAAAAGTACAGGGGGATTGTATTTTGTTGTGAAAATGAAAATACCGCATTTATTTGAAATAACAGCGAATCGCTTATTACACTTATATTAGATTGTGAAAGTTTGTTCAATTTTTTTTAAAGTAAGTACTCGTTTATATGAACAAATTATTGAAGAACCCTTTTTTATATGAACTATTCCTTAAAGCCCTGTTGGCTACTCATAAGAGTATTTAATTTAAAACTCCAAGCTGACAGCTTTCATTTTCAGAGTAGCATTAATTGTTTTATTTTATTCAAAAACACCAAAACTTACA
>JAGFPH010000021.1:60514-75045 GCA_018207615.1 Philaenus spumarius
ATGACAATATATATATTATCACAATATTATTATCAATATACAGTGTACTATTATTACAATTATATTAACATCATTTTATTATTATAGGCTATATTTATTTATAACCTCGTAGTTGTTAATTTACATTCCATTAAGGTGGATCCGAAATGAAAACCACGTCTGTTCCCACACTTTCTAAGTCTATTTCCCCCAGGTTGATTTTTAAAAACAACGTGTGTCGAATCGGTTTTACAAGCTTCCTCGCGAAGTGATAAGAAAAAGACAGTACATTCACAATTATTTCACATTCAGCAGTGCGTGAAAAGGGGAAGTTATTTTAGGAATCCGCTTTATAGCTATTTCATTTCTTTTATTCTTTCTTCGCGTTTTTTTAACTCTGCGCGCACTAGGTTTTGGTTTATGGCTTGTTTTAGACACTGCTGGGGGCATTAACATTGCGCTCGAGCCCCGGCTCGACCTAGCCAGTAGCCCCAGCAAGAAGAGACGCATGATAGCCAAGCGTACCACTCGAGCGAGCAGCTACTTTTGACATATCCGAGTCTCATCTTCTTCCCCACTGTCTACGCCTACTGCAACTCATTGCAAAACTACACGAAACTTCAATCAACAATAATTACGTACACCAATAAACTGTTCAAAAGACAATCAAATAAAGGCTTTTCTAAACTCATCATAAAAATTGTTTTTAGATTGCGCCCCTGGTACTGAGCGCCAAGGTCTAATGGGTCTAGTGGTAAATCCAGCTTTTAGCTTGAATTCGAGGAGGGATGAAAATGTTCTACATTTAATTATTTATTGCACGCAATTATAAACCAGAGTTTTAATAAATTAAACATTTGCCACAAAGTAATATTATAATTCACTTTCTAAACTTTAAAAAGTTTAAATAAAAATGACAGTTTTTAATATTCTAAGGCAGAAGTACCCAGACCTAAGAGTTCACTGCAATGCGATCGCCAACTGAGGATGAGATAATTGAAAGTGACTTCTAGCGAGACGACCTTGGCTGCCATTTCTTGTTCTATTCTTGCCTGGAAAACTCAGCTATTCCCTTCCCGCGCAACTTGAGACTGATATTGTTACCTTAGTAGACATTTCTGTTGATTGCGTATAACTTACTACACGCGTATAAAACACGATTCGTATTATTTTAACCATTAAAATAATGTCTTATCGATCCTTTTTACTAAATTATAAAGAGAAGATGATTGCTTCTTTGTGTTGAACCTAGGAGCTGCAGACTTGTAAGTCTGAAATTAGTTATAAATTGTAATTTAAAGAAGACGGTAAATTTTATTACAGTACTTTACAATTTCTACACTGCTTTCAACTACATTTACGAGAGTTGTAGCAGACTTATTTGTATAGTTCTGTGCTAGTGTGCAAGTTTTGATACGATAAAATTACTAAATAACAATATGGACTAGTAAGTTAAGGCAAACAAATATTAGATCTACCTATTTTGTCTAAACCTAAACGAGTTTAAACATTCTTTCGCTGGCTGGTAGCAATATAGTCCCTACGCTACAACAGATACATCGTGTACGAGCACGAGCAGAATGTAGGCTACATAATGCACGTAAGTACACGAAGAGGATGACACATTGATTTAGGCCTGTGTTTCAATCAGAAAGCTGATGTGCAATACTAAGAGACATGTGGTATTTGTGCACATGTATATAGAAATACATATCACTCTACATTTCAAACAAAAAGTCAGCGAAAACGGAATATAATAATTACTAGGGGAGACCCCTGCGTGCTCCGCACGCCAACCCCCAATGGAACCTTACAAAAACATATGTTATGTTTTATTTATAATAAAGGTGTAGGATTAATAATAACCTCAAAACTAAGATGGTAAATAATGTTAAATGTTCAAATTAAATTATTTCTCATATTTTATAAAAGCAGTTATAATAATGGTTAAAAGAACCAGCAAGGTTCAGGTCTACACTTTAAAACCCTAACCTAAAAGCTAGAAATTCAAAAATAATTGCTTCAAATTTTCAAATCAGCTGTTAATGGAAATATTGGAACAAACTGCTATATTATCTGTTCTTTTATTCAATTTATTGCTATATGGTAATAAATGTAAATACATGTGTTGGTTTATCCTAACCTGTGGAGGCCTAACCTAAGAATTTTTTCCGACTAAATTTACAAATATTGAAATAAAAAAGGTTTTTATCGAAATGAATTATAGCCTCTGTTACTCAGGTAAAGTGTAGATTTTTATCAGTAAAACTATTTTTTTTCAATCGGCTCAGTAGTGCCAGAGATTACCCCCTACAAAAAAACAAACAAACTATCTCTTTATGATATTAGTATAAATGTATGAAGAGTTAATAGAACAGCCATACAACCTTCCAAAAATCACACTTATAAGGTTTCTCTATGTGTGTGTCAACGTGTATCTTTTATAGGTTAATAAGTAGCAGATTTTATTTAAAAATATAATTTACTTTAACTGTCATATTATTTTACAGAACAGCTGTTTTAAAATGTTTTAATGTAAACTGCAGAACCGGTGTTTTATTATGTTTTTAAATTCTCATGTATTTCTTATGGGGATTTTTCGTTTTTCGGGGATCTCAAAAACCCATTAGTTTTTAATTTTAGAAAAAACTTATATTTTTCCCTCGTTCCTTGAATCGATACCTTTAATTTGACACCTCTCCCATCATCCTCCGATTTACCAAATTCTCACAATTTTGAATCTAAAATTTTTCTTACAGAATTATATATAAGGATATTTATCTCAGAAAGTACTTAACCGGTTTGATGAAGTCTTGCAACTGGATAATATATTTCCTCCATATTGATATAGGCCACATTTGATCACTTATGCAATACATTTATACAATATATAAACGTCTGAGAACAGTTGCATGTTTGAAGCAATTTAAAAAATTATCATACTTAAAATTTTGGAATATTGATTATTTTTTATTTATGGTCATGTTTACCTGACTTAGGCGAAACCAAAGCTAGGATCACGGAACAATTAAAGTTAGTCCAGTAGTTTTATTTGGACCAAAATCAATTATGATTTCTTTTCTACAACTGTATGCCCACGTTTTGTACCACGAGTATTTTTTAAACTCCTTAATAGCTGGTAATATCAATTGAGCACTTCTTTTTAACACAAAACATACAATTTGTTATTATTATTTTGTTTGTACTAAAGTTAAGCATTTGTTTGTGCTTTTAATGTGTTATATATCTAAATGTATAATAGGCCTACAAATTATTTATTTGGAATCTGAAATATGTATGGCACTAGTAGTTCTTGGAACTAGTAGGCCGGCATTTGGAAGGCTGCCAAACGTTTCTATCAGTTTTTCTTTGAATTCGACTTATAGACTGGACTTAATTAGACTCATTATTGAAACAGTCCATGATTCATAGTCATGAATACATTGTATAAATAACAACTACTACGCCTTACAGCGTAGAGGTGGGAAAGCCATGGTATACTTCCAGAATGAAAAGATTAAATTTACATCTTGACTTTCTTTTATATCGTATCGTATGCATTGATTTATTTGCATATCCATCGCATGCCTAATAAGAACTAATATGATCAATTTCCCAAACTTTAATGAGTTTGAATAAAAAGGTGCAAACATTAAAAATCATTTTCTCTGTAGTGTACGGTAGTGGTCAAATTATTAGACTAAATAATTTAATTTCTCATTTTATTGGTTAAAATATTCTTAATATATAATGTTTTTGGTTTAGGATCTTATAGGCTATTGCAAGTATAACATATATAGATAAATCTGCAAATTGTTTACGCGAGACAAAATATAGCAATATTTTTTTTTAAATGAAAGTGTTTTAACCGTAAACAGGTGTAACATATTTTAATAAAGATTGAAATAGCTATTTTGAAGATAGCTAACTACTATCACAACTTTTAGCTTATTTTGGCTATTGTAGGCGTATTTATAATCTGTCGGTGTATTATGGTTTTAGATCGTAAGATTAATTTCACAAACAATTATGGCAGTCGGTTTGAAAACGTTGCTAACTGTAATTGGAATTACCTTCTTTGTGTTAAATACAAACATAGACCAAAATGTTTTGGTAAGAATTAAAACTATTGAATCATCCAAGTGTTATTTTGGTCTTTGTTATATAATATTATATATTTTTAAAAGAACTTGCCATGCTTATTTTCTACTGAGGTGTGCAACGATGAACCAGCAATGAGTAATGCAGTAATATTTATTATGCATCTAAGATGGCGTCATGTCTTAAATGCAAGGTAAATGAAACACTTTTCGCGGGGAGTCATGATAAGTCAGCATAAGTTGACCTTGTACCATGGTGCGTGAAGGCAATAATAGATCTGTATCGCTTTGTTGGTACTTGTCAACAATGTGGGAGAGACGGACTGTGAACTGTATTCTAAATATAACCTACCCATACTACACTCTTCTCTTGTATATTTTGTTTTCTATGTGAATACACCAAACAGACTACATCAAGGGATATCTCATGAGATATTGCCAATGATTGTTAAACCTTCTGCCAAACTGGGTTGAGCATGTGGTTTAAATTTGTAAATAACTAAATGATGTAGAGGTGTTTTATTTAATTAAAATGTTCAAATTTTTATTTATAAACAACTGTAATCATTATAAAAATAGAATTCCTAATAATTGTATGTTTAAACTTAAATTAGGTTTGTCATCAAAGTTCACTTAAAAAAATTGGTTACTCGGATCTTTGAAAGTTTTAAAATTTTCTAGTATTGTTTTTCAAAGTTTTGATTGTAATGTTTTGTCAAATTTATATCAACTGTGTGTCATTTCAATGAATTTACAGCACCGCCTCTTAAAAGTATACAATTAAAATTTCGTGACTGTTGGTGACTTTAGTCGTTGCAGAAATTTTCCTACAATAGGCTAATTGGTTTTATCGCGCCATCTTGCCGTTATGATGTGTAAACAATAAGAATAAATACTACTGTGGCTTTGTGTTATTTCGAAAAAGGAAATTTGGAAAAACCTAAAAATTAACAGAAAATAGTCATTTATAGAAGCCTATAATATATATTTTCCTTTTTAAAACTGAAAATTTGTATAAAATACATAAATAAATTCCGATCAATTGGCCGAACTCTAATTATGTTTGTTTTTATATTCCTGTCTTAGGCCTACTCCCAAAGATCGGCGATGAACTTTCTTTTTCATTGTACCTATTAAATTTTTTACATTTTGATTATAAATTTATAAACTTTTTAACGAGATATAAAAAGATGCCAAGCCAAGCCTTAACTAAAATATAACAAATTTGTTGTTTGCCCCTCATCGTTGTAGATCCCACGCCTGCAATAAAGGTTTACTATTCAAAACATGAATGGTCCTGCTGTATAAGTTCAAGCATAAACAATAACTCAAAATCATAAATTTATTGAGTTTTAAAAGTGCATGAACAATTATTTTTGTAATATTGAACCACCAAAGAGGGATTGGTGTCCTATATAATATGACAATATGTTCTAATAGATCTTACGCCTACATAATAGTCTAAGCTCAAAAATAAATGAGGAATATTTGTTAATTTTGCCCCTCCACATGTTTTCTGTTGGGACCACTCATTTTAATTCGGTAGCCTATACCTCGTTTTGAGAGTAATTATAATTTTACATTTTGGTACATTTCATTATGTTGGTTAATTGAAATACCCAACTTTATATTTTTCATACCCTGCAAGCTAACATGCCCCACTCTCAGTTAACACTAATGTACTGTTTCATTATAATTCATAGCATAAAATAATGACAGCTAGGGTTTATGATTTAACTTGATCTAATAAATAGCTAAACAAATATAACTACTGTATTCAAATCAAAACTGAAAATGATTAATATGAATTAAACGGTAAAATTAAAACGCAATACACTTCATATTACAAAACTATTTTTCTCGTTACTTGAATTTACACTCGCCTCATAAAAATAGATTTATGAATGTGTAATTCTAAATAAGATATTTTGGAAAACTACTTACCGACAACCATGTTTGTTAAATTTATAAGCACAATTTAAGTAACTTACACAGCTGCCTTGACAGAACTAAGCCGGAAGCCGGCTGGCAGGGAGGAACCGGATAGGTATCCACGCATGCGCAGATGTCATTCTGTTCCAGTAGAGGGGGCGCAATGCGGTCATCGCTTGAATTGTTCAGTGAAGCAACATAATTTATTAAGTTTTTGCATTTTATATTTTTATAGGATCAATCTTTTGTTATAATCTGCGTTATTTGTAGAAAATAGGATGTGCAGGAAGTCATATTGTTACCATTATATTTGCCATCTTTTGATTAGTTCTGTTGATCGGACCCGCACAAGAGTTACTTATACAGAACATTTTTTATACAAAATTATATGACTTACAAAAATAGAGATTTTTGTCATAAATATCAAAAGTGTGGTTATTTAAAAAATAGTGATCTATTCATAACGTCTACTATTCTTTATATGATTTTATAATTTCGTTTTACTGGTATTTACTATCTTTATTCATCTATTTGTTGATAAAATAATCAGCTGGTCAGTGTATTAATAAAATAAATATACAGGCTGTACAAAAAGTCCCGCAATGGAAATATTAAAATATTTCGTATATAAAGAAAATTTGAAGGTAGATGTGATTGAGGAACCTACTCCATGTACAAATACTATTTTATTAAGATTTTTAAAAAAATATCCGCCCTCTTGGATCCGCCATTTTGAATGTAACTTTGTTTTTTTTAATGGGTATAGGTGGTCATGTGATACATCATTTTGATGTAGAATTTCAAGAGAAACACAACGGTGAAATTTGCACATCCATATCGTTAACCGATTAAAAATGGCGGCCAAAAAACAACGAAATGTTGTTTTCCGATTTTGCCCAATTTTGAAACAGGCTATTGAAACAAATTCTGAAAAATAATCTGAAATAAATAAAACATATAGGTATTAAAAATGTAGCCAGAATAGGTAAAGTATGAGATTGTCATAATTTAAACGTAGTAAGCACTTATGATATTCCTTAAAACAAGACATTATTAAAGACATAAAGAATTAAACTTTGGCAATACATTGTAGGTACTTTTTTAAATATTCAAATTGTATTGCTATAAATAAAGTAATTTTGATTAGGTATAGAATGTGTTTGTTTAAATTTATTTTGGCATTATGTTTCTAATCTAATTTGCACTTGTGAGTTTTTCTCTAGTGACTAGGATTCTATTTTTAATGACTGATATGAATATTATTGAACACTATTATCATTCAAATGCTGTACAAATTTTGTTCTGGTTAGGATTTAAGGACTTGTCGAAGGATGTTGAAAAGCACATTAAACAACTCCCTTCACATTCAATTTATAAACGCTCTACATCCTTATATATGCCTATGTGCTACATTATTTGTATTTAAAAGAATGTGACAGTTTTGCGAAGATTTATTAAGGCTATATTACTTAATTAATAAAATATTTATCACTGTTAACTATTAAAATAAAATGTTTTTTCTATAAAATGTAACGTTAAAAAAATAACTTACACTGAAAGAAAAATTTCAAAGTTAGCTGTTATAAAATGAGTGTGTAAAAATTATGCCTATTAAATGTTGATATTTTGACCTCAAATTTGCTTAAATAATTAAATCAATTAATACATTGGCTTATGATGCTATGTCCTATTTAATTTAGTTAAGTATAGTTTAATTCTCCATTTATAAAAATGTACAATACAAAGTTCAATATTCGCTTCAACCAAACCTACAATGAAAACCTGAAAATAACAGAACCTGAACCTAAACTGATAGCAACCTTACAGTTTACAATTAATTAGTTATCTGTCCAACATTATTCCAGTTAGTAAACCTATATAATCAGGGCCGGATTTAGCATTTTGGCGCCCCTAGGCCCAATCATTTTTTCCGCCCCCTAGGCGGGTTAAAGTTACTACCATCTTCCTCTTCTGTATATACAGCAGAACTTTTTGCAATACTCAAGGCACTCAATATTGTTCTATCAACACCGGTACACCTTCTTATATGTTCAGACTCAAGAAGTGCACTTGAGTCCATTCAAAATATGTACTCTCCTAACTCTTTGGTCAAAGATATTCTGTGCTCCACGCACAGACTTTGTCTGAGGGGCGTGGGGGTGTCGTTCTGCTGGGTTCCGGGTCACGCCGGTATACAAGGAAATACTATAGCAGACCTAGCTGCTAAGGAAGCCACTGCCTTACAGCCTAGCGTGAATAAAGTTATGTCGTCCGACTATATGTCCTTTTTGAAACAAGCCCTGTTTAGACAGTGGGAAGAAGAGTGGGTAGCAGTACAAGGAAATAAACTCCGCCAAATCAAAGATACCGTTCGGCCATGGATATCCTCAAACCGCCAAAGCCGTCGAGAGGAAGTGGTGGTTTCTCGTCTACGTATTGGCCACTCTGGTTTAACCCACGGGTTTCTGATGCGTCGGGGGGATCCGCCGCTTTGTCCTTACTGCTTAAACCTCCTTTCAATTAAGCATCTACTTTTAGATTGTGAAAAGCTGAAACATGTTCGGAAGAGGTTTTGCCTACCAAGTTGCATTCGGAGGATGCTGGGTGATGACTCCCAAACCATTAATATGGTGTTAGCATTCCTCCATCGGTTGAATGTAATTGGAAAAATTTGAAACAACATACATTTATGTAATTTAATTACCATGTTTAGATTTATTACTTGTTATTTTAATTAGAGTTTTATTCATTGTTATGTAACAGGGCCCTTTACACCCCTGTAACAAGTTGTTATTGTGTAATTATTGTTGTTATCATTGTTATTTTATCGTGTACTGTCTGTAGTGTGTGTAAATTAAAAGTTTAATTTTATAGCATTATGCAAATGCTCCTCGTTATCCAGGCGATGATAACCACCTAGGTTTTTTGCCTTTAAAAACCAAAAAAAAAAAATTCCCCAAAAACCTTTATTCAAAAATTATATCAGGCCTATATGTTAATTTCTTAAACACCACTCCAATATGCAATTTCAACAGTTCTCCCCTGTTTGAGACCAATGTTGTAACGAAGTTGATACGTAATGTTCAAAAATAGTTTAACTTTACCAACAATTATTTGTTCCAATGAACTTCAAAATCAGAATGATTTTTTGTAATCAATTCAAAAAATATGTTAAGTTATGGCTATTTATTTTTATTTCTAGATATATTTTACATATTTTTATTTCTCTCGGCCGTGCGCCCCCTGGGAGCTTGCACCCATAGGCCCGGGCCTATTGGGAAATCCGGCCCAGTATATAATATAGGTTGGTAGGCTACAATTAATTTAACCAAAAAGGTCTTCCTAAAAAAGGTCTTAAAAGTTGGCATTTTATATAGGTTATATGGGTTAGTGGGCATTGTAAGTAGGTTAGTGGGTTTATATTGTAATTTGTCCAGGGATACAGTTATACACACATACAGTTATAATGTTGTTGTGTCATTATACCCAACTTTAGGTTTGCGAGGGGGCAATAAGGGTAAGTGAACTACGAGAGTGCAAAAATATAATTTCTGATTATTTTAATCCCTTTCTACTAGTTTTTACATGCATTCCACTAGTATTTTTTTATTCCCTCCTTTCTATTATAATAAGGTAGGCTTTCATAAAATTAAAACAACCAAATCTAATTTAACTAATATTTTGTGAGCAAACAGTTTAAACAAATATTTGTTGTAAAGGCGAAAAATCTATGTGGTTCGGTTATCATCACATGCATGTTAAGAGGACAATATGCAATAGAAGAGCCATCAATTTAGAAATGCAACAATAGATAAATAAATAATCATTGATTAAATAAATATACATGGCTGTAAGGGTGCCAAGGGATGTACCAATAAATAAATTTAAAATCTTGAAATTCATAAAATCTTAGTAATCATTACTGAAAACTCTCAGATGATGCAGACATGCTAAAAACAGATCAATAATCTAGGAACCGTCCCCAGCATCGCCTGAATTGAATCAAAGCTTTTAATTTGCCACATTCTAAACTTTAGTGTTTCATAGATGGCATGTCTTGACAACATGGACATAGTGGTTTCTCATCAAAAACCCTTGGGTCAGAATGTAATGACCAATGTGTAGATGGGAACCAACACATCTTCACAAGACTAGTGCGCACATCCTAGGAGGGGGAACTGGCTAAACAAAGTTTATAAAGATAAAAAATCAGACTGCATTATACGTTGAAATACTGGAGGCAAACGTGAGGCTTCCTTGGCTGTACTACATGCTTTAATGTTTCCACTTGTTCCAGTGACCTGGGACCACAAAATGACACCCCAGTACCCCTTTGCCAAAGTTGGTGTCGAGAACGTCTTTTACTAAGAAGTTTGGGGAATACATATCCTGGATAAATTGTAAGGTTAGAGTCGAAATATATGGAGACGAAGTGAAAACAGTACTCAAGGCATTGAATATTGCATGTAGCTCTGCAGTACAGTACGGTATATAAAGTAGTAGCTGGCTGCAATCCGTATGTATCTGTGTTCAGGCAGAAGCAGTTCACATCCGACCTTACTATCCAGGTCAGAACCATCGAAAAAAATAATTTTGTTTATTGTCATTGGGAAGAGATTTTAAATGATAATAAACTCTCGGCGGGTCATGAACTGATGGTACGAAGGACAAGTCCAACCACCTGCAGATTATTCTAAGTCCGTTTGAGAACCATAATTAAGAAAGATCAAATCTAAATCAACCCTACCTTCTGAATAAGGTTGCAGTTAAGATTACATGTTGTAGATCCCCATGAATAGTGATACGAATTGAAGTCGGCCACCCATACAATTGTTGTCATTAACTTTGCGTTTTGGACAGGTGTTTTTTAGCTTCGTCGAAACACTACAGTATAATTTGTAGCAAGTATAAGCTGCAGATAGTAAATTTTTAAAAAACCTGAATTGAAACTGCTTGTAAATGGCTACACCACTTGGCTCTGTCATCAGTCACAAAATCGGATCTGAACTACGATACCCTTTTACGTGCGAAGGATTGGTATTACGAAGATGTTTCTTCTGAAGACAGACAAATAAAGACGAGGCATCTCACTCAAGAAATTTTAAATCTTCAGTGTGACTCATTACCTATTTAAATTCTACTGTATCGTGATATTCATTCACTGTACGAGATATGCATTCTTTATTTCGTGGAATATACATATTAAAATGACATTAATATACAAACTGTAAACAAAATAAAATCTATTAAAAAGAGTTAAGGCCTATGGAAATTATTTGTCCTGCATTCGCAGTAAGATTCTTTCACACTGTACATCTCCATATCTCCCTCAGACATCTTTGATGCCGAGAGTGACTGAGACACCTTCGATGTTGAGGTTGGATCCACATTCTCCTACGAGAGAATGTGATTTATTAGAGGGTGTAGTAGGGTGAGGACCTACTTTTTTAACTGGTTCCTTTTTTTTTTATTCATTATTTTCCCTGTACAAAAGAATTGGTAACACTATTAACTGTTACTTATAATAAAACTAAATAATAATATGTAACTTTAAACAATTATTAAACAACTTATTAACTTAAAATAATTCAAATTGAACTTAAATACTACTATACAATAATTTCAACAATATTATAAACTTAAACAAACATTGAAAGAAATCATAAAATTATCCTTATGGCACAAGGAAAATGTAGGCACTTCATTTAGGCTTTAATAAGCCTGTTTAGAAGCTACCCTCATTAAGAAAAAAAAGAGAAGAATTTAAATGCTACTTATCAGACTTCGAATAAAAAACAAAGGGCGGTGAAAACTTATAACATACTTTAACAAAATAAGAATACAAAAAACAAAATTAGCACAAAGTGTGGAGTCTAAATTGAGAACAAAGGTTATTTAGAAAATACACAGAAGTAATACTAAAAATACTTTAACATATATTATAGTAGAAAATTCAACGCAATACACATGCATAAAAATAAACACAGCCACACATACATTCACACACAAAAGTCCTAAAACAGCGATAGCCATTTGTGTAACAATTGTTTATGCATAGCAGAGAACCAGGTTTCTTAACTGTTTCTAAATAATGACAAATGTATGATTTTATTTAAAACAGTGTTATATTTGGTACTAGTATAGCTTTCTTTTTTATAATCTTATCTATTCTTCACTCAGTTTGCAAATGTGGAGCAGGAAGACATGATATTTTCTGTTATAACATGATAACTGAGGCACTATAACAAGGAAGAAGAGAACCGGAAGAGACGTCAGTTGAAAATAAAGGAAGTATTTGAGCAACCTGTTCTGTTTGTACTTTTACTGTCCTAGTCGTACTTCTTACAAGAAGTTGCTGTCTTGCTTGAAACTGCTCAGCAAATGATATGCCGGCAATCAGAGGTTCAGTATATAACATTAAAATATATTTTAACCTTAGCTATTAACAGTTAGGATTGATTTCTCTTCCTTGAAATTTTCTCATTTAAAGTAGCTAGCAGGTTTATCGTCTCCATAGTGGGACACTTAACATCAACTTTGCAAAACTTACTGTTTACCCTCCCTTTTTACCACATTGGCAGCATGTCTCTGGTTTCCTACATGTGGAACTTAAGTGCTCAAAACCTTCATTTGAAACATCATCATGGGTTTGGAACAAGACATCTCAGAAAGTAGGTTGGTGGACATCTACCTTGGTGTACGGAAGATTAAAATAATGAAGCAGTAGGTTTCTTTTCTCCATTTTCGTTGTGCACTATTTGTCCAAACTGTTATAGTCCATTCTGATGAAAAATTTTATTACTTCCAAACCTATGGAAATTAAATCTCTACAAAATATGATACACTTCGAGTAATTGAAAGATCTGTGATGTACCAAAGATACCTTAACTTCAAAAAATATATCTTTATTAGGGACAAGTTTTGCTTTTTTCTGCTTTTCTTTTCTAGATGGGTGCCATTTTGTAGCTGGCTTATAGTTGTTTATTCCAGTGATTGCCTTGTTTATTTAGGATGGAGAATCCTTTTATAGGTACTCTATTTTCAGTATTGGTGAACTCTAAACATTTAGGAACCGATAGCACGAGAGGTTTAGCAGCCAACTTCAAACTCTCAGAAGTTCCACAAAAGTTTAAAGACTTGTTAGGTGAACCTGCTTTATGTCTCTTTATGCTAGACTCAGTATTTCATGATTTATCGGTTGATACGATATATTTTGACCGGCAATTAGGGAATGAAAAATAGCACAGCTGAAAATCGGACACCATCAGTAGTCCCCGGTACCATACTCAAACTAAAACGAGGTTTCAATTTTCAGGGGGATCGAAATATATGACTTCGGGGTCCTCCTAAACGTTGGTAGCCACTCATACAACATTTGTTATTAACCACTCTGTCAAAACTCTTCAATTATGGATTCCGACCTCCAAAGTCCAAAATAAACTGTTTTAGTCAAGCACAACAAGGTGTACACGGTCCCAGAATTCGCAATATTAGAGAATCTCAATAGTGCTAAGCATACATCACTGTCATAACAAAATTAACTTTTGATAAGGTGCTGGATCAGCACATTAGGGGTACTCACTTGAGTGTTAACCCACTGCATAGCAGCCAACATGCATACCAAGTTGGTAAATCAACCATTACTGCACTTCATGAGCTTGTGGGTAAGGTTGAACACACCTTTAGGTGTGGAGAAGTTACCTTTATGCATTAGGGACATTGCAGGGGCATTTGACAATACCTTGTTCTCGTCCATTAAAATGGTTGCCATCTCAAAAGGGGTGGAACCCAGAGCAGCTAACTGGATCTGCTCCATGCTTGCTCAAACAAGAATCTTTGTAAAAAACGAAGATGGCTATTTAGTAACACGGTCTGTAAGAGGCTGTCCGCAGGGAGGTGTTATTTCTCCTCTCTTGTGGTCTTTAGTAGTTGATGAACTGTTGGTCAAATTGGCTGTCAAGGGCTTTGAGGCTATTGGCTATGCTGATAATCTTGTGATAGTAATCCATTTTTTATTTTTTTTATTAGTCCTGTAGATAGTACAAATATACTACATAAGACATGTCATATGGCATTGAATACCTTCTCTTAAATTACCTCTTCAACAAAACAGCGCAACAATAAATCCCTTAAATACTTCAAAACAGAATACAATTATTATTAAATAATATAAATAATTAAAAACTAATTTACAAATAATTAACTTTAAAAACACGGAATGGTCATCAATTAAAATAGTACACATTATTATTTAAAATAAGCAAATTGCCACCCCATACATACATTTCAACAAACACCAATTTAAAAATCACATCAACAAACCAACAGCAACCAAAAAAACTATAAATAAAAAAAATGCATAGCTACATGGAAAAAATATTTGCAGACATTAATAAACTTAAGCAGAAGAAAACTGCATCACTCGGAGGCAAAAATAGATCCTGCCACTAAGATCCCCACGTTCAAGAAAATCTATGGTGCACAAACTCCTCCACTGAATAAAAAGATCCAGTCAACAAA
>JAGFPH010000021.1:75055-89807 GCA_018207615.1 Philaenus spumarius
ACCACCTCAAAAAAATGGGGCTGGTCTCGGAAGACTCTTGTCGATTCTGCTCCCTCGGAACTGAATCGGCTCAACATCTGCTGTGCGAGTGCGAGGCTCTCGCACGGAGAAGATTTACGGCTCTTGGAAATGCTTTTGTTAGCCCGGAAGAGGTCCGTGGTGTTGATCCCGGGACCCTTATTGGTTTCGTAAGGGACCTGAAAGGGATCTGGGATGATCACTAGAAAGGGAAGTATACCACAATAGATCTATATGGGTCGCAGTGGTGAGGAGGCTTATTACTCCTCTAACCCATATAAAAAAAAAAAAATAAGGTGCAACACTACTCCCAGACATAATAGAAACAACAACGCCACTTTTCATTTTCATACCCATAAATATTTTAACATTCGGAAAGAATGTCAGAATTGCTTTAATCGGCTGCAGAAAGAGGGGTGTCTGACGAAAGATATCTACAGAACAATAATCACAGTAGAAGGTGGAAGTGTAAGTAATGTTAGAGGTAAATGGCTTGTATGTTTAAAATGTGTGTAGATATTTTGTTTAGTTATTGTGTTATTTTTGTGTGTCCGACTCATTTGGTACGAGGGATGCAAACCTCTTTTATTAGTTGCAGCTATTTTTCCTTTATTTAGTCCCAGTAAAAAGTCCACTTTTAGAATATATTGAATATTAAAACGTGGTTTTTTCTATGGTCACCTAAAATTATTGCAAATTCTATAAATTATGTACCGATGTTATTTATATAATTTACCATCCATTAAAGTAAAATGAGTAAAACAAGTAAAATGAGCAATATACACAACATTTTTAAATAAGAGTAAAGCACATATTGTACTTTCAGTCAATTGTAGTAATATTAAATATGCTGATTGTAAAAATATTATGAACTTGAAAATCTTAAATACATGTTTGTCGTTGATCAGGCCTTACCTTTTTATAAGTCAAATGGCAAAAGTTGTCATTTTAGACCACCTATGGCCATGGATTAGGCCTATACTGAAAAAGAAACTAGCATCATATTAATAATTTTAGCGTTTAATGTACTTTGTATTCACTTTATATTAAGTCTAAGCTGGGAAAACTGGATAATGCTATAGGGATTATTAAAAAAGATTTCAGAAATTTACTATTTATTACTTAATTTTATTTAAACTTGAGTTTTAGCTTCAAATTTTAAATCAAGGCTTTTGTTTGTGTGTTACTTTACCAGATTCAATATTTAGTTTTTACGAATAATAAAAAGAAAACTAATGTTCTTAAAAGTCTTTAGTACTGTAGCTAAAGTATTAACCTAATTAGTATTTGTAATAATTAAGTTTTAAACAATAATTTTGAAGTTATGTAATATTTTTTTTAACTGAACACAAAAACTACATTGATTACTATTTTTATATTTACTGTTTTACTAAGACAATTTTTTGGTAAATGACAAATCCACGATACACAAAACACAATTGCACGAACTATTTGTATTTTCCGCCATTAGATAATATCTAATATCCGCCATTTGGGTGATATCATTAGAGCATTTCTGATATTATAGTAAAGATATGTTCTAATCTTAGATCAAGGGCGTCCATCTGACTTTTTCATAAGGTTGCTGCTGGCCTGTCTTCATGGGAAGTTTGATTTTTTTTTAAAAGTCTCAAATTTTATTTTGAATAAAGATATAAGATATACTCAAAAATCCTTTTAACACAATATAAATTTTCTAATTTTGTCTATAGTGAAATTATTTCATTAAACATAATTAAATAAACAAATAACTAAGTATATTAAAAAAAACGTGGAGGACAAAAACTTAAAAAATATATTTGAAACGTCTTTAATTAAAATATTGTAATTGGAACACAAACTGTTAAACTTTTAATAAGTAACATAAATTATTTTTTTTTTAAATTTTAATGTAGGGCCTACTACACTGTAACTATTTGCTAAAAGTGAAGGGATTTGTTTTATCTTAAGAATACATATGAACACTAGACAAATCATCTCCCTCGCCCATAAGTTACCCTAGCAACAAAAATTGTTGGGGATTGGATGGCCCAACAATGTTCTACCACGGTTGGCCAACGGTACGTATTGGCCAACTTGTCTTCGTTGGGCCAACCCACCAATTCCCAACAGTGGGCCAACCATTTAATGTTTGGGTGGGCCAACTAACCATCAGTCTACGTTGGGCCAACTAACCATCAGCCTACGTTGGGCCAACTAACCATCTGCCTTAGGCAAATCCACGGTGGCCATTCCAGCTGAATACACATTTTGTTGTACTGGGCCAACCATAATTATTTACCACTATGCCCCAGTAAATAAATGTATAAATGAAAATTGAAATGAAAAATAAAATGGAATTAAAATTAAAATGAATTAAAATTTAAAAGAAAAAATCATTAATAAAAATTGAACTACTAATACCAAGGAACACTTCAGGAATAAAAAACTAAAAACAAAGTAAATTACCGGTACTGTAAAAAAACATTTATTATCTTAACTCAAATGTTGAGTGCCTCTTTTCTAAAACATGATCTCAAACACTTTGATAATAACCTTTGCACAATGGAAACATCTGTAAGACTTCTATTATAGTCTATTGTTAAAAGTTAGTTCCACTGTTTCTTTAAAATGCCATTTATCTTATTTTATTATTTACACAAACAATCAAGTAATTAAAGTTATTGTTTATCACACTGAAAACGCAAAGATCACTGTTGAAATCACACCATAGAACCAAACCCCTCCTAAATATATTAGACACAAACACGGGAGGCTCTAAAGTCGGCCTACATAGACACACAAATATCCCAAACCAAATTTAAAGAAACGTAGATCTTCTAATAGTTTGAAATGACTACTCCAACTATAATTATTTACCTTTCTTTATGCTGAAAAATATGTAGTCTAACAGTTATTTTATGATTTTAAAAAAACATCGGTGTTTGTATGGTCACATTAAAAGTAACTAACTTCATACCACAGAATTTTGTAAAAAATTGTGAATGAACTTTTAGAATACCACTACTTATTGGAATAGCATTACATGACAACTTTTAAGGAAAATAAGAAGTACTTATATAACTTTGCAAACATACAAACATAAAACATACTGTAACTAGAAACTGTAAGTTAGTTTATTTCAGTTTTTCTGTTTTTAGGTTAGGACCCAACTTTGACAAAATAAGTAGTGGTATTATACAATTTCACCAATGTGTGTAGCCTATCATTCTAATTTAATCATTTAACCAATAATTAGTCTGGCAAATTTGAGGTGAAAATTATATATTTTTGTTATTTTACAAATCATCAATTTTAATTTTAAAAGTGGCGATGCAATGTTACCTGCTTGAATTAGTACTAGCCTAATAAGGGCAAGAAAAAAGATTTAAGTAACATGAGGCAAAAGCGGAAATTTATTCGTATTTTTAACTTTTTATCCTAATGTATAGTTAATTATGTTAGGCCTATTTAAAAGTAATATCATTAGTTGTAGGACTAGCAGAAATTTAATTTATGTTATAAGTAAGAACAATACACTTTTAGGTTATCTTTACATTTTGTTAAGGTACCGCAATGGTATAAATATATGAATTTAAAAAAAATGTCTATCCTAATTTATAGATTAATTATATATATATATAGACCTATTTAAAAGTAATATTACTAGTTGGAGCTGTAATTTCATTTATGTTGTAACTGAGAATAATACACTTTTAGGTTATCTTTACATTTTGTTAAAGAATCGCCTTAGCAGAAACATTAATTAACAAAATTGCTATCTTAATGAAATTCCATAACCATACTAAATCACGTACAATATATATGTTATATTCCCGTAACCACAGAGTTTACTTGTTGATTTTAAAATTACATTTATACACAAAGAACTGACCGATAAATCAACAGATTGAAGTAATACAAAAATCGACTGAAAAACATATTTTTTTTTAATACAAAGCAACATCTAAGTTGTTGGGCAATAGTTGTATTATCTGTAGGCCCAACGTAAAATATTGTGGTTGGGCCAATCCACAATTTTCAAACAAAGGCCCTTCGTAAATTATGTAACCGAGGGCCAACGATGTTTAATTCGGTTGGGCCAATGTTGGCATATTGTTGGCAAAACCACCCACCATATGCCAACCATGCCAACCAATTCCCAATGTTGGCCCAACGAACCTTGTTGATAGGGTAATTACAACTGATACCCTGTAAATGATTTAACTTTTATGTTTTTTCTTCACAAACTGTGAAAACATAAGGAGCTCGAGCTCTTCCCTGCCCATACTGATGACGCCCATGCCTCTCTTGGATGCCATTCTAACTGATTTAATAAGCTCTATCCACTCTAAGCATGCAGCATGCAGTAGGAAGTAGAATAGATTCTGAAACTTATAAAATACCAGCTGCTGTTTTAGTTTCTGCAGAAAGAAGGTCACTAAAAACTTTGAACAGTGCATCCCAACAAATAGCTGTTTCTTATTCCAAACTTAACAATATTTTCTAAATATTCATATTTTTGAATTAGTTATTCTTATTTTATTTTGTTCAGTTAGTGCAATACTGTCTGTGTAATTTACTGCTAATAGCAAGTTATTTCCTTTTCTTTTAGTTTATAACTAAGCCAATAGGTAGCAGCACATTCTAAGTAGAATTACAGTGACTAGATAGAGACAGTGTGGCCACATGAAAGCGGCCGCCATGTTTTTCCTAAAAGTAATGTTATCTGCCATAAAGTATAATGTAATTTATTTTAAAATATTTATAAAACCTTTTGTTTT
The DNA here is from genome assembly GCA_018207615.1 of Philaenus spumarius. NCBI lineage: Eukaryota > Metazoa > Arthropoda > Insecta > Hemiptera > Aphrophoridae > Philaenus > Philaenus spumarius. Next base: position 79,837 of record JAGFPH010000021.1, read on the forward strand.
ATTTCATAAAGGCCTCGTAAACAACTTTTTAAATGTTAAAAAGTAGTTAGAAAGCAGATAAGTTGTTTAAAATGAAATAACCTATAAAAAATAATGATTTATCACATTTTTTACTAGCCTATGCTGATAGTTGAGTAGCCTACAAACTGACGTTAATTACAAACTAATAAAGCTATATCAAAACAAGTTGCACTATTATTTTCTTTGTTCAATTCTACGTTAAAAAAAATCATTTTGAAGTTCAATTACATTATTTATGCGGTTTATTTGAATAAAAGTTAAGGTTTTGTATTATTTTCAAGGAACCAAATTTTCAATAATTAGTAGCTATCTGAAAAAGTATTTGACTGGTCATAATGAAATTGTTTTTAATTGTCAACTGATTTTAGGTTTCAATTCAGTTTGAAAAGCAAAATCTTAAAAATGATTTTCTTAAAGCTAAATTTGAAATTGTTCCTAACTTAATGAATAAATTAAAATATCAAAAATTCAAAGTATAACAAAACGAAAAATAAAACAACAAATAAGCCTAAATCAAAATGCAAAATTATTATCCTGTTGTTAATTAACCTTTTTTATCAATGAATAAATTTTACAAATTAAATATTTTCAAAGTTACACTTTCAGATTTTTACAATGCATTTATTTCCATCTGATTTATTTTTAAATAAGCGAAGCAATTAAAACTTTCCTATCTAACTAATTTATTTCTATTTCAATTGAAAGCTAATAATAAAATTAATGTCTCTAACAACAATTTAACATCGAAATTGCACTTCTTTGATTTTGAGGTTAGGCAATTCAAGTTTAAGTTATTCAAAGCCGAAAACAGGTTTCATTATTAATTTCCCTCATTATTTCAGTTAGGCCTACTTATTAATGTGATTCTTGCCTTAGATTGTACCTTCACCAAGACTAAAAGAAAGAAAAAATAACGATGACAATTTAATTTGAAAACTGTAAACAAACGTAGGGCTAACACGGACGAAATTATAGGTTTGGGCCAAAAACAGTTCTTAAAATTGTGTAGTACTAATATTTATTGCATTTATCTTTTCTATTGACAAAAAGGCTTAGCCTATGTTATGAACTTTTTAAAATGTTGTAAATAAAAGACTTTTGGTATGCATTTACTTCTGAAATATGCGCGCTGAAAAGATTCCGTAGAGTGGCGGGAGTAGCCTAATCTGCTGTTATTTCCTTATTAATTTGGTGAAATATCACATACTTCAACACAAATCGCTTTAAAATAACTATTACGTTTATTTTAAAGTAAAAACTAACAAAAATATCTGTTAAAAAATCGGTAAAGTCGCTTTTACAATATGTGAACGTATGAATGTAATGTAAACAGATACGAATTTAGGAAAAACATGGCTGCCGACATCTTGACCAATAGGAAACATGACCACACTTGGCCACACTGTCTCTATCTAGTCACTGTAAGTAGAATAGAGGAGAGTAAAATTGCCTTTATTTTTGTGGGGCGATGTTAGGGTTTCTAGTAGGCCTACTCTCTACCCCCTAACCTATAATACTTAAAAAAGTAATAATATTAATAACAGAAAATTAACATAAAATAAAAATAAAATTCATTGAACAATACTTTATATTTTTGAATAATAATAATAAAAAAAAAATGAAAAAACAGAAACTTATATTTAAATTAACAGTAAGCTGGATTTTACATTTTAAAACATAAATGTATACAAAATTATATACATATTTAAACATCACAGGCAAATGCACACAAAAGCACATTCATACATAACACATATAAAACAAACTCCACAAAACAAGACAAGCTAATAGGCTAAAGATTATAGGCTAATACTAAATAAATTAAAATACATAATTAGTTATTATTATTCATCCGTACAACTGTATTAAAAAAAAAAAAAAAACTAGTAATTCCTTCAAATTTCAAGGCAAATACACTTGATCCATTTTATTTAACAAGAAAGTTTTAAGTAATTTTGAAAACTGGACAAGACTGTCAATAGATTTAGTAGCTTCTGGAAGTAAGTTCCACAAGCAGCATGCGGTCACAGTAAAGGATTTATTAAACATGGCGGTTCTATGTAGCGTTATAACAAGGTAGAAACTCTTCTAGTGCTCTTTGTACTGATATTGGTGTGAAAACTTTTCAGCCAGATAAAGTCTATAGGACCGAATGGAGAGTAATTAAAATACGAACAGACTTCAGATAATCAAGTATAGATACTAAGTTTTTTATAATAAGGAGTTACATGATCACCACCTTTTAAACTAAACACAAATCGTTTGCAGTAATTCTGTGCCTGCTGTAATTTGTTGGCCAGAATTACATACATGTCATTGATTACGCTGTCATAGTAAGCAAAGTAATAATAAAGAAATTTTAAGGATTTTACAAGGAATGCTTTAGTTTGGAGTGGTAAGCAGTGAGCGGTAAGTAGGAATGAATAGTTATGAATGTGTAGGTGTTGAAATCATCTCATAATATTAACATTCATATTATAAAATGCATTTTATTCAATTAATATAATTTAGTTGATATTAATCATATTACTACTGAGACTTATTTCTTAAATGAATTAAGATTTTGTAAAATTAATATAATTTAGTAGATTTCTGAAAACGTTCATGATATTAAGATTTATTTCATAAAATAACGTGTATAAAATTAACAGAATTTAGTGCCTATTTGTTAATATAATTTCATATTATTAAAATCTATTTTATAAGTTTAAGTTCAAAAATTTAACTTCACTTCTCGTAAAAGTAATACAATTTGGTAGATTTTAATACACACTCATAATACCTTTATTTCATAAATTAAAGTTTATACAATTAATATAATTTAGCAGATTTAGGTCTATATTTTCACAATGTTATGATTGCCTTCATAAACATTATTTTATTGGAATGAGAAGCATGTTTTAAACTATGACGTCCTATTATATTTTATTTAATAGATTCTCATATTATAAAATTATATTTAATTTCATTTCTGTAGTTTCTATCTGGAAACTAAAAACATGAAATGTAATCTAAATTAACTTATTGATACAAATATGTTTTTAATTTTCTTTTAGTTTTAGACATAATGTGGGGTTAGCCTCCTGGATTGTATACTTAATGTATATATATAAAGGTTATAATTACCTTAATTCATTCCGTCGAACAATCCAATGTATTTATCCATGTGGATAACTAGTTTCGATCCTAGACACCGTTGTTGGGAAGAAGTTGTTGAGCCATTTTGAGGCGCCGCGCCGTCTGTCTCATATTGTTGTTTAAGAGAATAATTTAATTATTATTAATTAATTTATTATAATTATTATCAACTAATTTATTATAATTATTATTATTATTAATCAATTCTTATTAATGTCGCTCTACAGTCATAAATTCATGAATGTTTGTGTAGTAATTTAAAAAAGACAATTTTCAGGTGATAACAAACAAAAAAAAACCTCTTTCATAATATTAACAAGCTGGAGAAATAAAAACCACCAGTTTATTATTATTTTCAGTTTAGAAAGTATGCAATTACTTATATTACTGCAATGGCATACAAATATATTCATTCGATTCTGATCATTTACATTTCCAAAAATTAACAATTTTCGGCTAAGTTGGCATCAAATGTGTTGGTGTAACGTCTCATGAACTCTGTCAAGTACTTTAAATGACGACGGGAAATATTATTACCATGTGCTTCTTGTTATGCCATTTTGTCAATTACCACCGTTTTCAACCATTTGATTATCTTACCTGGATTAACAAAATTGTATTTGTAATTAACGGTAAACGTAAGGAATGTTGTCTTTTCTATTATTCAGTTGAGTAGTTGCCATTCCAGAAATCAGGCAAAGTAGTTCTATCGGGTTCAATAAAAGCGGCAGCTGAACATATTGCATCGAGAATGAGGCAAAAATAGTTTTTTCTATACTACTTTTATTTTACTTAAGAAAAATTGCCTTTTTTTGTCATTTATTTCCGTTCATTGTTAAGCAGCTGCTGTGCAATGATTGAGAAAGTAAAAACAAAATTGTAAAAACCTTCTGGTTGTGGGATTATTTTGTTTTACACAGTCCAAACGGCCAAAGAATTACCAAAACAGTAATCCGAAGAAATGTTAGCAACTAAAATATCTACATTACAGTCTTCGTGAGCAAACCCATAATGTCTATTAAAGTTATCTTATAGCAATCGTTTTAATTTTACAGTCAATAAATATCTGTGGAAAAGTAAAATCTGAAATTTTGTGCTTGATGATTTACTTAACACTTTTGTGTGTTGTTTGATTGCAACATTAATAACTTGTTAAGTAAAATTTGAAAAAAAAAACTAGTTAAAGTATTAATATACAGAGTGAACTGGAGACACCCCTGTAACTTTTGAGTAATTGGGAATACCAAATTCAGGTAATGTTTACTAGGTATAAAGATGTACTTTTTTACGCATAAAACCAAGTTGTTAAAATTTCCAAAATGGGAAATTTTGGAGTCAGCTCAAAAATTTTAAATGCAAACCCCTGCTTTATAATCCCTTATTTTAAAGGTATTAGTACAAGAATGTAAATGACAAAAACTAGAGGTCTATATCTTATTCCTATCTAAAGTTATTTACGGTTAAAGACGAGAATAATTCAAGTCCTAACATTTCAGTGAGTTAGTTAGGTTTTTTGAAAAAAAAATAGTTCTTACACATTTACTAATGTGGAAAGTTGTGGAATTTACTAATCTTTACGTCTTCAATTGTGGAAAATTATCAAGTTAACGCATATTATAAAAATCTGCCTACGTAAAAGCTTTGATTTAGAAAATGGGGCTTAGTTTTGTTCGACGAGATCCATTGGAAATTCAAATAAAACCTTTTTAAAATAGATTTTGAAATTGAAATATATGTGCATGTGGCTGGGTGTCTTGCTCACTAGCTACTTAATCAAGATGTTCTAGGCGGAGAAAGAATAGGCCTAACCTTGTCGGACAATTGATGGGCCAGAAAATAATAAAATAATTATGATAATGTTACTATAGTATTATTATTTATTGTATAAAAATGTAATATATGATTATGGAAATCCAGCACAAATGTTTAAATGGCTGGAGTCAGTTTATAGTTTCGCTGCCGTAGAACAAGAAACAAATTATTATTTTTTGTTAACTTAATCAACTGACTTAACTGTTTATCAACTTAATAATCACAACTAAAGCCATCGGCATGATTGTTATAAAATCACAGCTATCGTACATTGTTGTTAAATGAAATTAATTACCGGCTGGGCACCGAAATTGCGCCTCGGGTCTGAAGGCCACTCTCTAAATTATTATTCTTTTCAATACTGTTACCAATTACGATGTTTTGTACAACAGATTGGCAACCCTAAAAATAAATGTCTTGTGTATTTACATATTATAATATAATATTATGTAATAGATACGGCTCTAGTTATACATTCCAGAGCCATTACGCCGGAAAAGGAATCAGTTATCTGCTGGGCCTGAGGGGCAATTTCGGTAGGATTAGCTTTGAATATATACCCTATAGGTTATATATTCAATGGGATTAGTGAAGTTTTTGGGCACTAAAGTATGAGGCTCAATTACGGTGCACCCTACTGTTTATGGAAGAAAATGTATAGATCGTGATAGTCTGTCAGTTGAATGTGTAGTAGAGGGGAAAGAAATCACCATTGCAAAAAATGATATACAGGACAATCCATGATTCATTTTTTATAAGATGATCAGCAATATTTTAAGAAGATTTAATCTCATCATAAATAAACGTTATACACTTTAATTTTCAATTTCTATTTATTACGATGTTAGTATCATTAATTTTAAAATAAATTGTAGGGAATATTTGAAAAAAATTACTTTATTAAGTCTTTTATAACTTAAGCTAACCTTTCTCATCGGTATGAAATACAATAATTTAATGAACCTAGAACCAAATATTGTTATTTTGTGTCCTGTACTTACATCTATTGTTTTGAAATTGTTAATAAACGCAAATTTGGTTTTATTATAAAGTTTAAGTATTATTTTCGTAAGTTTATTTAAGTTTAAATTCCTTTACTAATCACTAAAACTTTGAATAAAATAAAACCTTTTTTATTACTGTACAAAATTGGTTTTGACTCATACAATCTTTCCAATGTTCAGTTTTCATTACTGAAATAAATTAGAGGTCTATGAAAGTGTAAAAATTTTAATTAATGAAATACATATTATATACAAGTGCATCAAAATCTACTAAATTCTATTGATTTAATAAACTTTAATTCAATAAAAGATTGCTATATAGGCTAATATAATATTATACATTTTACACGAAGAGCGACATTCCAATTTGGAATGTGCTGCAACCTATTGGCTTAGTATAAAACTAAAAGAAAAGGAAATAATTTGTTGGAAACAGTAAATTAATTGAGACTGTATATAATATTAATAATTGCTCCTCAAATTTGTTTTCAATAATGTAGATTGAATAGTGAATAAGCATTTAATTTAATACCAATACCTATTATTTAAAAGACGGAAAGAGATTTGCAAAACCTGATCTCTTAACAGTTATTCTCCGTCAGGGCCGAGCGGTCCGGGGGACTTTAGAAAAACTACATACTTACAAAATCCCAACTCCTGCCACTGCTACCAAACCATCTCAAAAATTTGTAAGGGACACACATGACTAGTGTAGGCCCTACATTATATTAAATCCCTTTAAAAACCATGAATTTCTGAGGTAAGAAATTAAAATCGGCTAACGCATTCGTTCGCTATGCTCAAACATGTTAATTTGTAAGTTATTTTTATAATTTTATATTACTGTATTTAAAAGATGGAAAAAAATATTCAAACCATCTTCTCGGACAGTTATTTATCTTTAATGAGAAACTTAGAAAACCTTATTTGAAAAATCCCCCATCCCCACTTCTATCACCCATGTCAACAAATTTTAATGCATACTTTCATCTAATTAAAACAATTTATAAAAAATGAATTTCTGTAGCAATAAAATAAAAAGTGCTTAACATATTTTTACGTTAAACCGATAACTGTATAACCTGTTCATCAGCCAACAAGCAAAGAAATAAAAAATGCAGTATTCAATCAAAGTCACAATGCCTTTTTTTGTTTTCATGGCATAATATAACGTTTTCCTTGTCATTGTACACTTGGATCTTGTTTATTTCATGCTGTAAATCGTACAATCGTAAATAAATGTTCTTGGTGCGAAACTAAGCTTTAAACAATTTAAAAAAATAAAACTTTTGAACTTAGTGGATGAATAGGCCTACGTTAACAGTAGAACATCCACATACGTCTTGATTAAGTAGGCACTAGCTTTCGTCTATGAAATGGAATTTAATACTCATTTATTTATGAATTAAATTTTCGAGTGACAATACTACCTAGTACCATTGTATTTGGATAACCTAATAGAACTCCGATCCAATGCAATATTTCGTTCCACTGGAAATTCGACGATAGTGGGGCTATCTATTGGGGAAACGACGGAAGCTGTGTGAAACACCAATGCTACCAATGATTTCTCCCTAGTGCTACCTCGCGGCGCGATCATGCCCTATTTTCGCGACAACCTTTTTTTCGGCACGCAGCCCCCGTATGCATGCAAGATCTATTTTATTATTCATGATCTATGCTAGTACGAGTGTTGAAGGAATTAAAATACATATTAAGCCCAGTAAACACGTTCCAATTTGTCGTACGATTTGGTCCGAAACGATCGGCAGACATTGAAAACGATATCAGATTGGATGAAAATTTCATCAGATTCGACCGACGATCCCTACCTGTCCCCTCCCCCTACTCCTCTCGCCCTGCAACGCGGGGATGGTTTGTTTGTGGTTTTCCTGTTTGGGCCTGAGGCAGCGAGGCTCCAGTCAGTTCAGTTGTCATTGTGCAGTGTGCTGGTGTAGGTGTCTTTCCTGTGAGTGTCACAAGTGCATTGTATTGCCCGAAGGTGTTTCCTGGTGTTTTATTTCATCTTATTCTATAGTGTGTTGAACCAGAGACAACACTTTGGACTTTATTGAATTGTAAAGGGGGTTTGAGTGCGTATGGAAGGTCAAGAGAAAAGAATATCATAATTAAATGACAGAAGGAAATATAACTATATTAAGTAGTTTTATTGTGTATTACACTTTCGATCAACCGCCGTGCTCTAGATAAACGGTAGTTGATAGTAGAAATATTGCGTTCTTTTTGAGAGCTGAAAGGTTTTATTATACAATCTCGATTCGGGAAAGCATCATCTGCGATAAACACAAAATGAAGTTTATCTCCACTTACTGTTCCTTCTATCGGTATCATAAATTTTCCAGATTTCTACTAAAGTCCGTCATTTCAAACACTCCACCATCTGATACGCGACCGTTGCATCCAAAATTATAGTAAAATTAATTTGCACTTGCAATAACAAACAGTAATATACTGTGAAATCCTTTATAATTGTAAAAAATAAGATCCTCTGCCTGGAGGTGGTGAAATCGCTACATGTTTTCCATCCATGTCCCCTAAACAATTAGGCAAATTCCAGTTTTCTTGATATCCCTTTGCCACTTTTCCATTCTTCTTCTGAAGTAGAACACTAAAAAAAATTACAATAAGTAAATGTATTGAAAATTATTTCAAAATACAGTGCTTGGTTTTCTAAGCATTTAGCTTATTTATAAAAATAAAATTATATGTATACGAATTGAAAGAAAAAACTAAGATAATGTTTTTGACTGTTTTTAGGAAGCGAACGAGGGTGACCCCGAGCTTTCATCGTTTATGATATCGGAAGAACAGACATCTACTTCAGGGATAAAGTCATCATCCGGCCGAGAATGTGCCCAGGTATTGCCAATGATTCAGCCGCCATCTGCTTCTCAGCCTCCTGCGTTGAAGTAGAACCTGGGCGTTCCTTCTTCAACAGTTATTAAAACTAGACCAGCGTCAACAGCAGTTGGTTCGACCGGGATACAAACGTTCAAAAGAGCAAAAACTTTGACCTCAGGTGAGAAAATCATGGTAACTGTAGGGGAAAGGTTAGCTAAGGCTAAAAAAGAAGACCAATTCGATACTTTCGGAAAAAATGTTGCTCAGAAGTTGAGAATTTTGGGAAATGAACAATTAATTTTTTCCCAGAAAGTTAACAATGATGCTTCATTTGAAGCCGAATAAGTTTGTGCCTTTCTTCTTTCAAGCCAAGACTTTGATCAAACTCTTCTCTTCCTTTTACGTTTGGACTCACTCTCGAGCATACACACTATCACTGCGATTGCTTCCAGTTCTTCAATTGAAGACATATTTGATTCACAGGACAATACAACCTTTCTGTTCGACTGAGTTGAGGAAAGGTGGAGAGGGGAGGTCGCTGCGACGGATTTGAAGACAAATCGTACCGTGTGTGGGGACATCAGATCTGAAGCGATCTGATCTGACAGATCCGTCGTACGATAAATCGTTACGTGTATCCACCAGTGAAATATTTTGCAAATAAGTTTAGTATATCTGAAACTACCAGGAATATTGGCAAGAACAAGCTATCACAGGCTACATACACAGTTTACCTCTTTCTAATATATAATACTAGCTGACCCGTGCGAAAATTGTACTTACCTGATTTAATACGCTGATTGAATTAAATTAGTTACGTTTATTTATTTAAGTTGGTTTATATGAATCATTAATTTTTATGAAGAATTAAGATAGATGTGGCATTGCCACAAAAACACACATTTGAGATATAATATATATAAGGATAGTAGCTAGCTAATAGCCTACGTAAAGGTACGTTAGTATTGAAGCGACTGGTGCGATCATCGCCCAGCTTTGCACCTGCTTTGCATTGTTCAAACGCAGGGCCGGCGAGAATCGTTACTAGTATAATTCTCGCCGGTCCTGGTTCAAACGGTCTCGTAGTCGTTGGAGCGATTATAGTCTGGTCCTGGAGCAGATATAATCGCAGTC
>JAGFPH010000021.1:105243-148028 GCA_018207615.1 Philaenus spumarius
ATTCACGCTATTGTAATGTTTTTTTTTTTAAATTTATTTATAAAAAAGTTTTATACAGATTTTTTTTTTGTTGTAATATTTTGTTTAAATCGCAGGTAGTCATTTTGTAAATACAAATTTTAAAAGAATTTTGCCGTTTTCAGATATTAACTCGGTCAAATGGTCGTATCGGAATCGTTTTTTAAAGATATTATCATTATTTCTCTCACGCTCCGGTCCCGTCCTCCCGCCGCGTACCCCCCACCCCCCCCCCCCCAGCACAGCCCAGCCAGCCGCTCTGCCCGGCCCTGCAATTGTAGCGTTCGTCAACTCACTCACTACTCGCATTCATACTCTGGCCGGACACACTTACTAGACTAGACTACTGATTACGACAGGTGTTTGTTATCTGTTAAAAAGTATTTTCTGTAAGTCGAAAAGAGACATCTAGAATAAATATAGAAAAATATACAGTAGTTCAAATTAAAGGATTTATGAAAGTAGGCCTATATACAGGTTCTTTGGCCATACATTATTCAATAACACCAGGGTATGAATAATATTACCCTATAACGTTAGTTATTTGTTTCAAATAAAACTTATATTTTAATACATGAAAACGAGAAATAAATAAAAAATTAATAGTACAAAATACCATTTATTTAAAGTAAGCCTGAAGTGTAAAAAATAAAAATAAAATATAATATAATTCAGTATGTTGCATGTCAAGGTGAAAAGTTCTACTTTAATAATATGTTTAACATTTTTAGCAAATTTTGATATTTATTTGTAATTAGTTTAAGTTCTTTGTTCTGTGAGTATCAACAGCTATCCTCCGGAAATGTTTTTTCTGTGAACTTAGCAGCACTGCAATAAATATGAAACAGCTGATCTAGTGATTGAAGTTGCTACAGAAGATAGCTGAAAGACTTCTCTAACTATTAATGCCATAATTTAAGATAATATATTGTCTTTTCGTTTGTAATTTGCCTTTAAACTTAAATTTGCCTAAACGTGATGTGACACCCGTTTCATTTTGTTTACAAAAGTTAGTATTACAAAATGAACAAACACCTTAGGAAAATACTTTTACTGTAAAAGTAAGAGGTTTTGTTTCCCTAATGTTTTGGTATTATTGTTTTAATTTTAGTTTTATAATTTAATGAGTAATTCGCGTAACGGGTGTTACATAATTTAATGTATCGGGTGTTACAATTCAACACAACTCACAACCATTCAGTGTTTAGTATATTTATATTCATTTTAAGTAGAATTTAAATACATAGCCCTATTGAGAGTTTATTAATTTTGGTAGCAACACTTAAAAAGTTAAGAATGATATGTTATTTTAAATAAAATTGAACACGATAACACCTTCAAATTTCATACTGCGAATTTCCTATTTGTAATTCCAGAATCAATCTTTTAACATATTTACTGGGCAATGAATGTTAGGCGTATCAAATGATTTTATTTATCTTTAAAGTTTTAATTCTATTACTATTACACCTCATACATTTTTTTCCTCACGATAAAATGATGAGTGACGTTGTAAAGTGTCAGCAGCATTTGCTAAAAGCCAGAGAGTGAGATAAAAAAAGAAGAGAAGAGAATAATACACTAAAAGAAGAACAACTTGAAAAGATCCAAAGCAGAGTAAAAAAATGTAGGGAGAAAAATAAGAAGCGCAACTATCATCAATGTATCAGATTTCGCTGGGATATTAAATATTATATTCTGAGAGATGACAAATTTAAGAATATTTTTGGCAAATTACAACAACCTACAGTAGCCCAAAGGACATTTTACAATTCTTTACGAGTTTCCACTAGCAGTTGATATTTTTGAAAAATGAATGAGCTTATGAAGTTCCAAATTGTTAATTCTAGAATTTGATTTAGCGATTATTTTGTTTTTATTTAAAGTTTTAGGCCTATTCTATTAATTCTTGATAGGGGCATATATAAGACTGATCTTTAGTAAGTCTAATTCATAATAGGCCCTAAGGCATGGTAGAAAAAGTACTGAACTATATCCATGTAATGTATTAAGTATATATATTTGTTAAATATAAGTTTTTTTTATGAAATATAAGTTTTTATTTCTTATAGTGATCAAAGAAACCTCAATTATACTTCTTGTTGTTATTTGACACCTTATTATTATATAATATATGTTAAAAATCTTAATTTTAGCAACAGCGTAACACCCGTTACATTTTAATGTAACACCCGTTACACAAGATTTAATTTTATGTTTAAAAAAAAAAATTGAATGCTAATATCAATTTGAATTACAGTTACATTACATAGTACATTTACTGTGGAATAACTCATATTTTTTTTCAAAATTTTACAGTTTTAAAATTCACAGAGTTTTAAGAACATTTACATGAAGTTCAACTTCACTATCCATTTTCAGTAACACCCGTTATACTCATTTTTTCTATATTTTAGGCTAACTAAGATATAGTTAGCCTTCGTTGAAAGCCGAAGTTGCTTTTTAGATTTTGTTGTTCCTCGGCGATCCATTGAGAAAACAAATGTTAAACGAAATAACGTTCTCAATAACAATAATTACAAGACGACGCAATAGTACAACAAATAAGAATCGCAGGAGAGCACATGGATGGAAACGCGGGAAACCGTCATACAACTGTATACAAGCAACATCTGAGACGCGTGGTGGGGGGATAGGTGGCGCGAGTGAGTTACAGCGGCACTGCACCTGCTTCGTGTCACTCTCGCGTTTGTTCTCATTACTGTAAATGTATAAACAACACAACCGACTAAACCAGCTAGGCGATTTTAAAAATTAAAAGTGTAAAATTAATTAAAAATTATTGTCTTCAAAATGACTACCTGCGATTTGCATTTTTCGTTTTGTAACACAATTATTTTATTATTATTTTTTAAACCAGCAACTTAATTTAAATTTAGCTTCATTGGCGTGAATTCTAATCTTATTCCGTTCACAAATCAGTTTTGCAAATGACCATCGGACGAAAATTCCACCAATAAACACCAATACAAAATGGCTCCATTTTGGTGCTGCGCCGTGGTGGCAGAATTTGGAACTAATCCTGGGATGTTTAGCCTTAAGGGGGGTTAGGGCAACACCACCTATAATACAAGGCCTCAGCGCTCAGGCGTGACGTCAGCAAAGGAAGGCCTAGGCTCACGTAGTAAATGCAGCTGTATAGAAATCGTTCGCTTTATTAACAAGCTCAAACTGTAATTTTGTAGTCACAAATTATTTTCAGCCCTAAATTTTGTCTTTATAAGAATAATATATTTATTTCTATTCATATTTATTGATATTAAATTAAAAGAATATTATTATTTATAAAGATTTAATCTTGAAATATGAAATGTAAAAAAAATACGTTTTGCATTTTTTTGTTGTTGTAAACATTACCGGTATTTGCTTTTTATGGAAAATATACTAACTTTATAAAACATCCTAAATATTATAGCCTATATGCCCTAATTTAAATTAGTAGCCTTTCAAATTGCATGCTATATTTTTTTTAGAAAAACAAAATACTAATTACAATAGTAGAACTAACATCTCTGTAGGCCTAATTATTAGCCTACAGCTTCAGGTTACTAAGCTTTCTATTATTATGTTCTTTGCCAGACTAAATTTGGTCTGGTTTAGAATCTAACCAGTTGTTTCTAATACACTTTAACAAGTGAACTAAATCAATTAAGTAAAACAAAGGCCTATCTTTATCACAAGGATGAAGATACACAATGTTTGTAGATTGGTTCTGGGCGAACATTCTCATTGCTTTACTATTTATGGCATTGTTGTCACTGGTAACACAAAATATTTTGTAGCCTATTTCTTCTAAATTAGCTATAATTGTTGTTATGAACTTGAAGAGTATTTAATGATCTACATTAGACATTGGTGATATAATAATATGTATAACTTCTTTAAAACTTGAGTTAATGCAGGTTATCATAAAAACATAAGCGGTAGATGCTAAACAAGTATTAATTAATACAAGCTGTACCTAATATTTCCAGCTTTATAATCTAAGTATGGTTTAATGTGAATTTCATTTATTAGTAATACAATGTGCTTTTAATTTTATTTTATGTATTTAAAAACTTGTCTTGCATATTGTCTTTCTTCCAAAGTTGGATCACTTAGAAATTTATTACAAACTGATTTAATGGTTTCGTAATATAAGAGAAGCTGAATGTTTTAAAAATTTGTAAGCATGAAGACTAATTGTAAAAATTAATAAGGCTAAAATCAAGGACGTGCTACATGAATATCTGTATCATTCTTTTAAATTGGTATGCAGTTGCAATTGTTCGCAAATGAGTAATAATCCTGTATCTTTGTCATCAGTTATATATAAAAGAATATCTAAAACATGCTTTATGATTTGTGTTTTTATTTATTTCTTGTGATTGTCAATAAGGCCTAATATCATTTTAATCACTTCATGAGCATGCTTCTATTTTATTTAATACCTCATAAATCTCATTTATATTGTTTGTAATCAAGGATGTTCTACTTTTATTTTCAGAGCCATACAAAAATAATTCTACTTTCAAATTTTCATTTATTACAATTGCATAGGTCACAATAGGTCTTGGCTTGTATTGTATTTAAATATTGTTACATTGGTTTTATTTTTAATTTTAACCCAACCTTCAGGAATGTTAAAACATTTTAAAACATTTAGGAACTCCGCATAATTACAATAACTTGGTGTTTATTTGTATCTTAAATATCCTTGTTTACTCTCTTCTAGGGCTATAAAGAACATATTTTGTGCAATTAACTTCTTTTTTCACCGCTGCTCAGACGAAATTTAGTATTTTTTTGGAGATAGTGGGGACAATTAGGAAATAGGCGAGGAACTGCATCTGTATGAAGGCGAGGACACTTTAAATTTACTGTAACAATTGGCGTAAATTTACGGCGAAAGTTTACTTTACGACCCTAGGCTAACCTTTGGCAACAGAAGTGCAAGAATAATTAAAAAAAAAATCTAAAAGGTTCTAACCTATGGTATTTAGTCACAGTATGTTTACTTGTATTCAACATTTAACAGTAGAATGTAAAATAATGTCGTTGTCTGCAAAAATATCAGGCTAGGGTCGAATAGCAAAGTAGAATGTAAAACGTCGCTGTCTGCAAAAATATTAGGCTAGGGTCGAAAAGTAAATTTACTATTAGACCCTAGCCTAATATTTTTTGCAGACAACTACGTTGTTTTACATTCTACTGTTAAATGTTGAATACAGGTAAATATACTGTGAATAATTACCCATAGATTAGAAACTTTTAGGTTTTTTTCTATGATTTTTACATTTCTGTTGCCATAGGTTAGCCTAGGGTCGAATAGTAAATTTGCGCCTAACAATTTGTCCTGATTTTGTTGTCCAAGTAATATGCTCGTTGTAATTATAAAATGTAACTCACAAACCTTGGTATATTTTGTCGGTGTAAATGATACACGGGGAATAAATCAGCAATTCATTTATTTAATAGGTTAACTTCTTTTAGGAAACTAAATATGTGGACCTTCTGTCCATTTATATAATTACACAACACTTATAAGAACACAACACTTATTAGGCATTTTATAGATTATGTTAACACTAAATAAAGCACATAAAACAAATAAAACAAAACAAAGTAACCTCAAAATATCTTGGTCTTAACCAGCTATCATGTAAAACAACGCTTGAGATAAGCTGAGACATCTATCGGATTTATCTGGCGAGAAAATGATGGCCTTCTTATGCTGACGTCACGTCACTGTGACGTCAGAGCCCGTAGGCCTTGTATTATAGGTGGTATTGGTTAGGGGGGAAGCAAGAGGGGGAGGGGCGGGGAATTTTGTGTAAATACTCCTCTTATACTATTGTAACATCTGACAAAATTTCAGCTTTTCACTAATTACTTCCCACTAAAGCCTATTTTTTCCCTTTATTGACTGGGCTAATTGTTGGCTATGGGGCTATCTAAAGAGTAAAGTCTTCGTTTCTAAGCCCCAGAATATTGCAGTGAATAAGGAACGAGATCCCTGCAATTCCTTAGTCAATGTTGCGGAAAGTTACAGCGAGTATGCAGAAGAGGTGAGAGGCCTAAATGGATGTGGAATGACCACACTTGATGCACATTATTATCATAAGTAGATTGGCCAAATCATGCAAATATTTTATTTTGGTTTGTAACATTAAACTATATTTTGTTATTGAGTTATTTCATTTTAAAAAATTCCTGTTTTTTGGCTCACTCCGTATAAGAAATTGATTTACGTCAAAGGGGTTACTTCAATTTCAGTAACGTGTACTGAGAGTTAATGTGCAAAGTATATTTTGGGAAAACTAATTAATTGTAAGTGAACTCCATTATAAATAAAGTAAGGCCATCCAGCATACTAAAACTCTGTTATGATCCAAAATTTTAATATTCCTTTATGAACATCTGACTAATGTTACTTTTTATGTAGCTAAACAATAACATTTTGTATCAACATTTTTTGTTATGATTTAACTGAGGAGTTGTCTTTGTAAATAGAAATGAATTTGTATTATAATTAATTAACTATCTGATTCGTGCGAATATTTAGCAAGTTAGGAGTAGACCTATTTACCTGATTTAATACATTGATTTAATTAAGTAAATTACGTTTATTATTTTACGTTGGTTTAATTTGATTGATTTGTGTGATAGATTACATACAGAATGTAAACAATATAACTAACAGCTGTCATGTTAGTCAAACAGATTGTTAATATATTTCGCCTTTCATTAAGACTCATATTAACTTTAATATGAAAGTTTTAAAAATATTTTTTTAATGAAAACATAAATTTTAAGCTATTTGTCGTCAATAGAGAAAATAAAACACGTTTGTGAAATAATATAATATAAGGATTATAATTTGGTTCAAATTTGATTATATTTATTATTACAACAACATTTTTTAAGAAATCTTACTTTAGCTCTATATACCCTTTATTCATTTTCTAGTTGAATGACTAGTCTGAATCCTTTAATTAATGTCCACACACATGATTTTAAAGTGTAGAACTTGAGGTTAAATTGAACGAAGAATGCGTACACCCAATGAATAATGAGTCCCATTTATTGTTACAGTACTTGCATTTATTTGTAAAATATTGTAGTCTTACAATTTCCATATTTTGTATATCAATAGAATTTATTTTGCATTTCAGCTAGTTTGTAGTTAATTTGTGTTTGTAATTACAAATTTTTTGTATAACAGTATTCATAATATGCAATAAAAAAATAAGCTTTCAGAATTGACAGAAGAAAGGGAGTTTCTTTTAAAAGAAAATTGTGTGAATATTTATATTTACTAGTTGATTCAATTTGTTTTCCAGTCTGGATCTGATGATTCATTAGGTTAAGTTTTGTTCAACCATCCTAAAATTTAATCACCTACTTTCTAATGAAGTAATGTTACGAAATTAAAAGTTAATTTTGTTTTATTATTAAAGTTCATTAATACATATTTGATATTAAAAAAAGTATGAAAGTAAAGATTTTAAGAGTTCTATTAAAGGTAAAAATAATAGCCTTTTACAAGTATCAGCGTAATGTGTGAATATATTATTACCTTTCTTTTCATTGAACCTAAGGTTATATTTGTATAAGCTGCGGTTACCTTGACAATAAAATGTGACAAGTAAAGTTTTGTGTAAAGGAACTAAGGATATTTTGTCTAATACAAATCGATTCGATAAAGAATTACAATAAAATAATGCAAAGAAACAATCCACTTTAGTTTGTGAGTAATCGAAATAAAATGAAATTAAACTTAATTTAAGTAGCATACATTTTGAAAACATAGTAACGATCATTTGATGTTTTTATTTTTTAGAAGATTTGCTACTTAGATTGCATATTTTAAACAAACAGATTATTTATAATAGTGACTAATAAAAAAAATATGCGTCGGTATATAATAATTATAATGGTCGATAACATTGTGTCTGTAATACTCACAGTGGAATGCAAATAATTCTAAAATTAATTGATTTGAATTTGTGGAATTTCGTATTATTTAAATTACAAATATTTGTCCATCATGAGGTATATTAATTAAATTCTTGTGTTTTAAATGGTTTAAATAAGTGCACATATATTTTATTTTTGATATTTTTATTCAAATGTTACTGACAAATTTTGTTATCGTCCTATTGGTCGTTATATCCAATTAATTGCTTTTTTATAGAAATACTGTTAGTTTTTAGTTGATAACAGTTGTATTTAAATTAAAATTATTCAATAAAAAACAAAAACAAAAGATTTAGGAAGTATTGTTGGTTTTTGGGTGCAACTGGTCTAAGTAATATACCCTTGAGAATAACATCATTGAAAGTGCAAACTCATAGTAAATGATTGTTTAATATATTTAGAATAGAATAAGGTATTTATTCTTTGTTTCTGTTGTTTCTATTAAATATTGCTATTAATACTTTAAGTAAGCACCTCGTTTCAAATGTATTTTTGTAAAAAAATCAAATTATATCATACTAATTTCAACCCAGTAACGACAGGTTTAAAAATAAAGGCTAGACACTAATGTTTAATTATAGAACTATAATTGAAATTGTTCTAATGTTTATGCATTTATATAATATAATTTATATGATATAATTACTAAGGCGCATGAAAACCATAGGACTATAAACATAGTTATATGATGTAAACTCACCTAAGCTGAGGTAATTGGCTTCCCTACGTTAGAAAAAGATGCAGCACTTTTTTTCCTATTTGGCAGAATCTTGAAAGGCCTGGATACATTTTCACCCATCGTAGAATTAGGGTTTTTGTGAGTTTATTTTTAGTGATAGTTGGTTTTTATTGTACTTGAAATGGCTTTTCTATAAAGCTAAGAAATAAAAAGATTAATTAAAGACATTAAATGTTTGAGGGATGGTATTGGAATAAGTGCTTTCATGGATTATAGGTACAATAAGAAAGCTAGAATTTATTTAGTAAGGTTACAAGGTGCATTCAATTCGATCAGGTTTTGTACAACTTTGGAAATCAGCGAACTTTGGAAGACTTCAGATCTAAACTGAGTTAGCTCTATCTTTATTTTCCTTTTAAGACAGTTAACTTCTTTGTGTAGTAGACATATAGTTATTTCCGATTTTAGTACCCTTGAAAGAGCAAATAAGTACATTGGTTGTATGCATGATGCTTGTGCTGACATTTAACTGGAGCTACGGTTTTCATAACATCCTGAACTACTGGAGTCAGTTAAAAGACGGCAGTGGTAATTTCTTGAGTTTTGAATCATCAACTGTGGCAGGTAATGAACCATCCAGGTTCTGCCAGACAAGTACAACCCTGTGAGCCTGCAGTTTCTATCCTGGGCTCGTTGCTAAGCTAAGGACCACCATTATTACGGGATAATGGCTGATCTCTAACAAAGCACTACTTTAAACTCAACTCCATTGACGGAGATTAGGACGTGGAAAGAAGCGGTCAAATTAATACTCTAAGTATTTTCTCAAGTAAGATACACAGTCTGTCAAAACCTGTGGTCACAGACCATCCAGATATATTACTGAGAGGTTATTATCAGAGATTATTGAACACGACTTCCGACATCAGTTGGATCCGGATGGACTCCTTTTGACTGTTTAAGCAAGTCGAAGAAAGCACCAGGTGTAAACAAGATTGGTGTTTTCGGTGACTTCCTACTTAACTGCCAGACTTATTTACTATTTGTTAGAATTAGGGGGAAAATATGAGTGACTTGTGATTGAATGACTGCAGGATAGATTTGCAAAAGCGGGATGTCTGCAGTAAAGTGATACAGTTTCGCGCGAGAAAGACCTGGTGTATTACATATGTGAGTGCTGAGCGGGTGTATGTTTTGAACATGAATAGCCTAATACATGTAAAGAGGCTACTGGATTTAACTACTGGAAGGTGACGGGACAGGTTTAGTTTAGAGTTAACTGTTGTTACCATGATATCAGGGATTTATTGAGTGTTAATTGGTTGTCTACTTTTTGTAGAGAAGTAATTGGTTCATTTTTGTCAGTTTTTACTGCGATTCTCTCCTTTCTGATACGTGTTTGCATTATCTAAATATAAAAGAGCGATCATTTTTCTCGCTGAGCTGTGGTTGTAAATTTTTATAAATAGGACTAAAACTCTGTCAAATGACAGTTCACTCCAGAGACCATAAAAGCAACGACATTCCTAGCTATCACCTCTACAGGAGGAGCCAACTGACTAGGATGAAGGGAAATAATCAGAATTTTTTGTAACATTTAATACGTTTTGCTTTCATAATTTAATTAGTTCGCCTTCTTTCTCTGTCGTCATCGCCCACCAAAAGCATCCCTTGGAGAAAATTCCAAATTTTTGTACCCTAGAGGATTCCCTCACCTATGAAAGGAAATTAAAAATATGATCAGAACTTGGCGAGCACCGTTCACGTATCGCATGCACTCTGCGAAACCAATTGGGGTCACGTCCTGGAGTTGCAGGAAATTTTATGTAGCTCTCCAAGCAACACATTCCTTTTCAGGACCTAATCAAAAACCTTTTTTTTAACAAATATAATTGAAAAATATATAGTGCAAATTTATGTATCTAGCCTACATATTAGCCTACCTAAAAATGGAACTTACAAATTTGAATCATTTTACAAATTTTATTATTATATGAAATAAAACGTTTGGATTTATATACAGAAAACATAAATTTAAAATATAGGTAAGAAAACAATTATAAATTTATTTCAAATTAAGATGTTTGTAGGTCTGACGGACACGTGAACAAGCGTGACTTTTTTAACTGTAGGGTATATCACTATACAGTTGCGTCCAACTGAATAATTACATGTTACACTAATTTTAGTACCTTACCAAACAGAACCCTCATGCCAGTAACTAGAATAGAACATGCGTAATTGTAATGGAGGTTCTGAATGCAGTAGGCTATGTGTCTCTGTCCAATTATGCCATTTAAAGCCCAGCTAATTGACTAACTTCCCTTCCAATCAATTATTATATTTATTTTATGAAAAAATCTGTAAACCAATGATGACGAAATTAGTTAGCGATTTGAATGTGTCTAGCTGTGCTACATAAATATTATTAGAATAAATAGATCATTTTAAAAGAAATGTGTTTCTAAAATGTAGATTTATACATTTAAAGTTATTTACTATCTTAGTTTTGAGGTTATAATATGTACGCTATACATTCATTAAAAAGAAATTATAAAATGTGTGAACTTGGGTCTCACTTAGTTGTAGTAGAGGGAAGTCAGAGATAATAAACATTAAATTTGGATTATGAGGTTAAATAATATCAAAAGAGGAGAAAAGGTTAGTAAAAAAGATAACGAAAAATAAGACATTTATTTTTATGGGACTAATAAAGTAAGCCAATTTACGTTAACAATATTTAACGAAACTCTGAATGGGAACTTTATAGTGGGGTGTATAGAATAATTTAATAATATTTTTTTAGTGGAAGTATATATTACATTTTTAGGTTGGAAAACATTAAACAAAGTATTATTTTTAAATGAAACACCCAACACCTCAATATTAAGTACCATTCATATAGATTTCTTGGATATAATTTAGTTTATTTATAAAGTATGCTATGGTATTCGTTAAGGTAATAAATATATTCAGAGCTATTCAAAACGACTTAAACTATAAACAAATCGATAATCTTAGTTTAGTTTTACATTATTTAAAATTTTATCTTTGAAACAAATTTAAAACTAGCAGCAAACCTGCAATCACATTTCCGTAGTAAAATAATTATACACATTGAGCAGACTATAATTAATAAAACGTTATTATGTTGTGATGTTTCTTTTCATTCTTGATGGTTGTATGAAATAAATGCAATACCTGTGAATTAAAGTAATGTTTTAATACATGTGGTACAAGAGAAAAACTCAATTAAACGTGATAAATGTGCAAAACCATGTCTTGTTAGGAATGTTGTTCTCTTGTATGGTATCTATATGGTAGAGATGTTTCTTACCTACCATTTCATATTCTACTCCTGCAAGACAATTTAATTTTGCACTGGATCATTACTCAACACAATTCTTTAACTATTAAATAAATATGTAATTCTTTTCAGATTGTTTTACATACAAACAAACAAATTACAAAAAATGCTATTATTTGAAAAAAATTCTTTGAAGATGTAAAATAACACCACTAATTTAACGTTAGTTTAATTAATCTAAGTAAGTACAGTAGCCTCAATCTTGGAGTGTGTCCGAGAGTAGTAGGTAAAACAATAAGAAAGTGAGACGCAGTTCGTTACCGTCTTAGTTAAACGTAATTTGTGAACCTAGTTTTCGTGGAATTGGTTGTGCTATTGAGGCAGGTTCGAGGAGAAATGGAATGGATGGCATGCCATTAGGCTAGACACATTCCTAGTCTGAGGATACTGTAACGAAGAGGTAAGCTTAAACAAATACATTTATTTGTGTAGAAGTTTTGCCTCTCCAAAAGAATGGAACGATTAAAAAACACAGTTTCAGTTTCGTGTGATATAAGTGCTTATCTGGTAACACAGAAACAAAAACGAAGGGATGATAATCCCGTCCTGTTTCCATTCGGGTAATCCTCCTTATCTCACTATGCTAGGAGTGTGAATCGAGCTTTGAAGTATTTTAATTCTTTTAGTTCAAACAGAAAGATCACATACATAGTTTATGTGTAAAAAAAAATACTGAATGCAATAATACTTAGGCAAGAAATGCATATTATTGAATATTACATTGACGTGTAAATTGTTTTAAAATAAATATTATTAATAAACATCTTTTTAAGTACCTAAGTATTCCTTTATATACCCTTATTTTTTGACAGAGAGGAATACATTAAAATTGTTATTAATAGCAAATAGATATGGTTTGTTATTAAACTTTACAGAAAAGCATCTATGCAGAACGGATATTACAACCTCCAACACAGTTGCACAGGTTCACACCTTGTTATAATTCTGTGTGTATGCTACTTCCCCGTTTTTTTAATCTAACTGGCATACAATTACAGCAATATTGTTAAAAAATTTAATAACAAATAAAAAGTGCTATTTAGTCATCTATATATAATTTTTCGATAAAACGCTACATGAAATCGGTGATGATAGCAAACTATAGTATCAATGCAATTACATCGAACAAAAATCTACATATATTTTTGAAATTATAAGTCATCGACTTAAATGCCAGGTTGAAACTAGTTCTAAAACTTTCTTTTAAGATAATATTTATCAATCAACCTGACGTTTATATAATTCATTCTTTTTTTGAAGAATTTATGCTATAGTTATGTGTTTTATTCAATTTATTATTTGTTTAAAGACCTTTAATTATACAGTCAGATAAGCCTAAGTTACCTAATATAAACATAATTTCGTTAGGACTATCTACCTGAGTCAGTATATAATATTGGAGCTGTAACATTAGTGTACACTTTCAAATCCATATTTTGCTCTATAAGAAAAATAACTAATTTCATTTCGGATGTAGACGTCCATGAGAACTAGTAGACCTTTTTTAAATACAAAATTCAAATAATTGTATATATGCTCTAGTTTCAATTGTAGTTCATTTGCGAAGCGAGGAAAGATACATTGGCAAATAGTTGATGTTGATAGATTAGTTCACTGTCGGCAAATAGTTCAGTTTAATCTCAGGTAGTAATATAGTTAGTGGGAGAAGCGGTTTGTGCATTCCTGCCCTGGATACTCTCTGTTGACAATATGATATTTAAAAAAAATCATAAAAATCAATTATAACGTACAATATTTCAGGCAATAGTTTGGAAATGAGTGACAGATTTGGAAATATTATTCATAAGTGACAGATTTCATGCGTCATATTCTCTTACAAGAGAATATGCGACGACAATATTCTCGGCCCTTTAGAAATGGTATAAATTTCACTATGCAAGTTGAATTTTTAATTCTTACAGAATAAGAAATAGTTACAGTAAATAAAAAAAACAAGGGTAATTTTTGAATGTTTTTTTAACGACAATATTATTTTAAAATTGTATGTACAGCTGTTAATCATATGTCAGAATTTATAGTGTCTTTGTATTTAGATTTTATAGTCATCCTGTGTTTCTGTGGTCTGAACAGTTTCGATAAAAAACATATTGAGCTTGATTTTGAGATAATAGATTAGATCTTGAATACAAACGCATTTCAAAGTGGATATAATCTTCAGTGATGCACGAACTACGACAACCGAACTATAACACATCTGTTAAACCTATTTTTTCAGAGAATTTGTGTTCAATTTATTATTTATATAATGCGCAGTTTAGAATTTATGAAAATAGAATAGTTGGAAGCATACTTAGCTGTACAAAACTGGATTCAACATCAGGTTAATTTATTTGGAACATTTGTTTATTACTTCAATCTCAAATTATCAAACTGAAACGAGGCAAGCTTTGTACGAGAATTTCAATTTTAAAGTTATACGAGTACATCCAAAGCATAATTCTCCAAAAAGGTGATATTATAAAAGATATACGGAGGGAAATATGTACAAAGTTTAGATCGTTATTCAACAGCACGGGAAGTTTTTGAATGTCATGAAATGAAACGTCTTTCACTCATAAACTTCCAAATGAAACCTGAAGACATTGTCACAGTTAAGAAATGGAATATGAAACAGAAGTATGTTTTATGTTAGACTTAAATTAGTCAGAAGCTAATAGTTAAACTGCAAACATTGTAAAATACAAATTAGGGATTCAATTTAGATTTTGCTTAAGAAAAAAACTTGTCCAAGAAGAACGTCTTGTAATTTTATTTAGATACATAAAAACAACATTTATCTTCTCAACCAAAAGTAGGTGGACATTTTTTTATAAACAAATTAAGTTGGAAAATTTCTGTTTTTTTGCAAATATTATTTAAAGTATTTACTTTTGACAAAAAAAGACTTAAGTTTTGAAAAGTTCAGAAAATTTCACATAAAATACCCTATGCAAAGATTTCTCTACAATCAAAAATGTGGTTTGTAGAATTATTTGTTTATAGCTTGGGAAAATACCGCTCGGAGGTGCCAAGTCTACCGGGCGGCAGGCCCTTGGCCGTGTGCGGTGCACACTAAATTTGTTATAACTTTTTAACTAAATGATGCAATTCGATGAAACTAATTGCAAATAAAAAAGCTACAGCTACTGTAAATTTATATTTTTAAGTGAAAAAGGTCTTTGAATAAGAACAGTACGTATAGAAATTGGAGCTTCTAAAAATCTCTTAATTAAACTAGTAAAAATGCTCCCACTGCTTTCATTTTGCTGATACAAATTTGAAACTCTCACGATTTATTCTTCAAGTTATCTAAATAAAGGATGCTAATCCTTAGACAGTTTTTCTAATTTTATTCTTAACTTCAACAAGGTATAAAATAAGTTTAATGTACGACGTCAGTTTCTTATTGGTAATTTTTTGAAGCTTGATATGTGTACTTAAAAATACACTGACATCCTTGCCTGACAATTTTTAAAAAAAGTATAAAACAAATCAGAATAATTTCATTTAAAAACAGCAAAATGTTAGTTTAAATAAATATTATTAAAAATTATTTTTGGTTATCCCAACTAGTTGATGTTGATCGTGAGACTTGAAATAAAGTAAATTGAATAAACATTTTTGTCAATACTTATATATGTACTCATTTTTGTAAAATACGACGGTTTTTTAAATAATTTGATGTGTTATCGAGGTACAAAGATAATTAAAACTACGTTTTTAGTAAATATTATGAAATTAGAGAACAAAATTTATTCCGTTTTTATTATGTAATCTAATAAAACAGAAAAATAAAAAAAATTGGTATGTATGTAGACAAGAGGAGAACGCAGAACGTCGGCGAGGCCTTGTGGTGAGTGTGTTTCGAGAGGGATCAAACATATCTTCCTGTGGCTCCAAAATCTAAAGTACTTGAGTTTATGAGACCTTTACCTGTTTGAATGTATATGTATGTGTCCGTGTAAACTGCCAAATGTAAAAGAATTTTGAAAGGAACCAGCGTAGCGTTTTTAAATGTCATAGATATCAGATATCCCATAGTTCCGCTCTGATGCTTGTCGAAACAGTGCCGAGAGTTATTGTGATATTAATTGATTGTTCTAGGGCGGATTCAGGGGGGGGGGGGGTCATGACCCCCAAAAAAATTTTTTAAGGCCTGATTTATATGTTTGATTTAACAATACAAGCGCCAAATAACACTATAGTGTCGTCTCAACCCGCCGATCAAGTGGCAGACAGCACTATTGTATCGTCTGATTGTATTGAATACTTCACCCACTAAAAATCATAGAATCTCAATAAAATAAAAACTACTGGAAAAGAAATGTTTTAAACATTAATTTTTTTATTTACAAATTTGTTCTAAAACGTATATTTACATATGTAATTATCGTTTTTAAATTGTAGTTGCCTAACAAGATGACGCCGCGCAAGAAAAGACAAAACTTGTAACTTTTCAAAGGCTCATAATCCTTAGAGAGACTTGTTTTGATAAGAATATAAGGTCACCTTTGGATAAGTCGAGATTGGAACTTTCTAACACTGCCATCCAAATCACTCGTCACTCTTATAATTTCTTAGTTATGGAGTTTTCTGTAAACCCTTAAGATTTGACAGTTTTTCAACCAACGAGCAAACATATTTTGTAATCGTTATAACTAGTGCAAATCGATATACTTGTGAATTGAAGTTTATATGGATTTTAGTGTAAATTCTATATTTTCGTTTGATATAAGGAAAACTTGATTTAGGTCTTTTCTGTGAAATATGTACCATTGCGCCGATTGTCTCAGCACATTTAGCCAATAGAGCAAAAAGAAGGATAATTTTGTTATTGAATTTAACAGCAAGCGACATCCACAGTGACTTTAAGGGTAGCACATAGGTATGTAAAATACCAAAACTATCAGGCAAGGGGCTTTTGCGCATTTTGTATAAACAAAAAATACAATAAATTAGGATTTCTGGGTATTTCTTTAAAATTATAAAAAAAATGATGAGTGGTTGACGATACTTTCAAAAAACCCTTCAAATTGTTTTTTTATATACCCTAATTGGACCATTTTCACTGAGAAAAGTCGGAAAAACGTTTAGTAATAGTAGTTTTTAGCGTTTTTCGACTTTTTGGTGAGAAATGGTCCGATCGGGGTCTTCAAAAACCATTTTGTTGGTTTTTAATAAATGTCCCGTTGGAAGTACCATGATCCACGCATACATTTTTATAATATCAACGAAAACCAAAAAAGTCCATATTTATTGTTATTAAAACATAAAACATTCCTATAAAACATTCCTTGCCTGATAGTTTTTGTATTTTATATACCTAAGTGCTACCCTTAAAGTCACTGTGGATGTCACTTGCTATTAAGTTAAATAACAAGAAAAAATCTCTATTGGTTGGGCTAATTGTTTTGTTTTACGGAGGGCGCCGCTGGCGTATGGAACTGTATGGCTTGAATAAGTGAGAGCTTGTGTTACGTTGTTTTAAATTTAGTGAAACAAAGTGGAATTAATTAATAATCGCGTTGTAGAGTTATTGATTTTAATACCTCTCCAGTTTACTCTTTAATAATTAGTGTTTATTTTATTCTTTAATCTGTAAGAAACTCTTGCTCTTCCAAGACAAAATTTATGGAAGAGAAATGCAATAAAAAACTATTTCATAGAGTTTATATATTTTTTAATTCTCCAGATCCGTTGTTGTTAAATGCTCGGTAATGTTGTTTCGACTTCTTATGACTCCTCCCAAAATGAAATCCTGTATCCGCCCCTGGATTGTTTTATTATTTAGATATTTATTACTATTTTGTGAGTGTGAACTTTTATAAATTTATTGAAGTTTGATAAGTTTAATTTTTGTTTAAAAACTGCATAATTGATCAAGGAAAAATGTTTTTTTTAGTATGCATTTTAATTAGTTAAGGATCATTTCACACTAAATTAATAATAGTTGACTTAATTTTAATATAAAATTACGGTTATTTTCAAAATTTTAAGTAAGGTATTTAAATATTGAAAACAACATTTTTCTAATGTTTTGAATGTTAGATTACTTAAAAAGGATAATTTTCTGAGAGGCCAAAAAATGTACCTTGAATAGCCTAGTTAAAATTTATATTTCTACGAAAATGGATATATTATACTGGGTGTCCGAAACTATCCATACAGTTATTGTTGTTGTAAGAATATTTATATAGTTATGTAAATAATTAATATTCTATTCCAAATACAATAACAATTTTATATATTCTTTGTAAATAATTTTTATATCCAAGTTCCAAAATAAATATTTTTTTAATTCAATGTAAATTATCATCTTTCCTTTCATTACAATTAAACATTTTTATTGAATAATACAAATGTAATTATGCTAGTATAAAAAGTCAGAAATATTGTATCCACTATTTAAAATTTTTGGTATAAAATTATTTTTATCAAGTCACCTCAATTACACTCTAATGGTTTTTATTTTCCCCTTGTTTAATACTTTACAACACTATTTCAATAACAGGTCGGCCATATTGAAGAAGCCATTTTTAATTTTGTGTATCAACATTATTGTTATTAAATCATCTCAATTAGTTTCTAATATTTCTAGTGACATTTCTGTCAATTTTTATTACTTTTTTAAAGAACATTTTTCTAATTTCGGCAATTTTTCATACTTGACATCAAATTCGGGTTCACCAACCTCGAAAACATTTATGTACATAATAAATGGAAAAACATTTTCATAATTCACTAAGATTTTAAAATTTGTTTAAAAATATAAATTTTTATTGTTTAAATAATTAACAAACAATTTTTAACCCAAACCAACCGAATACCTTTTTACCAGAAGCCATAAACGAAATAAAAAAATGTTGAACAATACAAGCAGGACAGATTTATTTCCTAGCAATGCATGTTTTTGAACGATATTAATCCCATACAAGGTAAGTTTCACTTTTGTTTGTGTGTTCAATAAATGATTAGCTGATGTTTCAGGAGGTCCACGTGCGAAGTTGGGAATCCTTTTTTATGAACATGAATATGTTTTATCGCTGAGGGTCAGGAGACAATTTCGTAACAAGTCAAGTAGATGAAACGGTATCATGTCTAGCTTCTGCTGTAAGAATAAGGTTATGCTTGGAACAAATGGTGGACATCTACCGTTGCATCGGCCTGTCTGGTGAATAACAATTTACAACATGCTTATAACTAAATGCTAATAAGGAAAAGCATATGGTTGTTTAGCGTCTGCTTGAAGAATAATAAGGTTATTCTTGAATGAGCTGCCTCTGATGAATACAAATGAAGAATATGCTTATAACTAATTAATATGAAGTAAACGCAAAAGGTTGTTTAGTATCTGTTTTATGAATAAGATTATGATTGCAGGAACCTAATGAATACAAATTAAGAATATGCTTAATAATCAAAACTAGTAAGTAAAAGTAGGCTATAACAAGTGAGGCCTATGCAATGGTAAATGACTCATAGCAGAAACGCAGGAAAGGAAAACATATCCATGATTCAATGTTTTTCCGTGGAGTGGAGATTTTACAATATGGCCTATATTAAAGTATTAATAACAAATTTACTATTACACAATGGCATTTAATAATACATAATATTAAGAAAGAATACATGTTACCTGTATTGTAAGTTAGTAATAAAATAGAGAAAGACGTGTCTACTTTTTTTTAGAAACTAGTATGGATCTATTTGCACATTGGTTTGATTTTATGGTTAAAGGTTTGATAAGTGAAAAAAACAAACAAATCAAATCACTAAATTGGGAGTTTTATCAGTTTTGTTACTTTTCAAATCACCCTTGAGAACTTGCAATTCTAAAGGAAAAGTTTCATCTCAATCGGATTACTAGTATGTACTTTAGGTAAATAATTCTAAAACAAGCAAAATTATAACATAATAGAGTATATCATAGTGGAAATAAAACGGTAAAATTTATGGGTTTTCTGTAATGATTTATATTTACACATTTTTGTTTTGTTTTATAGCAATTATTGAGTTATGAAACGTAAGTTACATTTGCCTTTGTAATGCTACTATGATATACAGTTTGTACACTATCAATATAAAAATATGTGCAACTATGTTCCTAGACATGTTGGAGCCAGAGCAAAAATTCCTTCAGCGCTTCTCAAAAAGTTTAGATTTGTTCAGTTACCTAAATTATTTATCTAATCCTAGAGTACTTTCTATGAAAATGAATTTTACTGTTTGTTTCATAACGTTTATACAACAAACATAATACTGTGTTATATAAAACGAAAATTAATAAATTACCTAAGACTAATTAATACTATTAAAAATAAGATTGAGATTTTTGAACGTAGAATTATTTATAATATTAGAACTGAAATATAAGCACAATAATGTAAAATTCTTAAACAAATGTCCATATAACTAAGGTGGATTATAAATTAATTTAAAACTTTAATGTAGCTTAAAAAAAGACTTTAAAAAATTAATGTAACTTCTTAAGATATTTTATTACATTTTAAATATATAAAAATATTTCTTGTGAAGCATTTGGGGCATACAATTAATTAGTATGCAAACAGCTCCTCAGAAATTAATCCTTCTTAAATACAGTGATTAGAGAATTGTTGAGTTAGTTGTGGTATTTCGTTTCACATACATAATAAATAGGATATACATATTTCTTTGTAGGCTTATACAAACATTTAGGTTTGATGTTTGAGGTTGAGGTTTCTATGAAGGCCTATATATTTTAAAATGTAGGCGTGACAATTTCCTCAATTTCTCTTAAAATACACATACAGTCTTACATACATTATCAATACATTTCAGTCTTTTGTGTCTTATTGATACACATAAATACTTTGATTTGATATATCACTCTATGGTCAGAAAAAGATTAGTTTTTTTGATCCTCCAAATTTACCCCCAAAAACAGACCACACAATTTGGATTTTGTTTACTTTAGTTGTGTTGTTGGGTAATTAATTATTAACTAACACTAAGCCAAATGGCTGTGATAGATGGACACCACGATGATGTCATTAGTGTTCTGTTTTGTTTGGTTAGGAACACTAAAAACAATTTCCTTTATGATGGCTGATACAGTATGTAAGAATAATAATGCTATTGTTAATGTATCGACCAACGCTTGTACTGTGTAGGTTTATATTATTTCAAATTGTAAAATATTTTATGAAAGGATAATATTAGGCCTACTTATAACATTTACAACAGTGCATTGCCGTAAAAGTACATACCGATTCATATTTGTTGGTTTCAGCCTGCATTATTTCCAATTAATTTAAAAAAGGGATGTTCGATGCATTTTATTGGCATTCTGACTAATACATTCTGAAGATGGTTCTATTAGAAACATTTTACTATATTTTAATGGAGGTTATAAAGGTGTCAAAATTAGAAAGATGAAATAAATTGTTTAATGTTTCCTCAACAAACTTTAAAACAAATTTTTAAAACATATATATTGATCTAGGCAGGCCCTTACTTAAAATTATTTTTAATTATTATTGATGCTAGTAAACTAATCAGCTGTTATAACTGTCTTTTTATAGTATAATAATATACTTGGTTGCTACAGAATACTCTAAAAACTATTTTGTTGTTATACATTAAAACATATTATTGTATTTAGTATCTCCTTATTTGTTTACAAAAATTATCAGAGGTTATGCCGAAGTTTGTTTAAATACAGCTATAACCTCTTTAACGCAACACTGAGCGATTAATTTTATTATCTTTGATTTCTTTTAAAAACGTAGCTCGCAAACCAGTTATAATAATTTAGATTAAAAACGTTACAAGCCTTACAAATTAAACACAAATAGGCCTACTTATCAATACTATGAGGCAGTATACTTCAAATGTAAAAATCTGTACTTTTGTTAAAAACATTTTTTATTTTGTCTTAAAGTACGAGTACAGCAAAGAGTTCAACAAAATAAGTCTACCCTCCAAGTCAAAAGAAATTTGACAGGTCACATTATAAATTTATTTCTACTTTATATATTGAAATAATTTGTATAAGCTTTACAAACTGTAGAATGGAAACTTCACTATCTATTCAGTTGTGTTTATTTCATTTAAATGTTTTATATTATCCACCCAAGCAAATAAACAACATACTGTGAAATTCCTATGTTTTTGCAATACTATAAACATATTTAAGTATAAGACGCAAAATTATTTGTATTTTTTTTCAGTTCATTTTGACAAGCAACGTTGTACTGTCCAAATACAAAAAGTGACAAATTAGCCAATTAGGGATTTCTGTTCATTCTAACTACAGCAATACGTCACAATTTAACTATCCAGTGAGTTATTACGTAATTTGCACATGTGATATACAGCCCCCACAATCGATGATATTGTGAAATGTATTTTATAATTAATTATAAAAATACATTTCCATTTCCTGAACATTTTTGTACATAAAAAACGTACATGGCTTTGCCTGTCTATTTATATAACTTGAGAATCACTGATCCGATTTTTTCTTTACAAAGAAATACTTAGGAAATTTAAATTCGTACGTTTTTTAATAAGTGCAGTGGTTCGTCAGTTATATCTAATTTCATTGATGGAAAGTAAAACGATGTCAACATTCATAATTGTTTGGAAAAAGAACTATAGCTATTTATAATATTGAAAATATGCGTAAGTTTATGTTATAAAAATGAATGATTTGAATAGAAAAAGTTTAGGAATTAAAACATTTTACAGATTTTCAGGGTATTAATCATACACAAACACCCCGATTTCCAAGTGAACCGACTACCCACAATTAGTTTAACGAAATTTAAAAGCCAAACACTAATAAAAATTATGAATTTCGTCTTGTAGATAAAGTTAAGAGTCAGCCTCTAACGAAATTTGCAATTCAGTACTTCAAACTTAAATAATGGCAACTCCTTTCTTTTGACAAAGTTTATCCATTAGATAAAGCCTACATTCTCGAAGAAACATTACTTCCTTACAAACTACAATAAATCTTAACAATCGTGCTTTCTCAAGCCATACTAATTCAACAATACTAATTTATATACAGGGAAAACTATGATAGATTTTCAGCTGCTTCTCCAAATAGGCTCATACAGATTTATTTATTTGATAATAATAAAAATGGTGTTTTAGTAAAATTCGATACAAAACATGATTCTTTTGTAAAAATTGTAAACTTAAACTACATAAAAAAAAAAGAAATAACAAAAACAAACAAAATATAGGTAATGCTGCACAATTATAGCAATGATCTATGTACAGCGAGGGTCTGCTATTTACACAGATCTTATTTCCAATAAAAGACTTGTCACGAAGCTCAAGGTGTAATGATCCGTTTTGTTGGTGATTTGGTGACCTTCTCGCTGCTAAAATAAACGTTTCAATTAAATCTCTTCTAACCCAATCCTAAATAAGCATCAGCTGATTACTACCTAACCTCTCAACTGCCAAAGTGTTCTTCAAAATATCAGTGTTGTACTTAAGGCCTTGTGATTTCATATTTTTGAACAAAACACTTTCTTAACTATTTTTTGTTTTTATTTCAGAGGATGGAATGCTTACGCAGACCTCTCGGCCAAGAGAAAGTACTGTGGGACTCGATCCGCTGCCTCGTGGACCCAACTACCCACTAAACCACCCCCTCTCCCCAAACTGCTCACAGGGGAGGTAGTAGCAGCGCCTAGGATAAAACCCTTAATGACTGCAAGAGTCAATCTGGGACTAGCTGAAACACGCCTAAATACGTTTTAAGAGATTACAAATATATAACTTTAAAATTAACAAAAATTTTGTTCATGTAAATTACACTTAGATATAATCATTTCCTTTAGACTTCTTGTTTAATCTCAAGCATTTCAAAATACCATTAAGTACCATTCATAACAAATAATCAATATCAATATTGATCCGCATCAATATCAAACCATTCAGCTTGAAAATAAAACACTTTTATGTAAATATTTGCAGAACCAAAATAACCGATAAGGTTAATCTTTCAATTTGTGTCACACAATATCGTTGTAGGCCTAAAGATATGAAACAAAGTAAAAATTTCCCCTTTGACCCCAACAAAGGGATAATGCCCGTTGTACGCCAAGAACATGTTTGTTCTAAATAATGTGACTCGACGAAATGTAAAATAAACAAACTGGATATTCAAGACACTGCAGCACGATTACAGGAGCCAACCAACTTTTGTCCAACTTACTCACCAGACTTAACAAACTTGAATTTTCTACTAAAATAATAACTAAATATAAGCGTATATTCAAATGATCTTACTAAAAATTATCTGGTTAATCAAGAATCAAACTAAAATTAAAATTAATGTGTATGTTAGTCTAAACATGTATACGGTTTAAATCATTAACATATTTAAAGAAGGAATAAACAGCTTGAAATTGCAACTGTTATTTGTATATTTATTTAAATGAATTAAGCCAAAATTATGAATAGAGGGTCATAGTAAAATTAATATGGTCGGTCCGACTCGCACTAGCAATTTTACGAACGTAGCAACATATTAATAAGTCATACACTCAACGTAACTATAGTTTGAATAAGGTATACATTCTTAGTGGGGTCCAAAGAAAGCAGTGTGGGGCCTATGATCATAGTTTCAAGCAAAGTATGCGATGCACAATCTGAATGGGAAACATATCATCTCTATTTCACAAAACGTTATTTAAAAATTTCAGATCCACTATAATTTTCCTGTAAAGTATGTAAGTATCTGTAATAGTTTCAAGCAAAGTATGCCGTGCACAATCTGAATGGGAAACATATCATCTCTATTTCACAAAACGTTATTTAAAAATTTCAGATACACTATAATTTTCCTGTAAAGTATGTAAGTATCTGTAACACCCCTGTTTGCTTCTTTTTTTTTAAATTTTAGTTATTACTTTTGTAGATTTGAACATAATATTCGGGAATATCCTGTAAACTACTTATCACAAAATAAATTATGTATCCCTAAGAAAACCCTTTTAATCAAAATATCACATAACATTAGTAAACATCACAAAGTATTCACGTTTTGGGGTAGGCCTACCAAACTTTGGTTCCCGAAATATTGCATTAGAGATATTGTGCTATATCTAATTTCAGTAATATTGGTCAAAACAGTCAAACCAATTCGAAAATTTTACCAAATTACTTGCCAAAATAATTATTTTTCAACAATAAGTTACCATCTACGTATATCGTAGAACAATTAAAAATGTTGAGATTTAAATAAAGAAATTTCAAAAAATTTATGGTCGAGAATTTTCCTTTTTACTCAAAATATTGGTAAAAGTGGATTTAATGTATACATTGGCAGTGTTTTAAATTGGTTTACAGAGTTTCGTCATAACTGATACAAAAATTCTGAAAAATAGTTGAAAAAATAAAAGTTTGATTGTAGCGAGGGAAGAGACTGGCTGATTTCAATTTCGATTATATAAAAATACAACATTTTTGTGCTATTTAATTTGAGATAACACAAACTATCCAGAGTGTTTATAAAGTCCCTTTAACCCCCTTTATTGTGTTTGTTATTGAAAATAAGTTAACAAAACTTTGTACATATCTTGTGTTTAATAACAGAACATTTTTTTGACATAATTGACCCTCTATGATTTTGGGGGGCTTAGGGGGGCAAGGGGGTTAAATTTCCAAATATAAAGGTAGGTCATGTAATACACCATTGAAAAGCTTATTAAAAGAGAAACACAATCGAGTAAACTAGAGCTTAATATCTTGCTTCATTTCAAAGTAATGGGCAATCAAAGTTCTGGAAAATGATATTGTTATCATAGCATCAAAGCAGGTTATTAATCTGTTAATATTAGGAATAAGTAGGTTGAATGTTATTTTCCAGAACTTGTATTGCAAATTACTTTAAAACGAAGCAAGATATTAAGATCTAGTTTACGCAATTGTGTTTCTCTTTTAATAAGCTTTTCAATTGTGTATTACATGACCTACTTTTATATTTGAAATTTTTAACCCCCCTTGCCCCCTTAAGCCCCCAAAAATCATAGAGGGTCAGATATGTTAAAAGATTTGTCTTGTTTTGCAACACAAGATATATACAAAGTTTTGTTAACTTATTTTCAGTAACAAAAATAATGAGGGGGGGGGGGGGGTAAAGGGACACTGTATATTGCCAGTATCTTTGAAGATAATGGTGAAGTGCAGGAAGGTTATACTATTTTAGAACTTAAAACAATTTTCAATCTATGAAGAGTAAAATTGAAATAACCAGAATCTTTATAAATTATAAAATCTAAATTTTTAGTAGTAAAGGCAGAAAGTTTTTAAATGAACACTCTGCTCCAATGCAAAGAAGGATGAATCATCTGTAGTATGACAAATCGAAAAATATCCTTTTATCACAAGGAAGTAAATTGTTTGACATGAACATTTCTTCTTTGATCGACGGAAATGCAATGTTTTTAAAATACAGTACACCCGTATGAATCACTGATGATAACTCTTGTGAACCTTCAAGCTTCCTGCGATATCAGCTTAGTTGATATCATTGTTCCTCAGTTGGCGTTAGTCGCAATACACACACAACTAGGAGTCAAAGGAGGAAACTACTTGTCTATCCCATATTGAGGTAAGAAAAGAATATTATTTATGTAAAAATCTATTGTAATCTTAAAAAGTAAATATTTTACAATGTTTAATTGTAATTTATATTTTGTTTGACAACATTTTGAATAAAATGTCATTAGTTTGATATAATACATAATCTGCGTGGAACTATTTTCAAATAAAAAATGTATGCAAAGTATACAAGTAAGATACAACCGTATTATATTTTCTTACGTTAAATTTATTATTTGTTGTTTTGAATTTCACTTTGGAATCAAAATCCTCTTTGTTCAAAACTACTCAAATATAATTAACTAATTAAAACCTATTAAATAGTTTGTACACAGTTAGTTTTCTGATGACATTTATTTATTTTGTTATGTATTTTTTTTACATGTTTTGCTGTAACAAATAAATAAATAAACATAATAAATAAAGTTGATGTAATTGTAAATGTTTAAAATCATAGCTATTCAGTTAGTTTAGGGTCACAATTATTCTTATTTATAAGGAAACAATTTATATTTGAGATTAGGACCATGCGATAAAACAGTAAAGAGGTTTTATGAAATTAAAATGTACATGCCACAGAGGTAATAAATGAAACACATGTCTAAAATCTCATTAACAGTGAATTTGTTTTATATTTGAACAAAACAGTTAGTAATAATGTGTTTTGATTTAATTTCCGTCATGATTAATTAATTAAAGTACCGGTAGCTAAAAAATTACACAATCAATTAAAAAAAAATGGATCAAAATAGAACTTACATAATCCAATAGCTTAAGATTTTACAAAACATAGATTATTTTTTAACATTTTAAATATTAATTTAAATATAAAAACATTTGGATTTTTAGTTTATAGTAAATAGAAATCGGGTAAACATTCAAAAACTAATGCACCAATTTCAAATCCAAATAGAATTTACATAGTCTAACGAAATAGTTTTAAAGCAAAAATAGGTTTTTACTGAAAGTATTCAGAAATTACTTAAAATATATAACAAATGGAACGTCGACTTCCAGCAGCATAAAAATGTAACTTATGGTTGCAACCTATCAATTTGCTCATTCGTTTCCATCGAGAAGGCGAACCAAAATAATCGCAGTTTCTGAGAAGGAACTCAAATGTATTTTGTTTTTTGTATGAGTATTTTATATTTAATGTGTAGATTTAGTATTTAAGTTTACACATAAAGCCCCTAACAGGTTTATAACTCTGGATAGGTTTTATTTGTCTGTAGTTTAGGTTTTTTTCTCTATATTCTTTGTATAAATATTTTTGTTAAAAAAGAACAATTATTTTTATTTTGTGAAAAAAAATCAATTACATAAAGAAAATATATTTATTAATTCATTCTATTAATGATAAATATTTAGTAAACATATACAAAACATAAACACCATCGAAAAAAATATTCTGAATTTGAATCATTCAACATTCAAAATAAAAATAATAATAATAAATAAATTTTAAAAAATATAATAAAATGGAAAATAAAACAAATTGGTTGTTACAGAAAATGTAAAGAAATGAAGTAACCGATTGATTTTGATCAAACTTCGCCTAAAACCAGTTGTGAGGAAAAAACTTAATAAAAATAGATGTTCACTGGTTTTCAAGTTAGAAACTAACAGACATACGTTGTTTTTATTTAGTATCTGTATAAAAACATATAAAGAGTGATTTTATCCTATATTTTAATAAAACCAGTAGGTAAGTAATTATTGTTTTGATTTAATTTCAGTAGTGATTAACAAAATGAGATTGATTTACGCATGTGCTATTCTGTGGGTCGTGGTAGAAGCAGTTCCAGTTCCCGACGTACTTATTCAGGAATGGGAGACGTATAAGGTAAAATTTATTAAAATATCCTAAACAATTTGTATATTTTGATTAAAACAAATTTTTACTTATTTTAAATGCAGGTTAAAATACTTGTTATTAATAGTTTGTGAATTAAACCATTTACACATTTAACCTAAAATACAAAAATTACTTTTTAATATTTAGTGAATAATTTGAAATAATTATTTTAAAAAAATCGTAGAATAAAACATATAACCTGGCTCTTTAAAACCTAATTTTATTGGCTGGGTACACTTAACTTAACTTAACCCAGAAGAAAAATAACAGGTAAACCTAATAACAAATTGGGATTGTTCGTGTTATTTTAGCCTTTAACATAACTACTGTCAATAATTTGATTTACAAATTTAATATTAT
This sequence comes from Philaenus spumarius, assembly GCA_018207615.1. NCBI lineage: Eukaryota > Metazoa > Arthropoda > Insecta > Hemiptera > Aphrophoridae > Philaenus > Philaenus spumarius. Next base: position 134,113 of record JAGFPH010000021.1, read on the forward strand.
TTTCGATTTTATCTTCAATGTTATGATTATTCCTACAGCTTTATTAAAGAAAAATTTATAAAATATGTTTGTATGGAGTTAGAAAGAGGATGACGAATCACCTACTAAATGTATTTAAATGTACTTTGTAAATATCATCTGCGAGACTAAAACACTTAAAGGAAAAAAGTCCTTAATGTATGATTAAAGTAAATTAAGAACTACTTTACTTATTACAAAATGTGATCGATTCTTATAATATACTATGAACAAATATAGAGGCTTTACATTGCTAGATTCAATAATAATTGTAAAAGAAGGAATAGACAAAACTGGTTCCTTGCCCTTTGTTAGACTTCAATAATATTACTATTTATTTTAAAATTACTGTTACAAAATATTAGACAGACAATAAAAATATAAATATAGAAAGTAAAGTTTGACCATTAAAAAAAAAAAAAATACAATTGTCCTTTTATTGTTCAAAAACTGAAGATCAGATTTTCTACAGGGTTCCCTATGTAGTGTTTATGTAGGTAAGTTATTTCTGCAGATTTTTTAGGATATGTGATCAAGTTTTACGCCATAGTTCCCAAGTTTTAGCAATAATTGTTTGCACGAGCAAAGTAAAATTTACATGCATCAGTGGTAATAAATAAATCATATGTCTGAAAACTCATTAACAGTGAATTTGTTATATACTTGAATAAACCAGTGTAATAATTTGTTTTGATTTACTGTCACGATAAAGCAGCACAACAATTATAATAACTCAAAAATTACACAATCAATTAAAAAAATACTCATTTAATTTAATTTTAAGTATCAACATCCCCAATATTTTGTTAAATGATATTGGCAGAATGTTAAATGTTTAATTGTAGCCCTACCTGAAAATGTATGCAACATCGGTGCAGTAGTTCTGCAGTAATGTAAACTTTCGGCTTAAACCTAAGAAATGCAGATATTTTTACCTTTGGTTGTATTATGGAATTTATAGAAATCAATGACACTTTAATATTTTGTCACTGTCAAAATTTATGAATAATTATTTGTAAGCTGTTTCTAACAGAAACAGATTTTAATATTGGTGAAGAATTTTCTGCGCTTCGCTCATTTTACTATTGAAAAATAGAAAATACAGATTTTTCTGAATAATTAAAAATAATACCTATCCGCTATATTTCAAAGGTCAATAAGGTTAATATCTAATGACCTATAGTGAATAAGATGAGCTCATTTTGGACAAATTTTAAATGATGGGTATTTTATATAAATTAAACATTTTAGATGAGAATGTTACATGAATATGTATTATTTCGATGGTGCCAAAGATACTTTAAAAATTGCATTCAAAGTACTATATAAATGCAATCGAAGCGTTCATACACATCTATTATTTAATAAAACTGTTGTAATTTTACAAAAGAATGTAATTTTTTATGAATTCGAGATATTAATAAGTTGCTGTTGTTTTTATTAATCATCCCGTCTGGGTGTCAACTTAACTAAGATCCAATTCTTAGAAATGAATTTCCTTGAAGATTGATAAAGCCATTGAAGGCTTTATGGTAGTGTCAAACGACATAATTTATAAAACTTGAGATTATTCCATTTATTTATTTCGTTCTTTCGAACCTGCAACACAGTAACTGCAAAATATTTTGTATGACTTCAGCATTTTTTAATCAGTGTTGGTTTCGTATAAAATTATTTCCCTAAATAACTAATATATTTCATACAAGAGAGGAATATTTACTAAGTTTGAAAGAAATGTAATTTGATGCTGGAGTCTCAGTAGTCAAAGTTTACTTATTTCCTGTCATCATTCCTATTCGTATGAATTGAATGGTTGCAGTTTCAAAATTTTCTAGACATTATGTTTGGTAAATATTTAAGTAGGTCTAAGATACAACTATACATTTTCCTTTTTACTGTTCGATTTTGATATGATAAATATTGTAAAAGTATGATCAGTAATTTATTAACAACAACATATGAATATTAATAGGACCTCATAATAATCACAAATTTAGTTAAACTCTTTTAAATACATGTTTTTCCAGAAATTCACGTTTGTTGCAAAAAGAAGCATATATATTTCCGGAAAAGCTCAAGATAATTTAAAATTTATATAAAAGCTATTTTAATATATGACATATCTAGCTGGACAACTTTGCTTATATATAATTTTCAGAAAAAGACAAATTTTCGGAGATAACAGATTTTTGGAAAAATCGTGAAAACGCATATACATTGATACGCTTGACTAGCTTTTTAGGGAAAGTGAAAGAAAATTTAAAATTTATAAAAATGCTTTCTCACGATTCTCATTAGAAATTTTCTGCTACACAACATTGGTCTCTTTAGTTTTTCATAAAAATGCATGTACTTGGAGACATTTTTAGTTTAAAAAAAACATTTATATACTCTTATCTCTAATTTTCCAGGAAAGCGAAAGACAATTTTGAATTTTAAAGTACTATCTTATGAAAAATTTTAAGCTAAAGAACTTTGCTCTCTTGTATTTTTTATAAAATTCATATTTTGGTTTATTGTTGGTTTATTTTGGCTCATAAAATATGTCTATTGTTTACGAAATAGTATAAAATGAGATTTTAGTTTAGGCATATATTACTTTTAAGCGTTACTTTTAAATATTTTTTGTAGATTTACTGTAACCAATATTGTTTAGAACTATGATTGAATATACAAACCATGAAAAATTATAATAAACCAAATTAATCGATCTTAAAAAATTATAATAATTACGATTTATAACTATAGGCCTTGTGTGTTTACGATGTGTGCTTATATTTTTATTTGGCCTTGAATCGTCCTGGAGCGAGATTTTCAATATTTAAATTTGTCTAAGAGTATTTCAAAAGGCCACCTTTACAAAATTCATTAATGTGAAAATATTTATTTATGAATTAAAAATGAAAGTATAATACTTAATATTTACAAGGTCATATTCTATATTAATATAAAATGAGAATTAGTGTGGCATTACGGGAAATTTTCTATTTTTCGGGGTTAGTTTTATAACTTATTTTACTAAAATCAATAAAGGTTGTTTAATAATTCCGAAAATATCTATTTTTTAATCCTAGTTATTTTGTATTAACTACTAGTTTGCACAATTAAATATCACATCACAAAATTATTCAAATTGATCCAGTAGAACTACGTATATAAAACGGTGTTACTGCAAAACATTCTCATCTTTATTTGTTATTTAATAACAATACATTGTTATTCCTTAAATTTAAAAAATTTAAATCCTTTATTTATAAAGAATTAATATTAAAAAATGAATAATTTTGTGGGAAAATTGTTAGATTTTTATTAAAAATGCATCCAAATTTTGTGAACTTTATAAGTTATTAGAATAGCCGATTTAAATCGAACGTTGGACTATGTTTAATAAGGCTCAATAATATAAGTTGGTCCTATAGGTCTACTTATTTTAAGTATCATACACAAATAAATTCAAATATATAAGTATGGACATTTTGTTAATTCTAACTTAAAATTAATAATTTTTAAACTTTAAAATCTTTTAAAACTGTAAAATAATTTGTTTAAAAAGAAAAGTTTACTGTTCATATAATGAGTTCTTACGTTTGTACAGTAGACCATATTTAATTTATTCACGGTATGTTTTAAACATTTTGACTTATATAATTATTTATTTAGCTGTACAATAAAAAAGTAAGTGGTGGACCAAAACGACTTTTAGAATCCGATTTGCTTAAGTAGGGCGTCACTGAGTTTTATCTCTTATCTTGGTGTCAGGGCGATTCATTGCGTAATAAAAGCACTGCAGCAGTAAATCAACAAGATAGGCCTATAGATTTGTTATGGCTAGAGTAAAATCTCTACTTATACAGTAACATTCCCACGCAACCATATTTTTAGTCTGCAGTTTAGCTATTGGTAACAAGCAGTTTCCTTCCTGGGTTTAGAAATTAACTGCATTGCATGATATAAGGCTTGTTACATTTTGAAACTAAGAACTACACATATTTTAGTCATTCCCTTCAACTTTTTATTTGAAATTTCTGTATTAGAAAAATAGTTTTATATACTAATACCGCAATAATGAAACACTTTCGAATCTTTTGAACAAGCTTTTAAATCTTCCCGTTGTTAAATTGTGAAAGATTATAAACCAAAGTATTAAGCGGATTAAATTTAATGCTGACAATGAAAAGTTATAGAAAATGTAATTGAGAGTGAACGTTTATCTATTAAGATTTTATTACAGTACTTGTTTTCATTGTACCTTGATTGAATCGTATACTTTGGAGTTAACTAATTGCGATTTGATAAATTTAATTGAGACAACAAATAGCAGTCAGGAGTTGAGTTGATTTCTATTTTAATAGTTTGTATTAGGTAGATAAAAATAGCCTAATAATTAAATATTTTAAAGGATGGGTTGGAGTTTGATAATTTAGTTAATCTTTGTTCCTAACTCAAAACAAATCTAATTAACATGAAAGTTCACACAATGTGTTAGACAAAGTGTTTTTAAGGAGACCTATTATGTTGAGATCTGATCTTAGAAATGATAAAGTATCTGACTGGTCGTATATAGCAACACATGTTGAACAAACAATGCTGGATTTGTAATTTTAAAGACGTCTGCCTAAGATTTTGTTTTCACATGTCATGAAAAAGTATTTGCAAAGTACAGGGTAATGTTCTTGAAATATTAAAAAAAGTTTTCTGCGAAATTTTTAATGTCAAGGTATGATTATTATTTTATAATCTAATTTTCATAAGAAGAATATGCAAACAAAAGTTCAGTTTGGGTGTGCATCCTACCATTAATAATAACAAAGTTATGTATATTGTGTGAACATGTGTGATCTAAATACGAGCATTTATTTTCAATTTGAAATGACAAAATAATTCTCTGAATAGTTTTTAATTAAAAGGGCCTTTTCTATAATAGAGTCTTTTGCATTTGTGAGAAAAGTACAGCTAATGATAACAATTGGTATACTCAAAATGGTGGCATTTAATCGTTATTGTTCAGGATTTGACGATTATCATTAAAACTAACCACTCTAGTAAATTTGGATCGTAATATATATACATATAAAGGAAACAATAAGCCTAACACTAGCATATTAAGATGAAATCAATACAAATATTTCCATTAATAAATTGCGAATAAACTTTAAAAAATTTGCAGAAAACATTATATAACACATTTTTGGAACAAAACGTATTTTGCAAAACACTTGCTTACATTATTTAATTAGTTTAGAAAGATTCTTTTAAAAGTATGAAGTATGTTTATGCTGTGTAATTCAGCACAAAATATTGGAAGAAAGTATAAAACAGTAAGTTAAATCATACGTTTCAAATTAAAAACCTTGGGATTATTTCTTATATTAAACACGGGCGAAGTGGGCACAACGGCTCGTAGGCTATATTATAGAAGGATGAGAGAGTTCTTTTATCCAACTATGTTTTTGTGAAGATTTGTAAGAAAACCAAAATACAACCATCAATGGTTATAGCCATCTTACCACTTAATTTAATAGAGAACCCACGTTCTGTGGATGAGAAAAATGTAATTCCATTATAAACTTTGTATTACGTATACAAAATTAGTAAAGAATGGCATTTATACTTGAAACCAATTCTTAAGAAAGTTGTAGTAAAGTACTTAATTACTAACTTCAGTATTATAGTAAGATTTATAAACTTTTTAAAGATTGCAAATATTTGATTACACAACAAATAATGTACATCTCTATCATGACGTTTAAATATGTAGCAGTGTGTTTACAATCTAGAAGTATTTTTATGTGATTGAATTATCTGATTATAGCTGGAATACAACAAGACATATTCTACAGAAATAGAAGACAATTTCAGGAGAAAAATTTTCGCAGAAAACAAATTACGGATTGCCAAACACAACGCCTTGTACCATGAAGGTTTAATGACTTTCAAACTGGGGCTGAATAGTTTCAGCGACAAGGTAAGGTTAAACTACTAACTTCTAATGGACTTCAACCACGTTAAAAAGTGATGATCCAATTGTGTAATTTGTTCAAGAGACTTGAAGTTAGCGGACGTATTTAATCTACGTCTAACACAGGTTGACTGAGGAGGGGTCAGTCGTAGGTCGTTCAAAGGTTCAACCCCACTACGTTCGTGTTATTAATTCCTAAATTAGGCCTGTCAAAAAGTTTATGTACTTTGTTTTTTAATAATGGAAAATCAATAGCACTTATGGTGGACCTTGACTGGGAAATGCAACTTGGCTGTTTTCCTTTACATACATTATATCTGTCTCTGTAATAACTCTTTTCTCCAATGAGCCTCTTTTACCCCTCATCCCAAAGAATAGTATGGTAGTTGGCTGTTACTAACAAGGTAAATTCTAAACAATGTTTTTGCTATCCAAATCCATATTTTTAGGTATCAATTTACTAAAACAATTGTTAATTGTCATTAGATTTAAAAAAACAGACCTAATAAAAAACTTGGAATTTAATCTAATTTAATTTAAATATTGTCCTGTTTTGGTAGGTTTAAGGTACACGGTAGTGTCCAAGTCAAAAGACTTTTTTTGTAACCAAGACATACAAAAATGGCAAATAATAATTTGTCTCAATCTTCATGGTAAACTGTATGCCATTTGATACATTTTTCAACAACATTCAGAATTATTTAATTTAGGCGTTCTTGACTATAACTCCAAATACACAAAATATTATCCACATATCTAAACCACAACTTTGGTTTGAATACCGATTTGGCAAATTAAGTATGTTCAAAATAATCCATAAAGATATTACAAAGAAGGGTACTAAGCACACCTCCCATTGGATAGCCAATACAGTAGTTTGTTTATAAAATCCATCATCAAACTGGAAATAATTATAATCAGCACATACTGTTAATAATTTTCTCAATATTTCAACAGGAATGTTTGTTCTTTGAATGATATTCTTCGTGAAACGTAGTGACTTAGTGTCGTGTTTTGTTTTTATTTGAAGTCTCATTCGAAGAATATTGTTTAACAACTTGTACAATTGGATGGATCATCAGTTTTTAACGTAAGGTGGGTGAAGTCCGTTAAGTATTTAGTAATTTATTGATTGCCCCATTTATAATGTCTTTCAAGATTAAAGTTGAGCTTAGTTGTCTTATTGCGATTTTATATAATTTTGTAACACCAAGATATTTAACAAGGGGTTATATAATATTAAAAAACATAATGCAACAGTTTTGAACTGATTATAAATACGGGTTTGACTTAGGTCATACATTGATTCAATTTTGAAATACATGCATTGATTCAGTTTTTAAATTCATACATTGATTCTATTTTTAAATATTTGTTATTTGTGGGACGTAAGAGCTGTAATTAATTTTAAATAACGCATAATATATGAATAACAAGGTAATTTTGTATAATCTTCTATGATTGATTTTAAAATGAAAATATACCCTAACCCAAGTTTAAATAACGTCCCATTAACTGAAAAAGAAACAAATTACATATTACTTGAACAGTGTTTTACTATAAACTGTACATTTTATCCATGCAGTAAACAATATCCTTTAAGATAAACAATATATAAAACTTTAATTTATTACTTGTGATACATAGCACACGAGTATACTGGGTGTTTTTGAAAAGGACACCAATCTTTTAGATAATGTTTCGCAAGTAAAAATAACGAAAATAGTTCGTTAAAAAAATACCAATAACTTTGGATGTAGATGAGATGTTGACTTAGATTTGATTTATGCATAAAAAAAATAATATAAAACTAAATAAAAAAATAAGTGAAGCCATTATTTTTGGCAGTTGACATCGGCAGCATGGAAACAATTATATAAAAAAAAAAAAAAATAATTTGTATATTGTTTATAATGTTTAGTTTCAACACGAGATATTGGTCAGGAATGGTTTCAAACAAAGTAACTCAAAGGACAACTCTACATTTCTGGGAGAAACTTCATCGTATTTTGTTAATCCTGCCAATGTTGCATTGCCACCATCAGTTGATTGGCGTAAGTCAGGGGCAGTTACGGAAATAAAGGATCAAGGAGACTGTGGTTCTTGTTGGGCCTTTAGTGCTGTGAGTAATGTTAATTTAACTTTAGATTTAACGTCGATGGTTGACATGGTTCAACATATATTTCAATCATTTTGCAAGGATGAAAACGTGTGTTATGACTCAAAATTTAAGTTCAGTGGACGTTTAATTCAATAAGATTTTAATATTGTATCATAATTTGTAGTTGATATAGCAACGTTCAACCGCTGCCCTTATTTTGACAAAGGATGACCTGTTATACTTGATCCTTTTCCTACCTAATTACATAATTTATAATTACATGTTAAGTAGTCGCAAAATATTTCGTTTTATATTTCTGTAGATAAACAAACAAAGGAATCCTCAAAATATCTTGATGAATATCCATTCTAGAACAAATTATTATAATAATAACAAACATAATATTTTAAAATATATTATATGTCTTATAAAATAACCGAAATTTAAAATGCCATACGTTTTTTTCTTTGTGACAAAAAATCAAACCGATTGACAATTGCATTATTTTGATAATGTTGTTTTCGTCAGCTGAATTCTCTATTGATAAATAATTCTAACTACATATTGCCTTATATCAGTTACAATTAATTAATCTCCTGCTATGTTCCTGCTACGTACACTTCTTAAACTAGATCAAATTTATTTGCATGTATTTGTTTTATTTCATTTTTATGTCTCCAGTTGCAATAGTTTAACAGCTAAATAATGTACATTTATAATATTAATATATGTATATATATATATATATACCTTGTCTCCATCTTGCAACTTATTTTGTGTAGTGTAATACTACGCGTGTTTCAGGTACACGTTCCCATTTTCAGGTTTTATAAAATTTATATACAAATTGTACTCACATGTGAGTACGTCATAATTCAACACAAACACACACATACACACAAACCAAACACGAATTATTGCACATCTAATTAAAAAACAAAAAACAAATTTTAAATTTGTTTAAACAGTTGGCTTTAGGCCATGTTGACGTTGCGCGTAGTATTACACTACACAAAATAAGTTGCAAGACGGCAACAAGGTATATTATACATACATATATTAATATTATAAATATACATTATTTAGTTGTATTTATTTTACCTTAGGCTTAAAACAACGTCACTGTAACTCTACAAAGTTTAAACCATTATTGCATAAGAATTATTTTTTAAATATCAATAATATCATATATTATGTAAAGCATTTGTAACACACAAACCTCTTTGCCCAACATCCCAAACCCTGAAATAGTCTATGTTTTCAAATTTAAACATTAAAACACAATAAACAATGATAAAATATAATACAATTGTGTTGTACAGTGAATTAGATTGAATTGCTAATTGTAAATGGTAGACTGTGAGATGTTATAGGTGTTGGAATTTTATTGTAATACCTAGTTTTATATATTCACAGACGGGCTCCCTGGAAGGCCAACATTTCCGTAAATCTGGAACATTGGTTTCCTTAAGTGAACAGAATCTTGTTGACTGTTCCTGGAAGTTTGGAGACCAAGGGTGTAATGGAGGTTTAATGGACGATGCCTTCAAATATGTGAAGGCCAATCATGGCATTGATACCGAGGAATCGTACCCTTACCTTGCAGAAGTAAGTAACAATATTCTAATACATGTCGGTGCTTAGATTTTTTCATCTATACCAGTTACACTAACTCACTGTAAATGCCAACGGCTTAGTATATTTGAAACTGTTAAGCACTATTGTGTGAATTTAACCGAGCTACTGTCTCTCGCTATTCTAATAATGTTTTATAAGTATAGTAATAAAATGGACAATCTGTAAATTGGATCAAAACTTAAGACGTTTTCTAGGATATAATATATCTTTTCAATTAAACTATAAAATCACTATTTTTATTACAAAGCAATTAGTTTTCCGAGTTCTCTATGACTAGAAATGTTAACAAGTTTAATATCTACAAATAGAGGTAGCCCAATGAATCATATTTTTACTTTTCAAGTCTTTGCAACATTTGACAGTTCATATTTGGTTAAAATGATGTTTTAATTATTTTAAAATTTGAAGCTGAAATTAATAACACTACTTATACAGATTGTAAACATTTAACAAAACACCTAATCGAATGACTTTTACAGAATGAAAGATGCAGGTACAAACCATCAAGCTCAGGTTCAGACTGCACAGGATACGTTGATCTTCCGAATGGCGACGAGTTAAAGCTTCAAGCTGCAGTAGCTACCATAGGTCCTGTATCGGTTGCAATTGATGCTAGTCATGATTCTTTCATGTCTTACGAGACTGGTGTGTATAATTAGAGTAGTTTAACTAAATTATGGTAAAGTTTTATTATGTAATGTTTTAAAAGTGCACAAAACGGTAGTTTTATTATTTTCAAAATGGCGGCCATTTAAAACTTTTATCGTTGAATATCTCGAAAATCATTTATTTCACAAAGTATTTACAAAAGACAAAACAGTTTCTTCTTTTAACTACAAATAAAATTTCGTCTGTAAGTCAAAGGGTAATCGAGTTATGTACAAAAAACTGAAAACATAATTTTTCGTAGTTCGTAATTACTAGATGTGGTGGGTGCAACAATCTCATTCAAGTTACAGTAGCTTTACAATGTATCAGGTTCATACGGTTTTACCCTAATCTTCTCTGTTTTAGGCAGGAATTGTTTTAATATTCAACCCCATATTGATTACAGGAATAGTGAAATCATGTCAAAGAATAGTTTAAGTATTGGCGATTTCTCAATAAATTTTAATTGACTTCAATTTTCATTTAAATCAGTTTCAGTGTGAGCTATAAATAAATCACTCCAGCGATAATTTTATAGCAATAGGTGAAAATGTACAAAATTTAATTGGAAACCGTAATTTCTCAAGAATACGAAAACAATCTTATGTTTAACTTTCCTAACCTCATGATATAATTTTTGTAATAAAGTAATTTTGTAAATCATAAAACTTAAATGAAGTCTGAGACATTCACTGAATGTGATTTAATATTTCTATAATTAATGTAGTATAACCGTAAAAAATATTTAAATTAATTATTCGTTTTTAGGAATTTACTTCGAACCAAAGTGCAGTACGGAAAATCTTGACCACGGAGTATTGGTTGTCGGCTACGATACCTCAAGCGACGGGAAAGACTTTTGGATTGTAAAGAATTCCTGGGGGACATCATGGGGTGAAGAAGGATACATTAGGATGTCCAGGAACCGTCGAAATAACTGTGGAATAGCTTCCATGGCCAGTTATCCGTTGGTGTAGGACGTTTGTTTTATTTTGTCATGAACATGTTACATATGTTATGAGCATTTTTAACACTCAAGTATATATTTAGCTCACACGAAAAAAGATGTCAGTAATTAAATACCAGCATATAAGGGAAGTGCAGTTCAAAACATTTTGGAAAATCTTTGAATCTAATAATTTCACTTTTACTTATCTGTTTACATTTGTTGCTTAAATCAAGTACTAAGTCTTCTTTATTTCAACGGAAACACTTAAATAGTTTAAAAACAAAACATGTTAAATTGTTGCTAAAACTATAAAGTATTTGACTGATCTTTGTTAATACAAAAATGTGCATTACACTGATTTTTAACATTATTACATAAATTTTAAATACTATCATTGCACTCTGCAGATTTAATCTTATACGAGCAAAAACACATTGAAGTAATTTTCTGGGGCTGTTATATTTTTATTTGTTTGTTTCAGTCACAAATACCCTTACATCCCCATTTTACCAATATATTGCAAATAATACAAAACTGTACTTACTGTAAGATATATATACAGCCTAAGATTGCATAATCTTCTTTTACAGTTTCTTCATAGTAAATTGACGTACTATTTATAGAGGGAGTAGTAACAATTACTAAATTATTCTTTAATAAAAACTCCCTTGGTGACACAAGTTGATTGTATTATTTGGTGTTCGTAAAATGCTAGAATGTTGGTGTTTTGCAGTTTTGGGAGAATTGCGAAATTAGCAGCGTTTTTAGATATTCGAATATTACAAAATAGTAATAATAATTTGAGATAGTAATAATTTTCACTTTGAGAAGTAGGAAAAGAAGGCTAAATCACATTTGTAATGCTCCCAAAGGCTCAAACACCATCTTTTTTGTTACCTATAATCCAACATTGTGTGTAACATAAGCATATTTGGAGATTCAGGAATGATTGATTTATCACAGTCAAGCTTGTTTAGATGGACTGACTGTACAATAAAAATTAAATATCTTAAGTAATTATTATAAACTAATTAATTAATATAACTTTAGTAATATAATTATATTGATAATTAATATAACTTTTAAAAAGTGCTTCAGTTGTTACATTTTCCTTGAATATTTATGTTTTATATTTCTTAACGTTTTCAGGGTTAGTTTAATTATTTACCTTATGATTGAAATGAACATCGAATCACAAGATTAATCAAATTCTGTTAAATGGAACTAACTGAACCTTATCAAAAACAAATAACTACATTGGTTACTAATAAAAATGAAGTTTTAAAAGTATAAAACCACAATGAAATACAATATAGTTGAATTCGTTTTAGTTAATATTAATCCACACGTATTAAAAAAATGTGTCTTTACTAAAGGGTGGAAAAGAGCACTATGAATTTTTTAACAAATAAAATTAATTGTTATTATTTTTACAATTTTAAAATAATATTCGTAATTTATCCCTTCCAAAACCATATTAGCTTAAGTAAGCGATTGTTTCAGTTAGGTATATGTTTATTATGTTTATACTTTAGTTAGTATGTAAGAAAACAGTGTAAGCAAATATAATACGTAAATGATTTAAAATTTATAATATGATGAAGCACATAATTGAGACAAGTAAAAACTGTTTTGAAAATACTTTTACTAAAACAAATTTAAAGAATGTACCAATGTATAAGTTTAATACCCATATACATTTTAATTATGTTTAAAACTACATATTTTATTTAATCAACAGAAATACAGTTTTATATTTTAGAAGTACTGTATATTTATTCCTGTATTATTTTAACAATTCGTGGTACACTCCTTGTCGTCTACCTTTCAATTGTCGTTACTTTGTAACAGAACTCTATCACCAGCAATTAATTTGTTTTGCTTATGCCAGACTAATGAAGTCGAGTGAACAGATTATATAAGAAGTAAATCGAACCCCAGTGACTAAGTTCCCTACGAAATTGTTTTGAAGGTTCCAATTACAGCAGGTTGGACGTAACCCTTAAACATCTCGGCCACTCTACTCTCTTCTACAGAATATAAGTTAGTTGTTACACCTTTGTTTGTACAGCCAGAAGATGAAAATATGAATTTTCCATGAAACATAGACTTTAATGTAAACTAATTCTCTCTCTGTATATCAATAAGCATACACTCATATATATATATATCTTATATTCTTAAATGAGCAATAATTGTATGTTTTTGCAGAATTTAATTTCGAAAACGGCTCTAAGGATTCCCTTGTAATTTGGTAAATAAGTTATTTGTTACCCAAAAAATCAGTTGGACTTATTGAAAATTACCGGAAAACTCGTTTTCTACATCTTTTTCTCAAATTAAAAAGTAAAATTTGTCCATTTAAAATACACAGCACAGCTGATGCATAATTTGTCCATTTAAAATACACAGCACAGCTGATGCATAAATGTTTTCAATGCAAATACCATAATCAGATGTTTCCTTTAAAGTTGTGTGGTAGGCCTAATGTGTATCAGTAGTTACCATAGCAACTAATAAATATCATATAACACAGACGTTAAACAACAACAGCTTCTGTGCCGTTATTACATGCGCGATACTAAACCGACTGACAAATGCGT